>JABMCL010001845.1:0-2500 GCA_018857735.1 Alviniconcha marisindica | reverse complement strand
CATTTAAATGATTATTTGGAAAAGTGCCAACTCTTTCACCCTTTTTCAGTCTGGGTTTAGACGTAAATACTCCTGCAACACTGCATAAGTAAGTAAGCAAGTAAACATGGTGCTTAACGTCCATGAAAAGAGAAAGTTTATTAGGGACGGGGAGAAGGGGGGGGGGGGAGGGGTATGGAGGTGGGGGGGGGGGGGGGAGAGAGAAAGAGGGAGATTATATACCTATCGCTACACTGTCACCACCAGAATGATTCCTACATTAAGATGGGCAGCGATGAGAGCCATTTTAATGTTTCAGTAGGAAGTGATGGACAAAGTCACAGGACAGTGTCCACAAACTACAACCTTTTTGAAGAGAAAGGAGAGCTGAAGCGGTATTGAACCGAGGTCCTTCCGCTTACCAACCTAACGCCTTACCGCTAGGCCAAACCGGCTCACAAAACAACACTGCATCGGCACGCCTTGCTTATTCTTGTCTGATAGCCATGAATAAATCTGAGGTGTCTGGCGTCGTATTCCTAGATCTAAAGAAGGCTTTTGACCTCGTTGATCACGATGTCCTATTGAAGAAGCTCACCATTTATTTTAAAAACTCATGTTCTCTACCATTTTAAAAATAATGTCTTGATAACAGAATGCAATCTGTCTTACTCCATCTGAAAACTCAGTAAAGTCTGGTGTACCACGAGGCTCTGTCTTAGGACTTATTCTAGTTAATCTCTTTATTAATGACCTTCCATTACTTGTGAAAAATATATCTGTTGATTGTGACCAGTTGGAGAATGACACAACACTGCACACATCTGAAAAGATATTTTATAAATCAGAAGCAATATGCATGACAGCTTATATCAGGTATCAAACTGGTGTGACAGTAATCATATGGTCATCAATACGATCAAGACCAAGTCTATGACAATCGCAACCAGACAGAAACACCAACTGTCACCCTTACCGCTCGATCTCGTTCTACGCGGGGTGAAAATGTATCAAGTGTCGGAACAGTCTTTTAGGTATAGCCATAGACAATAAACTTGGCTGGGAGTCACATACTGGTAATGTATGCAAAACAGTCACGAGACGAGTCTTCCTTCTGTCTCCCTCTGTCTCTAAGGGAACTGTTCTCACCGCAGCGACAGGCCGCTTTTTTGACGCTCCTGCTGATTTGGATTAATTCTACTGATTATCGTCTTAATTAACACCGTGAAGAGTATAAATTTTAGATATTCCACCAGGACTCAGTGTGACGATCATTTTGGTACAAAATTCGAGACGAGAAGTGAAGATGCCGATGCACAACTTGTGTTTTCGTGTCAGCTGTGGCAGCTTTCTGACAACTTTTCTGAGCTTCATGACCAAGCGCGCCAACTTCGCATTCAAAATGCGTACTCAAGTCGTGAAACCAAGGAACAGGCTAGAAGTTCTGCTATTCGTGTTCGTGGCAAGCTACCTCCTGTGTTGTGGAGACGTTGAACTGAACCCTGGGCCTTCCGGAAACGAGACTGACACACAAACATCGCAGGATCCGCAAGAAGAATCCCCAAAAACAAAACGCTACGAAACACGAGTGGATCTCCAAACTGCGAGTACAGAAATCCCCGTACGAGCAACATCAACAGACACTGAACAAGACATGGGAGCACGGATACTTGAAGCGATCCAACAACAGAATGAAAATTTCCAGTCGCTACAAACAAGCATGAATCTAATGCGAGACGATATAGGAACAGTGAAAACAGACATTAATCATGTAAGACTGAAGTGCGAAGAAATCGGCAGTAGATGTGACAGGATGGAGAAGAAACAGTCTGAACTGTCCTCAAAACTGCAAGAAAATAAGAGTGTCATTGACGAACTGTTTGATTCACAAGAAAACACCCAAAACGAAACAGAAAAGACCACATCGACGGTGCAGAGAGTGGAGGATGAAATGACAAAGCTGAAGGCGGAGGTGGAAAGGCTGGAGGAATTTTCCAGAAGAGACAACTTGAGAATGTACGGGATACCCCACAGGAGGGACTCAAACCACGAGGACTACGACACCTGTGCCCAGGCAGTGACAGACGTTCTCAACAGTGTGGCGGGACCCAAGCGATGGACGACGGACGACATTGCCCGAGCACACCGAATCGGCCAAAGTCGGGACGGACAGCCAAAGCCCATATTGATGATAGTCAAGTTCAACCGCTGGAAAGACAAAATGACTGTCCTATCTAATCGGCAGTTCAGAGACAACCTCGAGAACCGAGGCACGAAGGTGGCAAACGACTTGACCAGAAACCAAGCGGCAATCGTCGCGGCAGCCAGGAGGGACGGGAAGGTGGCCTTCTTCAAGAAAGGCAAACTTACGGTGGAACCACGACGGCCAGACTCCAGGACCTACGCCAAAGTCACAACAGCAGACCGACGCAGGGGCCACAACCAACCCAGCCCAGGAGCAGTCAGCTGATCGGGTCAACGTTGGGGGTCAAATGCCACGTGAAGACAGCTGCCGTGACGG
>JABMCL010002168.1:7500-10410 GCA_018857735.1 Alviniconcha marisindica | reverse complement strand
CTACAAAGGCAACAAACATGCACGTACACACAGTTTTAAAGGCCTCACTACAGCTATATCCAGGAAAAAGCAAATGAGTTTTGCCGAGTAGGAAATGTCAGATAATTATATGCTTTCAGTTTAACCACACTTCACTCTAGCAAGATTTGGGAAACCCAAAAAACAAATAAGCCTTTTTCTTTTCTCTCCCCATGTACTTGTAAAAAAACTTTCGGGTGTGTCTTTTGTTGTTTGAAAAAAATGTCTAAAGGGGTTTTGCAAATACACGTGTCTAAAGGGCTGCAAAATACTTGACAAGCCTACGGGGGGCGGTTCGGTGAAGCGGGTTTCCCAACGATTTGAATCCCCTTTGTAATTTTTTTGCGCAAAAATTTTACGAAGGCGCACCCTTTTACTTCTGGGCTGATTTCGGGAGTAGGGTTTGCTGTGTATAAAAATGGAAGTTGAACCTAGGATTGCAAAGGGCCGTACAAATGCCACCCCCGTTGCAGTTGCAAAAAATCCGGGAAAAAGGGAGATGGAGGGGGGGAAAAAAGGGGCTTTGCATCTTTTTTTTGGCTGGCCAGAAGATCACGAGTTCATGGAAAAAATGCTTTTTTGGAGCATCCTATAGCATGAGAAACCAATTTATTGCTTGTTGCCAGACACATTCTGATTACAGGCCTCGAAAAATGTTTTTAAAAGGGTTGGCAGTGAAAAAATTCGCAAATTCACTGTCACCCCTTTTCCATTGTGAAGAAAAAAAAAAAAAAAGTAAAAGCAGCCAAGGGATTTAAAATGATGCCGGGCAACAGTCAAGGGAGTTAAAAACCCCCACCGAACCGCCCAATACCCCGGAAATTTTCCTTTAACGGATTTGTGTTATTTGGTTTTAAACTTTTACGCCAGTTGTTTGAAATAATTGTCCTTTTTATTGTGAAATTCAAGTGACCCAAAGACATGTTCATTTTATGCATTTATGAATAATAAAGTTCTTTTGTATTTTGTATTGTAAGCCGTGTTTTTAAATAAACCCCTCTCATGCAGCTGCTCAAACCCCATACATTTACAATACTACAGAAAAAAGTCCAGACCTGTACAACAGAATGCATTTTTAGTTAAAGGCTTTTAGCACACTCTCTCTCTCTCTGTCTCTCTATCTAGTCTATGTCAAGGTGTGAAGTCGACTGTCAGAAGGTATCACCAGTGACAGCCGCCAGGCCAGGGCCAGTGATATCAAATGAGGTTACTGGTAGTTTGCTGCCGACATCAATTTCTGGCATGCAGGACTGATGCGATTTTTCAGCTCAGTATCATGTCATGTCATGAAAGACAACGCAAAAAAGTCTGACCTGTTTTCTTTCTAGTCATGATGATAGTTCTGAACCATTTCCTTCCACTAGCTTTGAGCTAGCTAAAATTAGGCTGCCTACTCAAGAAGGTAAACAAACCAGACAGAAATCTGTCAGTACCAGCACAAGGCAGAGACCTAACCAAAAATCGGTGAAAAAAGTTTGGGATTGCCCATGGATGGTCCTAAGCTCGAGGATGCCAAAAGTAGTCCTGTTATCTGTTGGGCTTGCGCAGAATTCTGCAGTAGGCGCAAAAGGCAGAAGTTCAGGTAGATAACAGATAAGTGCAGGATTGTTCGTAAATTTTTTAAATCACTGTTAGCGTGTGTCGTGTCATGTTTGGTTGTACGCATTTTTTTCTCTCTCAAATTACGCATTTTTTTCTTCCGCAAATTACGCAAATTCCAAAAAGGTGTCTGAGACCCATGTGACTACACCAATAATTTACAGGTCATGTCATTTACATATCAATCAAGTGTTCAAATGAACCTGTTTGTGTGTCTTGATCTTATTGTATATGCTATGTACAGTACCTACTTCATCCAACAGTTTTTCAAATATCAATTTCAACTGATGCATATCATTCTGCATCATATATTTTAAAAAAAAAAGGGAAAAAAGAATTTAAAAAAAAAAAAAAAATTTTTTTTTTAAAAAAACCCCCCCCCCGGGTTTTCCCCCCCCCCAAAAAATTCCCCCCTTTTTTTTAAAAACCCCCCCCCTTCTTTTTTTAAACCCCCCCCTTTTTAAGTGGGTCAAAACCCCAAAACACCCCCCGGGGGTTTTTTATAAAATTTTTTTTTGGGGAAAAAAAAACCTTGAAGGGGGGTTTTTTTTTAAAAAAAAAAAAAAAGGGGCCGGGAAAAAGTTTTTTTTTTAAAAAATTTAAAAAAAAACCCCTTTAAGGGGGGGAAAAAAAATTAAATTGGGGGGAAAAAAAGGCAAAAATTTTTTCCGGAAAAAAACCCCCCAAAACCAAAAAGGGAAAAATTTTTAAACCCAATTTTTTTCCCCCCGGGCCCCCCTGGGGGGGCCAAAAAAAAAAAAAGGGAAATTAAAAAACAAAAGGGGGTTTTTGGGTTTTTTCCCCTTTTTTGGGGGGCATTTTTTTGGGGGTTTTTTTTTCCCCCAAAATTCCAAATTTTTTCCCCCAAAAGCAAAAAAAAGGTGTTGAAATGTGAAAAAAAACCCCCCCAAATTTAAAACCCAAAAAAAGGAATTTTTTTTTTTTTTTTTGGGGGAAAAAAACCCCAAAGGGTTTTTTTTTTCCCCCCCCCTTTAAAAAACCCCCCGGGGGGGGAAAAAAAAAAACCGGGAAAAATTAAAATTTTAAAAAATTTTCCCTTTCCCCCCCCTTTTTTTTTCCAAAAGAAAAAAACCCAGGGAAATTTTGGGGGGTTTTTTAAAATTTTTTCCTTTTTAAAAAAAAAATTTTTTCCAAAATTAAAAAAAAAAAAAAAAAAAGGGGGGGAAAAAAAGGGGGGGGGGTTTTTTCCCCCCGGGGGCCCTGTTTTCCCCCTTTGGGAACCCCCCAAAAAACCCCCCGGGAAAAAGGGGGTTTTTTAAAAAAAAAAAATTT
>JABMCL010002168.1:0-5000 GCA_018857735.1 Alviniconcha marisindica | reverse complement strand
TTAAAATTTTTTTTTTAAATTTTTTTTTTTTTTTTTTTTTTAAAAAAAAAAAAAAGTAAAAAATTTTTTTCCCCCCTTTTTTTTAAAAATCCCAACCTTTTTAAAAAATTTTTTCCCAAAAAAAACAAAGGGGGGGTTTTTTTTTGGGGGGGAAAAAAAAAAAGGGGAAAGGGAGGGAAAAAAGGGGGGGGGAAAAAAAAAAAAACCCCCAAAATTTTTTAAAAAAAAAAAAACCAAAAAAAAAGGGTTTTTTTTTAGGAAAAAAAAATTTTTTTTTTAAAAAATTTTTTTAAAAAAAAAATTTTTTAAAAAAATTTTTTAACTTCCCCCCCCCCAAAAAAAAATTTTTTTTTTTTGGGGGGGGGGGGGGGGAAAAAAAAAAAAAATTTTGGTTTTTTTTTTTTTTGGGGGGGGGGGGGGGGTTTTTGGGGGTTTTTTTTTCCTTTTAAAAATTTTTTTTTGGGAAAAAAACCCAAAAAAAAATTTTTAAAAAAAAACCGGGTTGGGGGGAAAAAAAGGGGCCCCCCCCCCCTTTTTTTCCCCCAAAAAAAAAGGGAAAAAAAAAAAAAAAAAAGGGTTTTTTAAATTAAAAAAAGGGGGAAAAATTTCCCCTTTTTTAAATTAAAAAAAAATTTTTTTTTTCCCAAAAAAAAAATTTTTTTTAAAAAAAAAAGGAACCAAAATTATTTTTTAAATTTTTTTTTTTTTAATTTTTTAAAAACCTTTTTTTTCCCCTTTTTTTTTTTTTTTTAAAAAATTTTTTTTTTTTTTAAAAAAAGGGTTTTAAAAAAACCTTTTTTAAAAAAGGGTGTTTTTTTTTTTTAAAAAGATTTAGTTTTTTTAAAATTTTGGGGGGTTTTTTTTGGAAAAACATTTTCCAGGGGGGAAAACCCAAAAAAACCCAAAAAATTGGCCAAAAATTTTTTTTTTTTTTTAAAAAAAAAAAAATTTTTTAAAATTTTAAAATTTTTTTTTTTGGGGGGCCTTTTTTTAAAACCCCCCCCCTTTTTTAAAAAAAGGAAAAAAAAATTTTTTAAAAAAACCCAAAAAAAAAACCCCCGGTTTTTTAAAAAAAAAATTTTTTTTTAAAAAATTTTGGGAAAAAAAAGGGGTTGTTTTTTCCCCAAAAAATTTTAAATTTTTTTGGGAAAAAATTTTAAAAACAAACAAAAAAAAAAAATTTTTTTTTGGGGGGTTTTTTAATTTTTTTTTTTTTTCCTTTTAAAATTTTTTTTAATTTTTTTTTTTTTTAAAAAAAGGTTTTTTTAAATTTTTTTTTTTGAAAAATTTTTTTTTTAAAAACCAAAAAAAAAAAAACCCCCCGGGGGTTTCCCCCAAAAATTTTAAAAAAAAAATTTTTTTTGGCCCAAACCAAATTTTTTTAAAAAATGAAAAAAAGGGGGAAAGGTTTTTTCCTAAAAAAATTTTTTTTAAAAACAAAAAAAAAAACCCCAAAAAAAAAAAAAAACCCCCCCCCAAAGGAAAAATTTTTTAAAAAGGGGAAAAAATTTTTTTTTTTTCCCAAAAAAAGGGGGTTTTGTTTTTGGGGGTTTTTCCCGGGGGGAAAAAAAAAGGGGGGGGCCCCTTTAAAATTTGGTTTTTTAAATTTCCCCCCCGGGGGGGGCCCCCCAGGAAAGGAAGGGGCCCCGGGGGGGGCCCAAAAAAAAAGGGGGTTTTGGGGGGGTTTAATTTTTTTAAAAAAAAAAGGGAAAGGGTTTTCCAAAAAAATTTTAATTTTTTTTTTAAAAAAACCCCCCAAAAATTTCTTTTTCCCTTGGGGTTTTTTCCAAATTGGGAAAAAAAAAAAAAAGGGGGGAAAACCTGAGAAAAAAGAAAAAATTTTTTTCCGGAAAGGGGGGGAAAAAGGGGTTTTTTTTTTTTTTTTTGGGGGCCGGGGAAGGAAAAAGGGTTAATTTTTTGGGGGGGGGGGAAAAAAAAACCCGGGGGGGGGGGAACGGTAAAAAAAAAAGGGGGAAAAGGGGGCCTTTTTTTTTTGGTTTTTTAAATTTTTTTTTTTAAAAATGGGTTTTTAAAGGGTTTTTTTTGGGGTCAAAAAAAAATTTTTTAAATTTTTTTTTAAAAAAAAATTTTTTTTTTTGGGGGGGGAAAATTTTTTAAAAGGAAGGGCCCCCCTGGGGGTTTTTTTTTAAAAAAAAAGGGTTTTTTGGGGGGAATTTTTTTTTTGGGGGGGCCCCCATTTTTTTTTCCCCCCCCCAAAAAAAAAAAGGGTTTTTGGGGCCCCCCTTTGGGGGGAAGAAAAAAAAGGAAAACCGGGGTTTTTTTCCCCCCCCAAAAAAGGGAAAGAAAAAATTTTTTTAAAAAATCGGGGGGGGCCCCTTCCTTTTTAAAAAAAAAATTTTTTTTTAAAATTTTCAAAATTTTTTTTTTTTAAAAAAAATTTTCCGGGGGTTTTTTAAAAATTTTCAATTTTTAAAAGGGGGGAAAAAAAAAAAATTTTTTTGGGGGGCCCAAAAAAAAAAATTTTTTTTTTTGGGGGTTTTTTGGGGAAAAAACCCCCCCAAAAAAAAGGGGGGGGCCCAAAAAAGTTCCCTTTGCCTTTTTTTTAAAAAAAAAAGGGGAAAAAAAAAAAAAAAAACCCCCAAAAATTTTTGGGGGCCCGGGGGGGGAAAAATTTTTTGGGGGGTTTTGGGAAAAAATGGGGCCTTTTAAAACCCCCCCGGGGGGGAAAAAGGGGGAAACCCCCCCCCCCCGGGGGGTTTTTTAAAATTTTTTAAGGTTTTGAAACGGGTTTAAAAAATTTTTTGGGGTTTTTTTGGGGGGTTTTTTTTTTTTAAAGGGAAAAATTTTTTTTTTTTTGGCCTTTTTTGGGGGGGGGCCCCCCTTTTAAAAAATTTTTTCCCCCAAACCCCTTTTTTTTGGGGTTTTGGGGGGGGGGTTTTTAAAAGGGCCCGGGGGGAAAAAAATTTTTCCCCCCCGGGGGGAAAAAAATTTTTTAAAAAATTTAAAATCTTTTAAATTTTTCCCCCGGGGTTTTTTTTTTTTTGGGGGGGAAAAAGGAAAAAAGGGGGGGGAATTTTCCCAAAATTTTTAAACCGGGAATTTTTTTTTAAAAAAAGGGGGGGGGGGGTTTTTTAAAAAAGGGAATTTTTTTTTTTTTTTGGGAATTTTTTTTTGGGTTTTTTTTAAAAAAATTTTGGGGGAAAAAAAACCCCCCCCCCAAACTTTTGGGTTTTAAAAAAAAGGGGGGTTAAAAAAATAAAAAATTTTTTTTTTGGGGGGGGGCCCCAAGATAAAAAGGGGGGTTTTTTTTTTAATTTAAAGTAAAAATTTTTAAAGGGGGGGGGGGAAAAAGGG
This sequence comes from Alviniconcha marisindica, assembly GCA_018857735.1. NCBI lineage: Eukaryota > Metazoa > Mollusca > Gastropoda > Provannidae > Alviniconcha > Alviniconcha marisindica. The sequence goes on along the minus strand of JABMCL010002168.1, from coordinate 1,685 downwards.
GAAAGGGGGGGGAAAAAAGAAAAAAAGGGGTTTTTTTCCCCCCCCCCCACCCCCCCCCCCCAAAAGGGGAAGGCGGAAAAAATTTTTTTTTTTTTTTTGGGGGGGTTTAAAAAAAAAGGGGGGAATTTTTTTTTTCCCCCCCCGGGGGGCCCCTTTTTTTTGGGGGGGTTTTTAAAGGGGAAAAACCCCCCCCTTTGGGCCCCCCGGGGGGTTTTCCCCATTCCCCCCTTTTTTTTTTGGGGGTTTTTTTTAAATTTAAAAAATTTCCCCAACCCTTTTTTTTGTGAAAAAAAATTTTAAAAAAATTTTTTTGGGAAAAAAAATTTGGAAGGGAAATTTGGGGGAAAAAAAAAAAAAATTTTTTTTCAAAAAAAATTTTTTTTTGGGGGGGGGGTTTTTTAAAAAAAAAAAAATTTTTTTTAAACCCCAAAGGTTAAAATTTTTTTTTTTGGGGAAAAAAGGGGAAAAAAAAATTTAAAAAGGCCCAAAAGGGTTTTTAAAAATTTTTTTTTTTTTTCCCTTTTTTTGGTTTTTTTTTTCCCCTTTTTTTTTTTTTTTAAAAAAAACCCCTTTTGGGGAAAAATTAAACCCCCCAAACACCCCCCTTTTGATTTTTTTTAAACCCCAAAAACCCCAAAACCCCTTTTTTTTCCCTTTTTTTCCGGGCCCCCCCGGAAAAAATTTTAAAAAAAGGCTTAAAAAAACCCAAATTTTTAAAAGGGTTTTTTTGGTTCCCCTTTCGGGAACGGCCCCCCCCTTTTTTTGGACCTTTTTAAATTTCCCAAAAGGGGAAGGGGGGGGTTTTTAAAATTTTTTTAAAAAAAAAAAAATTTTTTGTTTTTTTAAAAATCCCAAAAAAATTTTTTCCCGGTTTTAACCCCCAAAAATTTCCAGTTTTTTTAAAATCCCCCGGGGGGGGGTTTTTGGGCCCCCCCCTTTTTTAAAAAATTTTGGGGGGAAAAGGTTTAAAATTTTTTAAAAAAAATTTTTTGGGGTTTTTTTCCTTTTTTTTTCCCCCCCCCCCCCCCTTTTAAAAAAAAAAAAATTTAAATTCAAAAAAAAAAAAAAAAATTTAAATTTTAAAAATTTTTGGGAAAAAAAAAAAAAAATTTTTTTTAAAAAAGGGGGAAAAAAAAGAAAAAGGGAAAAAAAAAAAAAGGAAAAAACCCCCCCAAAAAAAGGCCTTTTTGGGGGGGCCCCCCCCCCCAAACCCCCCCCCCCCCAAATTTTAAAAATTTTTTCCCCCAAAAGGGGGGGGGAAAAAAAAATTTTTAAGGGAAATTTGAAAATTTTCCCCAAACCAAAGGGGGGGGAAAAAAATTTTAAAACCAAAAATTTTTGGGGGAAAAAATTTTCCCAAAACCTTTTTTTTAAAAAAAAAATTTTTTTTTTAAAAAACTTTAAAATTTTTTTCCCCCCAAAACCCCCCCCAAAAATTTTTCTTTTTAAAGGGGGTTTTTTTTTCCCCCCAAACCTTTTCCCAAATTTTTCCCCCGGGTTTAAAAAAAAAATTTTTTTTTTTCCCCCCCTTTCTTGGGGAAAAAAAAGGGAAAAAAAAAAAATTTTTAAAACCCCAAAAGGGGGGAAACAGTTTTTCTTTTTTTCCCCAAAAAATTTTTTAAAAAAAAGAAAAAAATTTTTAAAAAAAAAGGGGAAAAAAAAAAGGGTTTTGGGGAAAAAAAATT
>JABMCL010003848.1:0-11823 GCA_018857735.1 Alviniconcha marisindica | reverse complement strand
CACAGACAGTTTGAGTAAGGCCCAGTTACCTGAGGTTGTCCTGCATCTCGTCCTTTTTGTTCAGGTGCAGAAGCCAGGTCTTCACGTGACTCCACAATGCTAGGAAGGACCCGTTTCTTACCAGAGGTTGTCCTGCAGCTTGTCCTTGTTGTCGGGGTGCAGCAGCCAGGTCTCCATGTGACTCCACAGTGTGGAAACAAAGAACAGCAAAGACAGTTTGAGTAAGGCCCAGTTACCTGAGGTTGTCCTGCAGCTCATCCTTGTTGTTTTGGTGCAGAAGCCAGGTTTTCACGTGATGCCACAGTGTGCGGAAGGACATGTTTCTTACCTGAGGTTGTCCTGCAGCTCGTCCTTGTTGTTTTGGTGAAGGAGCCAGGTTTTCACGTGATGCCACAGTGTGCGGAAGGACATGTTTCTTACCTGAGGTTGTCCTGCAGCTTGTCCTTGTTGCTTTGGTGCAGAAGCCAGGTTTCCACATAACGCCACAGTGTGAGGAAGGACATGTTTCTTACCTGAGGTAGTGATGCCCACTTGTCCTTGGTGCTGGGGTGCCGAGGCAAGGTCTCCGTGTGACTCTACAGCCTGAGGAAGGCCACGCTTCTTACCTGAGGTTGTCCTGCAGCTCGTCCTTGTTGTTGGGGTGCAGCAGCCAGGTCTCCACGTGACTCCACAGCGTGGACTCGCTGTGCACTACCATGTGGGAGGAGGCCAAGAAGCCAGCCAGCTCCTGCAGCAGCATGAAGGGCCAGTCGCACGCCTTCATCACTGTGTCAAAGTTGGACAGTATGAAGCCCAGGCACTTGTCTCGCAGCTCACACTGGCCCGTCATCTGCAAGCAAAGAGACATCACCATGCCAGTGTTGGGTGATCTCGCAGCTCACTCTGGCCCATCATCTGCAAGCAAAGAGACATCACCATGCCAGTGTTGGGTGATCTCGCAGCTCACACTGGCCCGTCATCTGCAAGCAAAGAGACATCACCATGCCAGTGTTGGGTGATCTCGCAGCTCACTCTGGCCCGTCATCTGCAAGCAAAGAGACATCACCATGCCAGTGTTGGGTGATCTCGCAGCTCACTCTGGCCCGTCATCTGCAAGCAAAGAGACATTACCATGCCAGTGTTGGGTGATCTCGCAGCTCACTCTGGACAATGCAAAACACCTGGCTCACACCTCATTCTGGCCTGGTACCTGCAAGGAAAGAGACATCACCGTGTCAACGGACAATGCAAAACACCTGGCTCGCACCTCATTCTGGCCTGGTACCTGCATGGAAAGAGACATCACCGTGTCATCGGACAATGCAAAACACCTGGCTCGCACCTCATTCTGGCCTGGTACCTGCAAGGAAAGAGACATCACCGTGTCAACGGACAATGCAAAACACCTGGCTCGCACCTCATTCTGGCCTGGTACCTGCAAGGAAAGAGACATCACTGTGTCAACGTAGGACACAGTGAAACACTCAGCTTGCAGCTCACCCTGGCCTGTCATCTGTAAAGTAAGAGACATCACTGTGTCAACGGACAGTGCAAAACACCGGTCTTGCAGCTCATTCCAGCCTGGTATTTGCAAGGAAAGAGACATCACTAAGTCAATGTTGGACACTGTGAAACACTTGTCTCGAATCACTCTAGACAGTCACCTGAAAGGTAAAGTTGCAAACTGAAGTTGGACAGTATGAATGTAATGTTGATTCATAAAGTGTGCACCAAAAACATTCACATCCACGGAACATGCCCACAGCACCTGAAAAAGAGAAAGTGATATATACAACAACCAAAAAGCCCCTACACTTCTCTCACAGTTCAGTCTGTCCCGTCATCTGCACAGCAAAGTGATGTGTTATGGTTGGACAGTATAGTAATCTGAGTGTGAAATTCAGGCACCTTTGTTCACAGTCATGTTATCTAAATGGGATGATGCATCACCATGCCAAATTTACAATGAATGCTTAGAGACACACCACTGAGTCAGTGAGTGACTCACAGTTCAGTGAGTACACAGCTTTGCATTCAATTCCCATACATTTTTTTTTAAATTATATATAAAAGACACTGTTTTGGAAAGGAGAGAATTAAAGGATTCCTTCCCGTCAGACTTCCAAGCATCCAACTTACCAACAACAACAAAAACCATTACAACAAGCTCTACAGACTACCACCAACAATACAGCCAAGATCATCAACACGTTCATCATCATCATCGTTACCATCAATATCACCAACTTCACCATCACCTCAAAGTTCATCACCTCCACCCTCCTCTTCTCGCAACCCACCTGGGCATACTGGTACCAGGTGAGGGCGCGGTTGGTGTCGGGCGACTGGACCACATGATCCATCATGAACTGCAGGCAGGACCGGCGCAGACAGGACACCTCGTACTTATCCGCAAGCAGCAGCAGGGGCAGCACCGTCATTGTCTTCAGCACGGCCTCCCCGCTGTACAGGTACCTGCCCATCCACAGAGATCGCTTCAGAAATGACGTCTTTAGTTCACGCACAAAGCCTCAAAGGTCGCTTCAGAAATGACGTCTGCAGTTCACCCACAAAGGTCGCTTCAGAAATGATGTCTTCAGTTCACCCACAAAGGTCGCTTCAGAAATGACATCTTCAGTTCACCCACAAAGGTCGCTTCAGAAATGACATCTTCAGTTCACCCACACTAAAACAACATAGCTCAACCACAAGCAGACAAGTGTCTTAGTTCTATATCTCACATATCACTGTTAAACTCTTGTTCAAGTGTCGTTTTGTAGCTTGATCAATGGGATTACCCTGAAAATTTGCACGCTGTTTTTAGTCCTGATAAACAGCATTCTTTTGAACTGTTTATGTGTTTGGATCTTGTTTTGGAATACCAGCAGTCATTCTTGTTTCAATTTTTTTTGTTCATAATTCATTCAAAAGACGAAATCAGCACTCGAAAGACATCACATGAACACAACAACAAAGACCTGAATCGCCTCAAATAAGTCTCACCTGGCATGCAAGTAAATATATGGTACAGAAACTCCACCACAGGTACAATAGTTAAAAAAGACAATGTTCCGCTAGAAATGCTACAACTATTACAACAGCAGCCAAGTGTTCAAAATCAAACTGTGGTTCACATTCACCCAAAAAAGTTTTCAAAACGCAGCTCACACTCACCCAAGAAAGTGTTCAAATTGCAGCTCACATTCATCCAAAAAAGTGTTCAAATTGTGGCTTACACACACCCAAGAAAGTGTTCAAATTGCAGCCCACACTCGCCCAACAAAAAAGTTTTCAAATTGCAGCTCACACTCACCCAACAAAGTGTTCAAATTGCAACTCACACTTGCACAATAAAGTGTTCAAATTGCAGCTCACACTTACACAAGACGGTGTTCAAACTGTGGCTCACACTCACCCAAGAAAGTGTTCAAACTGCGGCTCACACTCTTCCTCTTCAGTGAGACAGATCTCTGGCTGCCTGGCTTCCCTCCATCTCTGCTGACTCAGCATCGCCCTGTCACAATGTCAGGGTCACACTTAGTCACACTGTCAGTATCACACTCACTCACACTGTCACACTGTCAATGTCACACTTACAGTGCCACGATGTCAGTGCCACACTCACACTGTCGGTCTCAGGACTCATTCAAGTGTAACCTAAAAACATTTCTTTTCCCAAAACTATAGATCTGCCATGTTTTCCGTTCTGTGCTGCTGTCTTCATCCATCTCAAGTCTGTTACTCTGTTTGCTGCCCATTTTAACTGGTGTAAGTTAAGCTTTGCATAGTCAGAATGCTAGTGTATCTGGGTGCCTGTGTGTGTGTGTGTGTATGTGCGCATATGTGCAAGAGTGTGTATGCGCTTAGAATAGTCTCTACGGACAAGTCTGCACTTTATAAATACTTTAATTATTATAACAAACAACAATGCAGCAAAACAGTGGAGGCAGCAAGTTGACTCACTCAAAGACACTGCTGGCAGTGACAAGGACAAAGCGGTGAGCATGGAAGCGCTGATCCCCCACCCTCAGCACAACGTCGCTGAGCCGCTCCTGCTTGAAGAGGTCTTTGTAGCGCTGCACCAGCGCCTCTGTGTCCTGGATCTTGTGTGTGATGGTCTGAGGGTCGCTAGGAATTTGGTTCAGTAAAGTGAAGCACAAAATCACGGGCATAATGGCGGCTGACAGCAAGGTATGCCGGCTGGATGCCACTGACGCACCCCAGACCATCACACACAAGATCCAGGACACAGAGGCGCTGGTGCAGCGCTACAAAGACCTCTTCAAGCAGGAGCGGCTCAGCGACGTTGTGCTGAGGGTGGGGGATCAGCGCTTCCATGCTCACCGCTTTGTCCTTGTCACTGCCAGCAGTGTCTTTGAGTGAGTCAACTTGCTGCCTCCACTGTTTTGCTGCATTGTTGTTTGTTATAATAATTAAAGTATTTATAAAGTGCAGACTTGTCCGTAGAGACTATTCTAAGCGCATACACACTCTTGCACATATGCGCACATACACACACACACACACAGGCACCCAGATACACTAGCATTCTGACTATGCAAAGCTTAACTTACACCAGTTAAAATGGGCAGCAAACAGAGTAACAGACTTGAGATGGATGAAGACAGCAGCACAGAACGGAAAACATGGCAGATCTATAGTTTTGGGAAAAGAAATGTTTTTAGGTTACACTTGAATGAGTCCTGAGACCGACAGTGTGAGTGTGGCACTGACATCGTGGCACTGTAAGTGTGACATTGACAGTGTGACAGTGTGAGTGAGTGTGATACTGACAGTGTGACTAAGTGTGACCCTGACATTGTGACAGGGCGATGCTGAGTCAGCAGAGATGGAGGGAAGCCAGGCAGCCAGAGATCTGTCTCACTGAAGAGGAAGAGTGTGAGCCGCAGTTTGAACACTTTCTTGGGTGAGTGTGAGCCACAGTTTGAACACCGTCTTGTGTAAGTGTGAGCTGCAATTTGAACACTTTATTGTGCAAGTGTGAGTTGCAATTTGAACACTTTGTTGGGTGAGTGTGAGCTGCAATTTGAAAACTTTTTTGTTGGGCGAGTGTGGGCTGCAATTTGAACACTTTCTTGGGTGTGTGTAAGCCACAATTTGAACACTTTTTTGGATGAATGTGAGCTGCAATTTGAACACTTTCTTGGGTGAGTGTGAGCTGCGTTTTGAAAACTTTTTTGGGTGAATGTGAACCACAGTTTGATTTTGAACACTTGGCTGCTGTTGTAATAGTTGTAGCATTTCTAGCGGAACATTGTCTTTTTTAACTATTGTACCTGTGGTGGAGTTTCTGTACCATATATTTACTTGCATGCCAGGTGAGACTTATTTGAGGCGATTCAGGTCTTTGTTGTTGTGTTCATGTGATGTCTTTCGAGTGCTGATTTCGTCTTTTGAATGAATTATGAACAAAAAAAATTGAAACAAGAATGACTGCTGGTATTCCAAAACAAGATCCAAACACATAAACAGTTCAAAAGAATGCTGTTTATCAGGACTAAAAACAGCGTGCAAATTTTCAGGGTAATCCCATTGATCAAGCTACAAAACGACACTTGAACAAGAGTTTAACAGTGATATGTGAGATATAGAACTAAGACACTTGTCTGCTTGTGGTTGAGCTATGTTGTTTTAGTGTGGGTGAACTGAAGATGTCATTTCTGAAGCGACCTTTGTGGGTGAACTGAAGATGTCATTTCTGAAGCGACCTTTGTGGGTGAACTGAAGACATCATTTCTGAAGCGACCTTTGTGGGTGAACTGCAGACGTCATTTCTGAAGCGACCTTTGAGGCTTTGTGCGTGAACTAAAGACGTCATTTCTGAAGCGATCTCTGTGGATGGGCAGGTACCTGTACAGCGGGGAGGCCGTGCTGAAGACAATGACGGTGCTGCCCCTGCTGCTGCTTGCGGATAAGTACGAGGTGTCCTGTCTGCGCCGGTCCTGCCTGCAGTTCATGATGGATCATGTGGTCCAGTCGCCCGACACCAACCGCGCCCTCACCTGGTACCAGTATGCCCAGGTGGGTTGCGAGAAGAGGAGGGTGGAGGTGATGAACTTTGAGGTGATGGTGAAGTTGGTGATATTGATGGTAACGATGATGATGATGAACGTGTTGATGATCTTGGCTGTATTGTTGGTGGTAGTCTGTAGAGCTTGTTGTAATGGTTTTTGTTGTTGTTGGTAAGTTGGATGCTTGGAAGTCTGACGGGAAGGAATCCTTTAATTCTCTCCTTTCCAAAACAGTGTCTTTTATATATAATTTAAAAAAAAATGTATGGGAATTGAATGCAAAGCTGTGTACTCACTGAACTGTGAGTCACTCACTGACTCAGTGGTGTGTCTCTAAGCATTCATTGTAAATTTGGCATGGTGATGCATCATCCCATTTAGATAACATGACTGTGAACAAAGGTGCCTGAATTTCACACTCAGATTACTATACTGTCCAACCATAACACATCACTTTGCTGTGCAGATGACGGGACAGACTGAACTGTGAGAGAAGTGTAGGGGCTTTTTGGTTGTTGTATATATCACTTTCTCTTTTTCAGGTGCTGTGGGCATGTTCCGTGGATGTGAATGTTTTTGGTGCACACTTTATGAATCAACATTACATTCATACTGTCCAACTTCAGTTTGCAACTTTACCTTTCAGGTGACTGTCTAGAGTGATTCGAGACAAGTGTTTCACAGTGTCCAACATTGACTTAGTGATGTCTCTTTCCTTGCAAATACCAGGCTGGAATGAGCTGCAAGACCGGTGTTTTGCACTGTCCGTTGACACAGTGATGTCTCTTACTTTACAGATGACAGGCCAGGGTGAGCTGCAAGCTGAGTGTTTCACTGTGTCCTACGTTGACACAGTGATGTCTCTTTCCTTGCAGGTACCAGGCCAGAATGAGGTGCGAGCCAGGTGTTTTGCATTGTCCGTTGACACGGTGATGTCTCTTTCCTTGCAGGTACCAGGCCAGAATGAGGTGCGAGCCAGGTGTTTTGCATTGTCCGATGACACGGTGATGTCTCTTTCCATGCAGGTACCAGGCCAGAATGAGGTGCGAGCCAGGTGTTTTGCATTGTCCGTTGACACGGTGATGTCTCTTTCCTTGCAGGTACCAGGCCAGAATGAGGTGTGAGCCAGGTGTTTTGCATTGTCCAGAGTGAGCTGCGAGATCACCCAACACTGGCATGGTAATGTCTCTTTGCTTGCAGATGACGGGCCAGAGTGAGCTGCGAGATCACCCAACACTGGCATGGTGATGTCTCTTTGCTTGCAGATGACGGGCCAGAGTGAGCTGCGAGATCACCCAACACTGGCATGGTGATGTCTCTTTGCTTGCAGATGACGGGCCAGTGTGAGCTGCGAGATCACCCAACACTGGCATGGTGATGTCTCTTTGCTTGCAGATGATGGGCCAGAGTGAGCTGCGAGATCACCCAACACTGGCATGGTGATGTCTCTTTGCTTGCAGATGACGGGCCAGTGTGAGCTGCGAGACAAGTGCCTGGGCTTCATACTGTCCAACTTTGACACAGTGATGAAGGCGTGCGACTGGCCCTTCATGCTGCTGCAGGAGCTGGCTGGCTTCTTGGCCTCCTCCCACATGGTAGTGCACAGCGAGTCCACGCTGTGGAGTCACGTGGAGACCTGGCTGCTGCACCCCAACAACAAGGACGAGCTGCAGGACAACCTCAGGTAAGAAGCGTGGCCTTCCTCAGGCTGTAGAGTCACACGGAGACCTTGCCTCGGCACCCCAGCACCAAGGACAAGTGGGCATCACTACCTCAGGTAAGAAACATGTCCTTCCTCACACTGTGGCGTTATGTGGAAACCTGGCTTCTGCACCAAAGCAACAAGGACAAGCTGCAGGACAACCTCAGGTAAGAAACATGTCCTTCCGCACACTGTGGCATCACGTGAAAACCTGGCTCCTTCACCAAAACAACAAGGACGAGCTGCAGGACAACCTCAGGTAAGAAACGTCCCCGCCAGGGGCACACTGAAATGGCTTTGCCCAAAAACCCAACGGAATACCGGGCGGGGGGCATACCGGTAACTGGGCCTTACTCAAATGGCGGGGGCGTTTTCCACCCGGGAAATCACATGGAAAGGTGCCCCGGACGGCCCAACTCCCAGGACACCCTGGAAAGGGGGCCCTTCCTACCATTGATCCCCTGGAAGGGTGACGGACCGGACATGCCGGACAACACAGGTAACGGGCTTCAATGGCGTGCCGTTTTTCCCGGGCTTGGGAGGGTGGGGGACCGGTCCACCCAAAGGAAACATCCCCGGTGAAGGGGAAGTCCCATGGGGGCCCTCCTCCCCAAGAAAAGACGTGGGACACTCCAAAGGAAAGAAGGGCCCAGACCCTAAATCATGGAATGACTCCGGCCCCCCTTTCAGGTTTTATTCAGGGTGGCTTTCCGGTGTCGGGTTGGCCCTTCCTGGGGTGGCTTTCCCGGTCCCTGGGGTGTTTTTCCCTGGGGGTTTCGTGCCTTTCCCGGGGTGTTTTCCCTGGGGGTTTTCCTTGGGTCCCTGGGTGCCCCATGGCTCGGGCCGGCCCCTTTCCGGTGCTTCCTCGGGGGTTGGGTTTGGGGTTGCCTTTCCTCAGTGGCGGGTGGGTGCCTTTCCCTTGGGGGTTTTCCCTAAAGGGGGGGTCCAGTACTTTCCCGTGCCCCTCAAGTTGGCTTTCCGGTCCCTCCAGTGTGTAAAGGGTTTGGATCCTTTCCCTGGGGGTTTTCCTGGTTCTTTCCCCCAACCTTTGGAGTGAACCACGGCTTTGCACTTTCAGCAGGGCTCCCCTCGTCTTCGTACAACCCAAAATTAAACCCTTTTCCAGTCTTCGTCCGAATGCCCATGTTTGAAGGACTTTCCCAAACAGCAAATCTTGGCACCCCTTTCCCCTTTGGGCCCTGGAAAATGAGTTTTTCCGGGTTCCGGGCATTTTTTTATTTTCCCGGGAAAAAAAAAAATATTTTTTTCCAGGTACCGGCATTTTTTTTTTGGGGCCCCTAAGAAAAAAAAATATTTTTTCCATACCTGAGCTTTTTGCGGGCCCTGGAAAATAAAAAGCTTTGTTCCAGGTACCCTGAGCATGGTTTTGACTTTGGGCCCTGAAGAAAAAAAATAGCTTTGTTCCAGGTATCCTGAGCATGGTTTTGACTTCAGCTGTGCATTCTGCCTCTTTGCAGGGCCGTGCTGCCCCACATACGGTTCACCATGATGCCACCCAAACTGCTGCTGCAAGTGGAGCAGTCATCCCTCTACATTGACCCAAGGCCCTGTTCACGGACAAAGTCAACCAGGCCTACCGCAGACACTCCCTGGCCATGGATGATGAGGAGCCTGCCGGTGGGGATGCTCCTGCGTCTTCCAGCCTGTGCCAGGATCTGGAAGAGTACCGCAACTACAAGAGCGAGGAGTACTGCCTGAGCCCCGTTACTCCCCCACGCCCTTTAAAAAATCGACACCCGCACACCTGGGCTGCAAAGGGCCCCGGCCCGTTTGGGCCCCCCGGACCCGGGAGGAGGACCGACGCTCTTCTCCTCTACTTCTTCCCCCGCGGCTACTTCACCACGCTCACCATATACGGCAGCTACATGGGCGCCAAACAAAGACTCACCTAAACGATCCGCCGCCGCCCGGACCTGGAGCCGATGAAGGTGGACGTGACCTTGGTGCTGATGGGCAAGCAAATGACTTGAAATATGCGGCCTTCACACCAGCTGGTCCATGGTCTTCACCAAGGACAACCACACCCTGTCTGTGGATAAATTCCCGCGATGGACAAGCTGATGGAGGAGAACTCCCCGTACCTGGTGGAGGGGACGCTGGAGGGGCCACTTCCTGAAATCCAGGACGGGGCAGCCACCTGCTGGGACCAAAGACAAGAAGTGAGCGCTGCTGGACTGGAAGACCAGCATGTTACAAGAATGAGCCTTGCAGGACCAAAGCTCGGTATGTTTCAAAAGTGGTCTTTGGCCCGGAAAATTTGGGAGTTCTGGTAAATTGGGTTTTACAAGAAATGAGCCGCTGGCCGGAAGGCTCAGTATGTTACAAGAAGTGAGCCTTGCTGGCCTGGAAAGGCTCAGTATGTTACAAAAAGTGAGCCTTTCGCCTGGAAAGGGTCAGTATGTTTCAAAATAAACCTTTCAGGGCTGGAAGACTCGGGATGTTACAAGAAGGCCTTGCTAAACTGGAAGGGTCGGTATGTTCCAAAAATAGCCTTGCTGGACCAGAAGGCTCACATATTACAAGACTGAGCATTGCTGGACCGGAAGACCGGTATGTTACAAGAAGTGAGCCTTGCTGTACCAGAAGACTTTGGGAGTGGACAGCCAACTGCTGAAATGTGGGACAAAAAGTCTGTGGTTCACTCCTAATGGTTGGCTGGAATTGAACCATGTGATGTCCCCCCCCTTTTTTCCCCCCTACCCCCCCCCAAAAGGGGGGAAAAAGGGCCCAAAAAACCCCCCTTTTAAAACCCCCCCCCCAAACCCAAAAAATTTTTTTAAACCCCCCCCCTTTTTTTTTGGGGGGTTTTTTTTCCCCCCCCCTTTTCCCCAAAAAAATTTTTTTTTTTTCCCCCCCCCTTTTGGGGCCCCCCCGGGGGAAACCCCCCCCCCCCCCCGGGGGGGCCCCCCCAAAAATTTTTCCCCCCCCGGGGGCCGGGGGGGGGGGGGGTTTGGGGGGAAAATTAGCCTTCCCGGAAAGGAAAAAAATTTTTGGGTTTTTCCCCGGGGGGGAAAAGGGGGGTTTTTTGGGGGTTTTTTAAAAAAACCCCGGGGGGGGGGGTTTTTCCCGGGGGGAAAAAGGGGGGGGGGCCGGTTTTTTTTTTTTGGGGGGCCCCCCCCCTTGGGATGGGGGTAAAAAAAGGGGAAAAACCCCTTTTGGGGGGCCTTTGCCCAAAAAAGGGGGCCCCGGGGTTTTCCCCAAAAAAACCCCCCCCCCCCCCTTTTTGGTATTTGGGTTTTTTTTTTTTCCCCCAAAAATTTTTTTCCCCCGGGGGGAAAGAACCCCCCCCCCCCCCCGGGGGGTTGCCCGGGGGGTTTTGGCCCCCCCTTTTTAAAAACCCGGGGGAAACCCCCCAAAGGGGCCCTGAAAAAAACCCCCGGTCTTTTTTTTTTTTTGGGGCCCCTTTTTCCCCCCCCTTTTTTTTGGGGCCCCGGGGGCCCAAAAACCCAAAAACCCCCAAAAACCCCGGGGGGAAAAAACCCCCCCCCTTTTTGGGGCTTTTATTTTCCCCCCCGAAAAAAGGGGGGGGGGCCCCCCCCCCCCCTTTTTTTTTTTTTTTTAACCCCCCCCCCCCCGGGGGGGAAAAAACCCCCCCCTTTTTTTTTTCCCCGGGGGGGAAAAAAACCCCCCCCCCAAAAAAAAGGGGGTTTTTTTTTTCCCCCAAAAAAAAAATTTTTCCGGGGTTTTTTTCCCATTTATTTTTTTGGGGGGGGGGCCCCCCCCAAAAGGGTTTTTCCCGGCGGGTTTTTTTTTCCCCCCCCCCTTTTCCCCCGGGGGGTTTTTTTTCACCCCCGGGTTTTCCCCCCCCCCAAAACCCCAAAAGTTTTTTTCCACCCCCCAAATTTCCCAAAAAAAAGGGGGGGGGGTTTTTAAATTTTTTTTTTTGGGGGGTTTTCCCCCCCCCCGGGGGGTTTTTTTAAAACCCCCCCAAAAAAAAACCCCCCTTAATGGGGGGGAAAACCTTCCCCCAAAAAAAAAGGGGTTTTTTTAAAAAAAATTTTTTTTTAAAAAAATTCCGGCCCCCCCCCCGGGGAAAACCGGCGGGGGAAACCCCCCCCTTTGGGGGGCCCAAAAAAAAAACCCCCCTCC
>JABMCL010003052.1:0-13030 GCA_018857735.1 Alviniconcha marisindica | reverse complement strand
CAAACTATTAATTTTAAAAAACCCAAAAATGTTTCTTACAAAGAACCTTGAGGTTAAATTTCCATTAATTGCCTTTTAAACTGTTTCAAATTTTAAACCCAAATCTTTAATAAACAAAAAAAGAAATGAAAAAAAAAACCCCCCCCCCAAAACCCCATCACCCCAAAATAAACTTTTTTTAATTTTAAAAATTTTAAAGGGGAAAAGCGGGAAAGGTTTTTTTAAAAAATTTTAAAAAAAAAAAAATTTGTTTTTTTTAAAAAATTTTTAAAAGGCTTTTCCCCTGAAATTTTGTTTATGGAAAAACCCAAAAAGGCAAAAAATTTTAAATTTAATTTTTTTGGGGGGTTTTGGGGGTTTTAAATTTTTGAAATTTTTTTTTTTTAAAGGGGGGTTTAACCTTTTTTTTTTTGGGTCCCCAAGGAAAAGTTTTTTTTAAAAAATGGCCAAAATTCCCCAAATTTTCTGCCCGCCCCAAAAAGGGGGGAATTTTAATAAACCCTTTAAAATTTTTAAAAAATTTTTTTTTGGGGGGGGGGGCCCCCACCAAGATAAACGTGTTTTACTTTTTGTCCCCCCCCCCCCCCCAAAAACCCAAATTTTTGGGTTTTTTTGTAAAAATTTAACATTTAAAAACTTTTTAAAAAAAAAAAAAAAGGGGTTTGGTTAAAACAAATTTTAAAAAAAAACCCAACCCCTTTAAATGTTAAAACCCCCCCTTTTTTTTTTTTTCCAATTTTCCCAAAAAGGCGCCATTTATTTCCCCCTTTTCCCCCAAATTCTTTACTTTACACCACTTACCATAAAAAAATTTTCCAAAAATTTTTTTTTCCCAAAAAAAAAGCCCCAAAAAAAACCCCCAAAACCCCCCCCTAAAAAAAACCCTTTTTTTTCCCCCCCAAAAAATTAATTTTAAAAAAGGCCCCCCCCCCGGGGGGGGAAAATTTTAAGGGGGAAAGGGGAAAGGGGGGGGGGAAAAACCCCCCCGGGAAAAAAATTTTTTTTTAAAAAAAAAAAAGGGGGAAAAAACCCCCAACCCCTTTAAAGGAAAAAAAAAAAAACCCCGGGGCCCCCCGGGGTTCCCCCTTTCCCCCTTTTTTTTTTTCCCCCCTTTTAAATTTTTTTTCCTTTTGGGGGGGGTTTTTTTTTTCCCCCCCCCCTTTTTTCCCCCCCTTTTTTTAAAAGGGCCGGGGGGGTTTTTTTTTTCCCCCGGGGCCCCTTTTCCCCGGCCATTCTTTTTTTTTGGGGGGGTTTTTCCCAGTTTTTTCCTGCCCCTTTTCCCCCCCCCCTTTTTTTTTCCTTTTTTTCCCCGGTTCCCCCCCTTTAAAATTTTTTCCCCCAAAAATTTCCCGGGGGGGGCCCAATTTTTTTTTTAAAAAGGATTTAACCCAAAATAAATTTTTTGGGGAAACCCCTTTTTTCCTTTTATAGGGTTAAAAAACCCCCCCGGGGTTTTTAATTTTCGATTTTTCCCCCCCCCCTTTTCCCGGGAAAAACCCTTTTTTTCCCCGGGGTTTTTAAAAAACCCCCCTTTTTTAGGGGGGGTTTTTTTTTTTGGGGGGTTTTTTTCCCCGGGGGGTTTTTTTTCCCCAAAAAAAAAACCCCAAAAAAAAAAACCCCCCAAAAAACCCCTTTTGGTTTTTTTTTTTCCTTTTTTTTTAAAAAAGGGGTTTTAAATTTTCCAAAAGGGGTTTGGAACCCCCCCTTTTTTTTTTTGGGGGGGGGAAAAAATTTGGGGGGGGTTTTTGGGAAAAAAGGGTTTTTTTTTTTTTTTTTCCCCCCCCTTTTGGGGAAAAAATTTTTTTTTTTTAAACCCCTTTGGGGGGGGTTTTTTTTTTTTGGGGGTTTTAAAAAGGGGGCCCAAAAAAAAAAAAATTTTTTTCCCCCCCCCCCCCCCCCCCCAAAAAATTTTTGGGGAAATTTGGGGGTTTGGGGGAAAAAAATTTTTTTTTTTTTTCCCGGGCCCAAAAAAAACCCCGGGGGGGGTTCCCCCCCAAAAATCCCAAATTTAAAACCCCCCAAAACCCCATTTTTGGGGTTTTTTTCCCCCCGGGGAAGGTTTTTAAAACCCCCCTTTTTCCTTGTAAAAGGTTTGTTTTTTTGGGTTTTTTGGTTGTTGTTTTGGGGTTGAAAAAAAGGGTTTTTTTTTTTTTTTTTGGGGGGGGGGGGGGGGGCCCCCTTTTGTTTTTTTGGGGGGGGGGGGGGGGGGGTTTCCCCCCCGGGAAATTTTTAAAATTTCCCCCCCCCCCCCTTTTTTAATTAATTTTAAAAATTTAAAAAAATTTTTTTCCCCCAAAAAAAAACCCCCCCAAAAGGGGGGGAAAGGGAAAAAAAAAAAAAAAAAAGGGGGGGAAAAAAAAAAAAAAAAAAAAGGAAAAATGGGGAAAAAAAAAAGGGGGGGGGGTTTCCAAGGGGGGGGTTTTTAAAAAGGGGGGGGGGGGGGGAAAAGGGGAAATTTGGGGGGGGGGGGAAAAAAATTTTAAAAGGGAAAACAAAAAAATTTTTTTAAAAAATTTTTTTCCCCGGTTTTTTTCCCCAAAGGGGGGGGGGGTTTTTTTTCCGGGGGGTTTAAAAAAAATTTTTTTTTGGGGGGGTCCCGGGGGGGTTTTCCCCCCCCCCCCCCCAAAAACTTTTTTTTTTTTAATTTTTTTTTAAAAAAAAACCCAAAAAATTTTTTTTTTTGGGGGGGGGGGTTTTTTTTGGGAAAATTTTTTTTTTTGGGGGGGTTTTTTTTTTTTGGGGGGGGGGTTTTGGGAACCTTTTTGGGGAATTTTTTTTTTTTCCCCCCCCTTTTTTTTTGGGGTTTTTTTTTTTCCCCCCCTTTTTTTTTTTTTTTTTAAAAAAAAACCCCCTTTTTTAAAAAAAAAATTTTTTTTGGGCTTTTTTAAAAAAAAAAAATTTTTTTTTTTTTTTAAAAAGGAAAAAAAAGGGTTTTTTGGGTTTTGGGGGGGGGGGTTTTTTGGGGGCCCCCAAAAAAAAATTTTTTCCCGGGGGGGTTTTTTTTTTTTTTTTTTTCCCCTTTTTTTCCCCTTTTTTTTAAAAAATTTTGGGGCCTTTTTTTATTTTTTTTTTTAATTTTTTTTTAAAAAAATAAAAAATCCAAAAAAAAAGGGGGGGGGAAAAAAGGGGGGGGTTTTTTTTTTAACCCCAAAAAAAAATTTTTTTTTAAAAATTTTTTTGGAAAAAAAAAAAAAAAAAAAGGGGGGGGTTTTTTTTTTGGGGGGGCCCCCGGGAAAAAAAATTTTTTTTTTCCTTTTTTACTGAATCCCTTTCATTGGCTAAGGTCTCCCGTGCAAAAACACATAAAACTTTTAAAGGGGAAAACCATAAAGCTTTTAATTAAAAATAAACACAAAAAATTTTTCAATTCAATAAAAAAGGAAAGATTTGTAATTACAAATGGAAAATGGGCATTTTAATTCCCTGGAACCTAAAAAAGGGAAATTTCCCCTTCCCCCTTTTGGGAAAAATTTTTTGCCCCCGAAAAAGCCCCTGCGGGGATTAAATGGACCTTGAAGGGGAAAAAACCCGGGAAAAGGGTTTTTAACTAATAAACGGAAAGGGGAAAAAAAAAAGAAAAATGGGGGGGGGAAAAGAAACCAACCCCAAACATTTTTTGGGAAAAAAAGGGGGGGGGGAAATTAAAAAGGAAAAAAAGATAAAAAGGGGTTTAAGGGGAAATTTAAAAAGGGGGGTTTGGTTTTTTTTTTTTGTTTTTTTTGTTTTTGGGCAAAAAATTTTTTCACCCCTGGGGGGAAAAAGGGGGGGAAAAATTTATTTTTTGACATAAAAAAAAAAAATTTTTTGGTGGGGGGTTTTAGATTGGGGGGGGGGAAACCCCCTTTTTGAAATTTACCCCGATTCCCCGGGAAAAATTTTTGGGGGAAAAAGGGAAAAAAAAAAGGGGTTTTTTTTTTAAATTTAAAAAAAGGGAAAATTTTTTTTGGGGGGGAAAAAACCCCCAAAACCCAAAAAAGGGTTTTTAAAATTAAAAGAAAATAAAATTTTTTAAAATGCCCAGGGAAGGGGCCCCCTTAAAAGGGTTTGGGTTTTAAATTAAAAAAACAAAACCTTTTTTTAAAAAACCCAAAAGTTTTTTGGGGCCCAACGGGTAAAAAAATTATGGCCTAAAAAAAACACCCAAAAAATTTTTTCATTTTTGGGGGGGTTTCGGTTTTTTCCCAAAAATTTTCTTTGTTAGAAAAATTACTTGTGCTAGGAAAAAAATTTTTTAAAAAATTTAAAAAAAAAATTTTTTAAAAATTTTTTTTTAAAAAGGGGAAAGAAAAAGCCGGGTTTAAACCCACCAAACACTTTTTAAATTTCAAAAAATTTTAATTTTTAACCCTTTTTCCTTTTCTTAAAATAAAAAAAAAAAAAAAACCAATTGAAAAACCCATTTTTTACGGTTTTTTTTCCCCTTGTTGAAAAAAAAAAAAAACCATACTTGACCTTTCAGTGATTTTAAAAACCACTTTTATTTTAAAAAATTGAAAAATTGCTTTTAAAAAGGAAAATTTTTTTTAAAAAAAAGGAAAAAAGTCGAAATTTTAAATTTTTGCTTCCGGTTTTTTTTTTCCCCTTTTTTTCCCCCAAAAAACCCTGATTTTCCGGGGGCTTTAAAAAGAAAACGGAAAAACCCCAAAAAAAAAAATTAAATTTTTTTTAATTTATCAAAAAAAAATTTCCAAAAAAATTGAAAAAAACCAAAAAAAAAAATTTTTTTAAAAAAAAAGGGGTTTTTGGGGTTTTGTTTCCCCAGTTGGGGGGAAAAATTTTCAAACTTTCCCCCCAAAAAAATTTACGGTTTTTTTTTAAAAAAATTTTTTCCCCAAACAATGCGTTAAAAATTTCAAAAAAAATAAAAAAAAGATAAAATTTTTGGCAAGAAAAAAAAAGGGGGGGGGGGGAATAAGTTTTTTAAAGGCCCACAAAATTTTTTTTAAAATTTAAATTTTTTTTTCCCCTTTTTATTGCCCCACCCCCCCCCCCCCCCCCCCCCCCTTTCTTTTTTTTTAAAAATTTTTTTTAAAATTTTTGGGGTTTGAAAATTTTAAATTTGTGCAAAACTTTTCTTTTTGGGGGGGAAGCCTTATAAAATTTCCCCAAAGGGTTTTCCCCAACTTTTCATTTTTGGAAGGGTTTTTCCCCTTTCACTTTTGGAATTCCCTCCCAATTTTTTTCCCAAAAAAAACCCCCCTTTTTTTTAATTTTTTTAAAAAGGGGGGTTTTTCCCCAACCAAAAACCCCCAAAAAAATTTTTTTTTGGGAAAATAGGGGGGCCCCCAATTTCTTCCAACCCCCAAAAGGCCGGGAAAACCCCCCAAAAATTTAAAAAAATCGCCCAAAAACCCCTTTCCCAACCACCCCCAAAAAAAAACCCCTATGTCCTGCCTTTTCACCCCTTTAAACCCCTTTTTCCCCCTTTCCCTCCCCCCAAATCCCCAATTTTGATCTCTGGGGTTTTTCCCTTCCCACCCTTTTTTTCCCCCTTTTTTTTTTCCCCGTTTTTTGTGTTTAGTTCCCAATTGAAAAGCCGGTTTATTTGAATTGAAGTCATGTGTTCCATTTCATACAAATTTTCCTGTTTCAATTGTTCTTTTCCTGTGTTCCAGTATTAAAATGCTTCCATTTGCACCCGCCCGCCCCCCCCCCCTTTTCTGTTAAGCCATAAACAACTGTCTAGGCACTCCAGGGAATGTACAACTCCGGAGCTATATTTTAAAAGGTCAAGGCAGTTACTAAGGGTCACTTCCCCGTTTTCTCCAGTATTCATTACACCAACAAAAGGGAAAAACCTCGGGTTTTTAAAGGAATCAGGAACCGGGGGAATAATTCCCCCACCTGGGAGTGGGGAATTCTTGATAAGGCCAATAAAAAAGTAACCACAAAAATTTTCCCGAACACCCGGTCTAAACAAAGATGAAAAATTTTTCCCCCCTGCCCCCCCTTTCCCTCCCCAACCCCCCCTTTCCCTCTTCCCCCCTCCACTCTCCCCCCCCCTTCCCCTTAATCCCCTTTCCGTATTCCCTGCCTCCTCCTTCCCTCTTTTCCCATTTTTTTCTCTCCTTTTCTCCCTCCCCCCCCTTATCGTTGTTGCAGTTCAGGGTTTGGGGTTGATAAGGGGCCCAGTCCTTGAATGCCACAGTCATGAAATGTGAACATTAGCAAAATTTTGTTGCAAGACCCTCTTTTCTTTTTAAATAAATCAAAAAAACACCAAACATATGAAAATGAAAACGCAACAAAATCATGTATGAAAACCCACACAAATAACACCTTGTAAAGTACCTATACTCCACAATGGACTTGACGAAAAATGAAACGGGGCCAACCAAAAAGGGGGAACAAGATAGAATTTTTTAAAAGGCTAGTAGCCCTGGATACATTGGTATTTTCCTCCACACATACAAAAAAAAACTTCACAAACAAAACAGATAAAAAAAAAGGGAATTTTTCAATGTTAAAAATAATTTCATTCCCAACAACACAACCTTCCAAAAAACCATTTACACACAAACTTTTCCACACCACGAAAAATTCATTTCACCACCAACAAACCTACTTAACCAGAATTTGAAATTAAACAACTATTAACATTTAAAAAATGTACCAAAAAAAAATCCTTTCATAAAACAATTATCACAAAACTTTCCCCCTCCTAACACAAAAACTAAAAAAAAAGAAAGGCTACTATCCAAAAAAACCAACAGAAAGGACAATTGTAACCACGGATTTAAAAAGGTTAGTAACCCAACGAAAACCGCTGGTTGAATACCTGAAGGAATTCAGGACATCCAGAATTAAAAAAAAAAGGTAAAATTTTAACCAAACAGACTTTAAAATGGTTAGGACCAGGTCAGGTCAAGTTAATCATAAAGGGTTAACATCATAAGGTATCCTTAAAAATAACCAAGCAAGCTTAACTAAATTCATTTAATAAAATACTAAAGAAAGATGCCAAACAAACCCTAAGGCCGAAACACTTGCCGTTAAGGTTGAAGGGGGAAAACCCAGACTGAAGAACCCTCAGGAAAGGGCTCCTTTTTTGGGAAAAAAAGTCCAGTTTGCCCTACATTGATGGCAAAACTAACCCATAAACCATATCAAAAACCCCCGAGCATGCCAAAGCAGGGCCAAAAAGGCCCCTTTAGGGTCATGGGAAATGGGCGGGCTAACCAAGGTGCGCGGCAACTGTATTCCCCTTTTCACCCCTCAAAAGGGAAACCCATGTTATCATGACGGTTCTTCCACAACCTGAACCAAGCACCGACCTCACCCCCACTTGCCCCCTTTTAAACCTGCATTTTTTAAAATTGAAAACTCCAATTTTTGGGATTGGATTTGTGGTGGTGGGGGGGGGGTGTTGGGGTGGGGGGTGTTTGGTAAGTTGGGTGTTTAGGGTTTTGGGGGGTTGGGTTAAGTTTGACATGAAAATTAAACCCTTGACAAACAGCAACGGCATTCCAAAAGTGGTTGTGAAAGAAATTACAAATTTTAAAAAAAACCCCCTTTTTAGATTAGGGGGCAGAAAACCAAAACTTGGCAACCAGAACGGCCCTAACCCAGAAAGAATTTGGCCGGGGTTGGGCGGGGCCAGGCTGGGGGAAAGGAAAACCAGATAAAGGGGAACCCCTCATGGCCCAGGGGAAGCAACCTTTGTGCCGGGGCCCAAAGCAGGGCACGCTAAGGGCAGGAAAAGCCAGACTGCAAGCAGAACGCCCTCAAGGCCCATGAGAAGCACTGTGCCGGGGCCATAGCAGGGCACGCTAAGGGCAGGAAAAGCCAGACTGCAAGCAGAACGCCCTCAAGGCCCATGAGAAGCACTGTGCCAAGGCCATAGCAGGACACGTTAAGGGCAGGAAAGGGGTTCACCTGGCCGACGGGTCACCCTAGGGAGTAAGTAGGCTGGATGCTACTGTACCTGAGAGTGTGCTGGCGGCACCACTGTCATCTGCTTTGCTTCTTTTCACCTCCATCTGTTATAAAGGACACCAGTGTTACTCAGCTGACAGGTTTCTTCCAGCCACACTCCTGATTGCCAAGTGCCAGCTAGACCACCACACTGCACATTGCCAACTCTTTCTCCACAGCCATGCCAGTTTGCTGACTTTAAAATCTGACTTTGAAAGCTGGATGCCAGTTTACTTCTGTGTGTGTGTGCATTGGTGGTGGTGGGGGTGGTGGTGGGTGGGGGGGGGGGGGGGTGGTGGGGGGGGGTGGGGGGTGGGGGGTGGTGGTGTGTGGTGGTGGTGGTGGTGGGTGGGGGGTGGTGTGTGTGTGTTGTGTGTGTGTGTGTTATGCATGCTTGAGAGAGAGACAGGGATAGAGAGAATGCACACATGCATGCACACACAGCAACATGGCATTCTGGGCAAAGTGGCACTTGGCAGAAAACAAAAGAGAAAAAGTTGACAAACTTCTACACAGTAAACTGGCCTGTTCTCAGGTTCTTATGATTAAAGGGGGAAAAAATGTATCTGCTTTCATTCTACCAAAACAACAAATCTCTTATTATGAGTATTCAAGTATATACAGGTGCATGTACAACTGCATACTCACACACACACACACACACACACACACACACACACACACATTAACTTGTATGAATACATAAATTATGTTCTTATTTGTGCATGCACACAAACACACACACATATACACACGCATGTATGCACACATGCAGGCACGCACACACACACACAAACAAAGGCAGACTGTCAAAATATATGTATATGTACAGTGGTTTGCATAGTAAACACAAACGCACACACCGGTTTTGGATGGCCTATAATAATTTTGGGGAATCTCAGGGCCATCTGTTTAGAGAAAACTTTCCGTCTCCGTTGAGCCCTGAAATAAAGACAAAAAGGCCATGCAACTACATGTACTTTGCATAAGAAAACACCTGCAGTAATGAAACAATTTAAAACACACACACACGAACGCACACACACACACACACACATGACAAGAGGATTCAAAGTTGATTTGCTGCTGTGAATGTGCTGCTCTTGGCCATAATTCTAAAGTGTTCTGAAATGAAAGACAATGAGGGTTGCAGCTGACCTTAAAACTTTAAAACATGACTCATCTTCATGTTATATAGTTCCCTAAATATTACAAAGTTATTTCAAAATCTCACGGTCATAGTCACATCATAAATGTTTTTTTCCTTTTGTTGTTGTTTTGGTGTGTGTGCGTGTGTGTGTGTGTGTGTGTGTGTGAGTGCATGCAGTGTGTGTGTGTGGGTGTATGTGAGTATTGGTTTCTTACAATGGAAATTTTCCATTTTTGGTACATCAAAAGGTCATATATTTTCTAAGAATGGAAATAAGTGGGTACATACATAAACAGAAAGAGAGAAAGGGATTGTGTGTGTGTGTGTGTGTGTGTGTTTTTGGGGGGTTTTTTGGGGGTTTTTTTTGGGTTTTTTTTTTTTTAAAAAAAAAGGGGTTTTTGAAACCCCCCAAAAAGGGGGTTTTTTTTTTGGGGGGGGGGGCCCCCCCGGGGTTTTTAAATTTTTTTGGGGGGAAAAAGGGGGCCCCAAAAAAAAAAAATTTTTTTTGGGGGGGGAAAAAAAAATTTATTCAAAAATTTTTTTAAGGTTTGTTTTTTTTTTTTTTAATTTTTATTTTTTTTGGGGGGGGGTTTGTTTTGGGGGTTTTTGGGGGGGTTTTTTGGGGGGGTTTTTTTTCCCGGGGGGGTTTTTTGGGGGGTTTTTTTTTTTTAAAACCTTTTTGGGGGGGCCCCCCCCCTTTTTAATTTTAAAAAAACCCCTTTCCAAACCCAAAAAATTTTTCCCCTTTTTTTTTTAAAAAAATTTTTTTTTTAAAAAAATTTTAAAAATTTTGGGAAATTTTTTTTTTAAAAAAAATTTTTAAAAATTTTTTTTTAAAAAAATTTAAAAAAGGAAAAGTTTAAAAAAAATTTTTTTTGGGGGGAAAAAAAAAAGGGGGGAAAAAAAAGGGGGGGTTTAAAAAAAAAAAAAGGGGGGGGGGGGTTTTTTTTTAAAAAAAAACCCCAAAAAAAGGGGGAAAAATTTTTAAACCCATTCCCCGGGAAGGGGGGGGGGCCCCAAAAAAGGGGGGGGGAAAAAAGGGGTTTAAAACATTAAAAAAGGGGGTTAAAATTTTTTTAAAAAAAAAAAAAGGTTTAAAAAAAAAACCCCCGGGGGGGGAAAAAAACCCCCGGGGGAAAAAAAGGGCCAAAAAATTTTTTCCCCCCAAAAAAAAAATTTTTTAAACCCCAAAAAAAAATTTTAATTTAAATTTAAAACCCCAAAAACCAAAAAAATTTTTTCCGGTTTTTTAAAAAAAAGGGAAAAGAAAAGGGGTTTTTTTTTTTTTAAAAAAATTTTTAATTTTAAAAATTTTTCCCCCTTTTTTTTTAAAACCTTTTTTAAACCCCCCCGGAAGGCTTTTTTTGGTTTTTTTTAAAAAATTTTTTAAAAAGGTTTTTTAAAATTGTTTTAAAAAAATTTTTTTTTTTTTGGGAATTTCCCCAAAATTTTTTTTTAAAAAACCCTTAATTTTTCCCTTTTTAATTTTAAAAAAAAAAAATTTTTTTTTTAAAAAAAAAAAAACAAAAAACCAAAAAAAAAAAAAAATTTTTTTAAAAAAAAAATTTTTTTTTTTTTTAAAAAAAATTTTTGGGGAAAAAAAAAAAACCCCCTTTTTTTAAAAGTTTTTTTTTTTTTTTTTTTTTTTTGGGGGGGAAAAAAAAAAAAACCCCCTTTTTTTTTTCCCGGGAAATTTAAACCCCAAATTTTTTGGGGAAAAAACCAAAAAAAAAAAAATTTTAAAAAAAAAAAGGGGGGGTTTTTCCCTTTTTAAAATTTGGGGGGGGGAAAAACCCAAAAATTTTTGGGGGGGGGCCCCCCAATTTTTTCCCCAAAGGGGGTTTTTTTAAAAAAAAAAATTTTTTTTAAAATTTTGGGAGGGGGGGGGGGCCCCCCTTTTTTTTTTCCCCCTTTTTTTTGGGGGAAAAATTATTTTAACCCCCCCTTTTCCCCCCTTTTTTTGGGGGGCCCCAAAAAAGGGGTTTTTTCCCCTTTTTTTTAAACCTTTAAAAAAAAAAAAAGGGGGAATTTGTTTTTTTTGGGGGAAATGTTTTTTTTAAAGGGGGGGTTTTTTTAAAAAATTTTAATTTTTAAAATTTTCCCTTTCCCCGGGGAAAACCCAAAATTATCCCTTTTTTTTTTTAAAAAAAAATTTTTTTTTTTGGGGGAAAAGAAAAAAAAAAATTTTTTTTGGGGGTTTTTTTTTTTCCCCCTTTTTTTTTCTTTTTTTTTTTGGGGGGGTTTTTTTTCCCCCCCCAAAAACCCCCCCCTTTTTTTCCCCCAACCCCTTATGTTTTAAAAAACCTTAATTTTTTTTAATTTTTTTTGGGTTTTTTTGGCATTTTTTTGCTTTTTTTTGAAGGAAAAAAAAAAAAACCCTTTTTTTAAAAAGGGGGGGGCCCCGGGGAAAAAAAAACCCCCCCCAAAAAATTCCCCCAAAAAAAAACCCCCCTTTTTTTTTTTTTAAAATAAAAAAAAATTTTTTTTAAAAAAAAACCCAAAAAAAAAAAAAGGAAATTAAGGAAATAAGGCCCAAAAAATTTTTAAAAAAAGGGGGAAAAAAATTTAAAAAGTCCCCCAAAAGGGGGGGGGGGTTTTTTTAAAAATTTAAAAAAAAATTTTTTCAAAAAAAAAAACCCCCCCTTTTTTTTAAAAAAAAGGGGGAAAAAAAAACCATGGAAAAAAAAATTTTTTTTTTAAAAAATTTAATTGGGGGGGGGGTTTTTTTTTTTTAAAAACCAAAAAAAATGGTTTTTTCCCCCCCCCGGGCCCCCCCCCCCCCCTTTTTTGGGGGGGGGGAAAAAAAAAGGGGTTTTTAAAAAAAAAAAATTTTTTTTTTAAAAAAAAATTTTTTTAAAAAAACCTTTTTTTGGGGAAAAAAAAATTTTTTTTTTTTAAAAAAAATTTTTTTTTTTTAAAAAAGGAAAAAAAAAAAACCAAAAAATTTTTGGGGAAAATTTTAAAATTTTTTTTTTTCCCCCTTTTTTTTCCAAAGGGGGTTTTTTAAAAAAAGGTTTTTTTTTAAAAAAAAAAAAAAAATTTTTTTTTATTTTTGGGTTTTTTTTAAAAAATTTTTTTGGGGGGAAAAAAAAAAAAAAATTTTTTAAAAAAAATTTTTTTAAAACCCCCCCCCCCTTTTTTTTTTTTTTAAAAATTTTTTTTTAAATTTTTTTTTTTTAAAAAGGGGAAAAATTTTTTTTGGGGGGAAAAAAAAAAAGGGTTTTTTTTAAAATTTTTTTTTTAAAATTTTTTTTTTTTAAAAAAATTTTAAATTAAAAGGGTTTTTTAAAAAAAATTTGAAAAAATTTTTTTAAAAAAGGGGGGGGGAAAATTTTTTCCCAAAAATTTTTTTTAAATTTTTTTCCCCTTTTTTTTTTAAAAATTTTTTGGGGGGAAAAAAAAAATTTTTTTTTAAAAAAAAAAAAAAATTTTTTTTTTGTTTTTTCCCTTTTTTTCCCCTTTTTTTTGGGGGGGTTTTGGGGGGGGGGGAAAAAAAGGGGTTTTTTTTTTTTTTTTTTTTAAAAAATTTTTTTTTTTTTTTAAAAAAGGGGGGGTTTTTTAATTTTTTTTTGAAAAAAGGGGGAAAAAAAAAAATTTTTTTTTAAAAAAAAATTTTTTTTTTTTTTTAATTTTAAATTTTTTTTTTTTTTTTTGGGGGGAAAAAATTTGGGGGGGGTTTTTTTGAAAATTTTTCCCCCCAAAAAAAAATTTTTCCCCCCTTTTTTTTTTAATTTTTTTTTTTTTTTTTTGGCCTTGGGAAATTTTTGGCCCCTTTTTTTTTTCCCCTTTTTTTTAACCCTTTTTTAAAATTTAAAAATTTTTAAAATTTTTTTCCTTTTAAAAAAAAAGGGGCCCCCCCCGGGGGGGGGGGGAAAAAAAAGGGAATTGTTTTCCCCCGGGAAAAGCAAAATTTTTTTCCCCCCCAAAAAAAAATTTAAAGTTTTTAAAAAAATTTTTTGGGGCAAA
>JABMCL010000940.1:10000-12967 GCA_018857735.1 Alviniconcha marisindica | reverse complement strand
ACACCACCCCCAAAACCACCACCACCACCAAACCACCCCCAAAACCACCTTTTACCACCACCACAACCACACAACACACACACAAAAAACAACAACACAACACAACCCCACGCACGCACCCCCACACCACCCCCAACCACACACACCAGGCACCACCACAACCCCCAAGGCCCCACCACAAAAACACACACACACACACACACACCCACACACACACACACACACCACACACAACCCCAAACACACAACACACCCAAAACACCACACAACACCCCCCCCCCCCCCCCCCCACCCCCCAAACCCTCCAAAACCCCCATAAAAAAAGCAAAAACACCCCAAACCCCAAAAAAACCCCCATTTCATAAAGGAACATTTTACATCCCCCCACCCCACCATAAAATATTTTAACATCCCCCCAATCCCACCCCCCCCCTTTCCCCCCCCCCCCAACATCCCATCCCACTGTTCTGCACCCGGGTTTTGTAGCAAAACCTCACCCTCCACGTTTTTTTCACTTCATCCATTTCGTTTGCGTACACACCTGGTTCTATCATCTGAACACTTTAAAAACATATATAGCCATCGACGAATTTCTACTTCTTTCTGTCCCTCGGGTCTTTTTGGTCTATCTCTCATTTGCTTATTTTTTTATCTATCATATTTTTCAAATAATCTTTCTATCTAGAAATATAAACCATGAAGAAAAAACCAATAAAAGGGCCCAACCCCAAACTTTTTAAACCGAAAAAAAACTTTATCATCGCCACACCCATCTAAACCAAATCACACAAACACAAAAAACCCCAAACACACACACACACACCCCACACAAACACACACACACACACAAAAAACCACACACACACACACAAAAACCCCACCCCCCACACACAAAAAACACACACACGCACACACCACACACACACACAACGCACGCACGCACGCACGCACGCAGCCCACACCAAAACAGACGGTCGCTGAAACAAAAACGCACTCACCAAAAAAACCCCACAGACACAGAAACAGGGGGAAAACAGACAACAGAAAAAAACAACAAACACACACAAACAAAACAAACCCCACACCCCACCACACACACACACACAAACCACACCCCCACCCACACACACCACCCCACCACAAACACACACACACACACACACAAACACCACCCCACACACAAAAACACCACCACACACACACACAAAACACACACACACACACAAACACACCCACACAACACACACACACACCCCACACACCACCCACACCCCACACACACACAACACACACCAAAACACACACAAAACACACCACACAAAACACACCCCACCACACACACCCCACACACAAAAACCCAACACACACACACACACACACACACACACACACACACACCACACACACACACACACAAAACACACACACACACACAACCAACAACAACAATAAAACCCACCAAAACCCAAAACCAAAGCAAAAAACCCCCACGCCCCAAAAAGCCCCCCGCACCACACACACCCCACACCATACCCCACACAAACCCCACAACACGCAAAAAAAACACACCCCCACACCCCAACGCTTTACACACACACACACAAACACACACACCCCACACACACACCACAACACACACACACACACACAACACACACACACACACACACACACACACAACACACACACCAAACCACCACCACCACCACCACCACCACGCGAACCAAAACCACTGATCATATCAGCTTGCAGGACAGCTTAATTTTCGTCAGTGTTACTGCGATGTATTTTGTGTGACAAATACTCACGTCAGTGTTACTGCGATGTATTTTGCGTGACAAATACTCACGTCAGTGTTACTGCGATGTATTTTGGTGACAAATACTCACGTCAGTGTTACTGCGATGTATTTTGTGTGACAAATACTCACGTCAATGCTACGGGAATAGGGTTATTTTTTGTGTGACAAATACTCACGTCAGTGTTACTGCGATGTATTTTGTGTGACAAATAGTCACGTCAGTGTTACTGTGATGTATTTTGCATGACAAATGTGTGTGTGTGGTGGGGGGGGGGGGGGGGGGGGGGGGGGGGGGAGGGAGGTGTGGGGAGGGGGGGGGGGATTTTTTATGCACCGGGGATATTGAGGATATCCCCTCACCCGGGGGTTTAGTCCCTTTTTACTATATATGGGGATGTCCCTTTCTGGTGGAGTTTATGAAACCTTGTATATTGGGGAAATGACTTTGGTGGAGTTTATGTACCTTGATTTGAGGATGTACTTCTGGTGGAGTTTATGTACCTTGTATATTGAGGATGTACCTCTGGTGGAGTTTATCTACCGTGTATATTGAAGATGTACCTGTGGGGGATTTTATGTATGTTGTACTTACTCGCATGCCAGATGCGATCTACCGTAGCCGAGTCAGGTCTTTGTTGTGGTAATTATGGTGACGTCTTTCGAGCGCTAATTAACTCCCTTGTTTGTTGATTCTGTACAGGCCTTTGTTCTGTTTCAGATCGTCACACTCCGATAGGCTGCAGCATGTGCTCTTTGTGTGTTAGAGGAGATCCAAGCCGTAGTGCAACTTAAAAGAAGGAAATCCAAACAACATATGTTTTGTTCATGTGGTTTGGGGGTGTGTGTTGGGGGTGTGTTTTGTGGTGTGTGTGTGTGTGTGTGTGTGTTTGTGTGTGTTTTGTGTGTTTGTGTGTGGGGTGTGGGTGCATGCGTGCGCGCGTGCGTGCGTGGTTTCATGCTGCGTGTGTTGTGTGTGTGTGGGGTGTGTGGTTTTGTTGGGGTGTGTGTGGTGTGTGTTTTTGTGTGTTTGTGTGGAGAAAAGAAGAGGGAAGGGGAGAGAGGAAGAGAGGAGAGGAGAGGGGAGAGAGAAGAGAGAAGAGAGAGGAAGAGAGAGAGAGAGAGAGAGAGAGAAGAGAAAAAGAAAAAGAAAAGGAGAGAAAAAGAGA
>JABMCL010000940.1:0-5000 GCA_018857735.1 Alviniconcha marisindica | reverse complement strand
CTGAAATGTATTTTGTTTGACAAATACTCACGTCAGTGTTACTGCGATGTATTTTGTGTGACAAATACTCACGTCAGTGTTACTGCGATGTATTTTGTTTGACAAATACTCACGTCAGTGTTACTGCGATGTATTTTGTGTGACAAATACTCACGTCAGTGTTACTGTGATGTATTTTGCATGACAAATGTGTGTGTGTGTGTGTGGCATATAACCCACCCAAAAATGCTTGGGGGCACATTTTTACGCTTGATTCAACTCATCTTTTTGTTGTCCATTTGTTCTTTCAAAAAGTTGCAAAGATATGCAACTTTTGGAAAGTTGCAAACTTCTGCGATCGTGTGAACCCACCATGAGTGTGCTGGGAACTAGAGCCTGCACGCACACACTGGGACATACCTACTGGCGGAGTTGAATGTACCTTGTACATTATATATATATTATATATATATATATATATATATATATATATATATATATATATATATATATATATATATAGATATCATATAATATATATATATATATATTATATAGTATTATATATAATAATAGATATATATAGGAGGATGTACCTATGGGGAGGTTATGTACCTTGTATATTGAGGAATGTACTTCTGGTGGAGTGATTGTACCTTGTATATTTGGAGGACTGTACTTCTGGTGGAGTTATGTACCTTGTATATTGAGATGTACTTCTGGTGGATTTATGTACCCTGCATATTGAGGATGTTACCTCTGGTAGGAGTTATCTACCGTGTATATGAAGCTGTACCCGTGGGGGGAGCAGAGTAGTTAGTTTAGCAGTTTCAAGTTAGAGAAAAGTAGAAGTAAAAGTAAGTTAGAAGTAGTACAGAGAGTTCAAGTAGTAGTTAGTAGTAATAAAAGTAAGTTTAGTAGTAAAGTAAGTAAAGTAGAGTAGTAAGTAAATTTATGTAGATAGGAGTAGTAGTTATGTAGTAGTTTTTAAGTTAGTAGTTTAAGAAGTCAAGTATGTAGAAATGAGTTTAAAGAGTTTAGTTTAGTTAGTAGTAAGTAGTAAGTTTAAGTAGGAGTTAGTTTAGTACAAGGGTTAAGTAAGTTTAACAGTTTAGTTTCGAGTAGAGTAAAGTAACAAGAAGTAAGTAGTGGACAAGTATAATAAAGTAGTAGTAGTAGAGACAATTAAGTTAATGTAGTTAAGTAAAAAAATTCAAGTAAAGTTTAAGTAAAGTAGTTACTAGTTTAAAGTAGTAAAGTAAGTTTAGTATGTTTAGTAGTAAGTTAAGTAGTTTCTTTAAATGTTAAAGTTTAGTAGAAAGTAGTTTAAAGGAAGTAAACAAGTTAGAAAAAGTAGTAGAAAAAACAGTTTATAAAGTTTATGTAGTAAGTAGTTAGTTTGAGTACTAAGTACAAAGTTTATGTTAGTAGTAAGTAGTGAGTTAAGTATAAACAAATCGTAAGAAAAGTGAGTTTATAGTTTAGAGTAGTTTAAAGTTTAGGGAACAAAAAGTAAAGAGAAGTTCATAAGGTTTCACCACAGTAAGTTGTAGAAAAAGTTAAAAAGTAGTTTAAATGAAGTTAGTAAGTAGTTTTATGAGTAAAAATTAGTATAAAAGTTAGTAAGTTTAAAGTTTAGAAGTTAGTTAGAGTTAAGTAGTTTAGTTTAAAAAGTAAGGTATAAAGAGGTAAAGTTTACAAGGTAAGTTAAGTTTAGGCGAGTTAGAGAAAGTTAGAAGGGTAGTTCGAGAATATGAGTGTTAGTTAAAGAGTAGTAGTTTAAGTTAGTTAGTAAGTTTAGATGTAAGTTAGAAGAGTTAAGAGAGTTTAGAAGTTAGAAGTAGTGAGTAGAGAAGAAGTAAAAGAGTTTGAGAGTTTAGTTTAGTTTAAAAAGCAAAAAGTAGTTAGTTTAAAAAGTCAGAAAGCCAATTAAGTTAGTTTGAGGTAAAGATAGTAGTTTAAATATAGTTAGTTTTCATAGTTTAAGTTTAAAGGAGTTAAGTAACGTTATGTAGAAAGTGTAGTAGAAGTTTATGGACAAGTTAGAGTTTAGAAGTAAAGGAGGTTGCCCGAGTTAGAGAAGTGTTATAGGTTAGTTAAGCAAGGTTAGTTAAGTTTAAGTAAAGTAGTAGTACCTAGTAGTTTTTAGTTTGAAGGAAGTACAAGGAAGAGTTAAGAGAGTAACCAGTTTATCCACATAGTAAGTAGTAGTAGTATTGGTAAAAGGTTAGTGTAAATAAAGGGAAGCAGAAATTGGGGGGAAAGTAGTATAGTAAAAAAAGTGAGTAAAATTTAAAGATTAAAAGGGAAAGTAAATGAGGGGAGAGAGTATAGTAGAAAGTGGGGGAAAGTAGTTAAGAGTAAGTAGTAGTAAAAGATTTAAGTTTACGAGTGTTTAAAAAGTAGAAAAGTGTAGTAAAAAGGAGAGAGGAGTAGTAGAAAATAAAATAGTAGTGTAGTAAAGAGGGGGAAGAGAGAGTGGAGGGGGAGTGGGGGTTAGAGTAGAGTGAGGTATAGTAGGAGAGAAGAGAAAGGAGTGAGTAGTAAAGAGAAAAGAGACAATAGGTAAAGAGAAAAGAGTAGTAGGAGTGATGCTGGGAAAAGAGTGAGTAAGCGTATGAGTAGTGTAGTAGAGGTAGAGGGATGGGTAGTAGTTAAAAAGTAGGGTAAGAGGGTAAAAGTAGGTAGTGGGTGTAAAAAAGGGTGTTAAGTGAAGGGTTGGTAATAGTGGGAGTAGTGTTAAGAGAGTAGTGTTTTTTGTTGGGTAGTAGTAGAAAAGTGGGGTTGTGATAAATTGGAGAAGGGGGTGAAGGAAGAAGGAAAAGGAGTATAAATAAAAAAGGTTTAGTAGAGAAAAGAGTGTAGAGTAGAGAAAAGAGTGTGTGTAAAGGGGTTTTAATTAAAAAAAAAAAAAAAAAAAAAAAAAAAAAAAAAAGTAGAGTAAAAGAGTGGGTAAAAATGGGGGACGGAAAAGTAGAGTAGTAGTAGAAATTTAGCGGGGGTATGTGAAAATAGTAGTAGTAGTAGTAATAGTGGATTAAAAGAGGGTAAGGGTAGTGGAGTAAAAAAGAGTAAAAGTTTGTGGGAAGGGGGAGAGAAAGGTAGTAAAAGGGAGGAAGTAGGAAGAGAGCGAGAGTGGAGTAGTTAAGTAGGAAGTAGATAAGAGTAGTAGAAAAGAGGGTAAAATAAAAGGAGTGTGAAAAAGTGGGAAGAAAGAAAAGTGTGAGTAAGGGGAAAAAGAAGAGAAAAAGAAAGGAAAAAAGTAGTTAAAAAGTGTAAAAAAAATAGTGTAGTAAAGTTAGAGAGAGAAGAGAGGGGAGAGGGAAAGGGGGAAAAGGGAAAAACCTGGGGGGGGGGAAAACGGGCGGGGGGTTTTTGGGATATAAGTAGAAGATTAAAAAGGGGAGTAGTGGAAAAGGGATAGAGTAGAGTAGAGAGTAAGTATAAATAAAAGATGTAGAGATAGTAGTGGAGAAAAAAGGGTAGTACGTTAAGAATTTATAATAGGTAGTAGAAATAAGAAAAAGGAGGAAAAGGATGTTTGGGAGAAAAGGTTAAGTAAAAAAAAAAAAGGGTTTAAAGGAAAAAATTTGGGTAGTAGAAAGGGAAAAAGTGTGAAAAAGGGGAAAAGGTCATAGTAAAAAGTAGTAGTAGTAGTAGTTGGTGGGGAGTAGAGTAGATATATCTAGAAAGGGGGTAAAGAAATTTAAGGAAGAGTAGAAGTATGTAAGAGGGAGGAGGAAGGAAGTGGGGTGGGGAGGGAAAAATTTAGAGTAGTATAGTAAGGAAGTAGGAGGAAGAGAGGTAGAAGAGTAAAAGAGTTAAAGAAAGAGAGTGTGTAGAGTAAGAGTAAAGTGTAAGAAGTAGTAAAGTAGAAAGGGGAAAAAAAAGGTAGAAGGGAAAGTAAAAAGTTAAAGTAGTGTGTGTAAAAAAGTAGTGAGTAGAGTAGTAAATTTGTAAGGGGGGAGTAGTAGGGAAGAGTAGTAGTAGAGGGGGAGTAAGGGTAAGTGAGGGGTAGCGAAAGGGGGAATAGTAGTACGAGAGAAGTTAAGAAGATAGTTTAGAAAAAAGTAGGGTAGTAAGTTGGTTGGGAGTAGGAGTAGGTAAAGGAGTAGAAAAAGGAGGAAAGAGAAGTGTAGAAAAGAGAAAAAGAGGAGTAAGTAAGAGGAAAAAAAGGTGGTTTTTTAAGAGGGGAGAGTAAAAGGGGAGAGAAGAGTTGGAGAGTAAAGAAAGGAAAGTGGGAGAGTAGGAAGTAAAAAGAGTGGGAGAGTAGTAGAAAAAGTTTTAAGTAGTAAGTTTTTTAGTAAAAGGGGGGAGAGAGGAGGATAAGGGGAGAGAGAAAAAGTGAGAGAGTAGTAGAGAAAAGTGGGTTTTGAGTGGGAAGTAGAGGGTTTAAGTAGAAAAGGGGAGAAAGGTAGAGAGTAGTAGTAAGTAGTAGGGTAGGTAGGGGAAAGTTAAGGAGGGGGGGATTAAAAGTGGTGAGGGGAGTAGGGGTAGAAAAAACAAGGTAAGAAGAAAAAAGTGAAGTGAAGAGAGAGAGAAAAAGGGGGTAGGAAAAAATTTAAGGAGAGTGTAGAGTAGTAGTAGTGGGAAGATTTAAGTAGTAAGAAGGGAAGAAAAGAAGGTTGTAAAGGGGGTAAAGGGTAGTGTAAGTTGGGTAGTAGAAGAGTAAAAAAAAAGGGGAGTGAAAAGAAGTGGGAGGAAAGGGGTAGAAAAAGGTAGTAAAAAAGGGGTATAAGTAGTTTAGTGGTAAGTAGAGGGTTGTAGGGCGTTGTAAGTGGGGAAAAAGAGTAGAGGTTGGGTGGGTAGTAAAGTAAAAGAGGTAGTAGTAAGTAGAAAGTAAGTAAAGAAGGGTAAAAAGGGGGTAGTGAAAAAAGAGGGGGTAAAAAAGAGAGTAGTAAAAGGAAGTAGGAGGAAGAGAGTAGTAGAGTAGTATGAGAAAAAGTAAAAAAGGGTAGGAAGAGGGATAGGTAGGAGAAGGAGTTGAAGGAAGAGTAGTAGGAGTAGGAGTATAAGGGTCA
>JABMCL010001262.1:0-13300 GCA_018857735.1 Alviniconcha marisindica | reverse complement strand
TCCAGTCAGGGAAACTTTAAATTACAAAACACAAATAAACATCCTTTTAAAAAAAGGGCAATCACGCTATAAAAGAATAAGCCCCCATTCAGAATCAGGCGAAAAAGAGCGATGTGAGCGGCTCGAGACAGAAAATACATGTATAAAAGCGATCAATTCCATCCCGTTTTCATATCATAGTTCGGGGAGGGTTGTGGGGAAGTGGGAGGGGGCCCGGTCCTGGGCTGCCCGTCCAAAAGACCCTTCTGGTTTCCGGGACGAAAAGGGAAATTAATTGAACCATGTTTCGGCATTGGTCAAAAATTGTCCCAAAATGTCAAAACTGACATCTGAGGACTTTAAGAAACCCACTTATCCCCCTTTTTTTGTTGACGGGGTGATAAAAAAATAAAAAAAAAAAAATAATAATAAGGGAAAATTTTAAAAGCGCCTACCCTGCGGCTTTTTAAAACGCTGAACAAGAAAACACACCTATGATTGGGTTTCCCGATGTGGGGGCCCCCAAAGTGTGAGAAAGTGAAAAGCCAAAAAATTTTATTTAATTTTTTTTTATAAAAAAAACGCAATAAAAACAATATACAATATATCTTTATTGCCAAGTGTCAATACAATTGCACGAGGAATGTTTTGTGGTGCCAAGTACACTCATCACATATTCACTCCAGTCATAAAATTTTAATTACAAAACACAAATAAACATCCTGGTAAAAAAGACTGTTACTCTATAAAAGAATACAGCCACTCATTCAGAATCACACGCGACAAGAGCGATGTGAGTCTGCTCGAGATCGGAGAATAGCACTGTATAAAAGCGATCAATTCCATCCGTTTTCATGCCTGTCTGTTGATCGTCGCTCTTGCTTGCTCAGTTCATGTGTGAACCCAGGTTCATGTGTGGCCCCAGGTTTCTTAGGGGCCACATCAATGATTTAACCCCTTCACTGCCACGATGTCACTTGAAAACGACCAGTAAAAGGAGCGAAACTTTGAAACTCCTCAACATTTTTGTCTCCTGTTTTGCACTGGCATGTTAAAGGAGTTTTATCAAAACGCATAACACTGAAAGTAGATGTGTTACAGGACCGAAAAATATACTGTTTGCAGGCGCGTACGTGCAGCTTTCAACCCGGACATTTTACAGGCTGGGACAGTGAAGGGGTTAATTAGCAACACTCATTGTATCCGTATACCAGTTTACCTGCGCTTTCGAAATTTAAAATTTGTCATTCATATAGTTAATGAAGTATAAACGTACTTCGGTAAAGTAACATAGTCGTAGTAGTTGTAGTGATGATAGTAACCATAATGATGCTGATAACAACAGCAATACTACTGTTAATAATAATAATAATAATAATAACAGCGCATCTTCCATGTTAAGTGGGAGCGCAGAGCACTTTACAATAGCACACACACACACACACACACACACACACACACACACACACACACACGAGCGCATTATTATGAAACCATATAGACTTTAGAAGTCGATTTTGGACAGGTGTGTTATAAGCGAAGTTTTGAAAAAGGAAGCATGGTAAAAACATTAAGGATTAACATTAACATCTCTCTCACAAAATATATATGTCGATCCTGACAGCAAGCTCCATAGCGGCCAGCTCTCCGACCTTTTGGTTCGCTTTAAACACTGAGATATGTGCCAGTATATATTTATATATATTTTAATGATCATACTGTTTTCTGATTAGATTCTTTCTTTCTTTTTACGCATGCAGTAATTACGAATATTAAATTAGAACGAAAGAGAAGGTACAATTTGACCTGAAAACGCAGAAAACGTGCAAAATGTTTCATCTGCGCGCTTCGTTTGGTTGTATTAATCTTTATAACCCCTTCTCCTTCCCCTCCCTCCCATCGAGGCCCGTGGAGCCGGCTTCTCGCGCCGGGGGTGTTTAAACCAAGCTTCTCCACCCCTTTCTTACGTCTAGTTTCTGTCTCCCGGCCCTTTCAACTATATTTCATTCCAAAAACTCTCTCCACAATACCTCCGTTTTCAGCTCCCTTCTTACAGCTTATTTCTACCTAACCGGCCATTCTCCTGTATTTATTTACAACACAGCTCTTCTTTATATGGTTCTTCTTATTCTCTGCGGTCACCTTCAGACCCAGCGATGATTTTGCCTTGCGCTGCATCCGTGTCGGGGGAGGAATAAGGATCTTGGTGGCTGAGGGTCCCCGTGGAGTTCAACTACCGCTTCTTCAAACTGGACTTCTCTAGACGGGTGGTTGGTTGGCCCGACCTAATCAATCGGCTGGTCGTGCTTTGCGCTAATTCGATTAGAAGGCAGCGGATCAGGGTCAGTCAGGGGAGAAGTAAACTTTGTCTTGTGTTTATCACCTGAATATTTTGCGTTTTGAGCCGGACTTGCTGGAATGCCGCTTGTGTGCATCCCTTTGTTGGACTTGGTGGCGGGTGGGGACAACAAAACGTAACGAAACATTACACAACATACAATGGCAACAAAACCCAATCCAAAAAAAGAGTACGCGATGACGATTCAGATACGGATTCCGACAATGAGATACTCATGAAAAGTGAAACAAACTGGCCCAGACTTTTGATAGTCGAGTCGGCGAGTGAAGATCTCCCTCTGCAAAAGTTATCCCCTTTTGCAGTTCAGAAGGATTTTCAAGCCATTGCCGGAACCCTGAAGAACATCGGAAGACTGAGAGATGGCTCCTTCTTGTTGGAGAGAAGTATAGCCGCCGAAGGAGAGTTCCTTTAAGACCACTCAGTTCATTGATCGACCCGTGCGTGTTTCTATCCACGAGGCACTGAACTCCTCTCCGGGAGTAATCAGGTGTCGGGATCTCGCTGACATGTCGGAGGTTGAGATCCGGGATGAACTGAAAGATCAAGGTGTGGTTGGAGTGAACCGAGTGACACTGAAGAAGGAGGGGAAGGTGATCCCCACCAACACTTTTCTTGACGTTCGGTTCCCCGGACTTCCCGAAAGAGATTACAGTCGGCTATCTAAAGGTAGATGTGGCCTTGTTTGTTCCCAACCCGATACGTTGCTTCAACTGCAACAAGTTTGGCCACACGAGCCAACGTTGCAAGGTTGCTGCGAAGTGTACGGGTTGTGGAAAAGATAAGCATGAAGGTCAATGTGAGGGACCCAATTGCAGTGGTCCCCACGCTTCATCGGCTAAAGATTGCCCGGTCTGGCAGAAGGAGAAGGAGATTCAACGTGTCCGCATTGAGAAACGCATATCCTTTCCGGAAGCCAGACAGTTGATTGAAGCCAAGATGCCGACTGCGATCTCTGGATGTAAGACCTACGCCGCTGCTGCTTCCACCAGAAGAGAGTCCAAATCTGTTCAGTGTCAAAATCTGTTCAGAGTCAAACCTCGTTAACCTGGGTGTTTTTAGAACGTCCACTCAGGACGACAGAATCTAACGTGCGTTCTTCTGGCGGACCCGGATCGGTATCGACCAGCACTCCGGAGACGGATAGGGGTTCAGCCGATTCCCCCAAAACGGCCTCTAGGGGTTCCGCCAATCCCCACAAAATGGCATCTAAGGGTTCTGCGGATCCCTCCAAAAGCGCACCTGCAGGTCCCTTAAAAACGCGGCCTCGAAAGATGATTCATCATCTTCGAGGTGCTCACCTACTAAGGTGAGGGTGGATGGGGTCCTGGTGGACGTCGAGGGGTTTTCGCACCCCAGACGCTCCTCTCCTTCCAGCTGGCCCCAGGTACCACCCAAGCCTGTAGCTTCGAACAGACTGAAGAAGGCAGAGCAAAATCTGGTTCTTTCTAACCAGTTTTCTGCCCTGTCAGATGACGAGATGGACTCGTCATCTATCTCGCCTGACTGAAGCAATGGAACACTCCATTATCCAGTGGAACTTGCGAGGCTTCCAAACCAACTTCGAGGCGCTCGCTCTGCTTTCGAGAAGGTATAAGCCGGCTGTGTTTGGATTGCAGGAAACATTTTTAACCAGTTCCAAGACTCCATCATTCTCTGGTTTTAATATCTTAACCAAAAATTCCCTAAATGATAGAGCTACCGGGGGAGTAGCACTGCTCTTCAGTAATTCCTATCTATTTAGTGGGGTT
This sequence comes from Alviniconcha marisindica, assembly GCA_018857735.1. Lineage (NCBI taxonomy): Eukaryota > Metazoa > Mollusca > Gastropoda > Provannidae > Alviniconcha > Alviniconcha marisindica. Next base: position 9,214 of record JABMCL010001262.1, on the reverse strand, counting down.
CACTTGAACACCCCTCTGCATGTGGTTGCTGTGAGGGAAACATTGAACAAGGTTGTCACCTTCAGTAGTATTTATCTTCCTCCGTCGGATAACGTTGCCAAGACGGACCTGATTAACCTAATCAAACAACTGACATCTCTGTTCGTTCTTTTGGGTGACTTCAGCGGTCATTCCTTGGTTTGGGGTAATGAGTCCTATAACACCAGAAGACAAATGTTGGAGGACCTCTTCTCAGAAATAGATTTATGCATATTAAATGATGGTTCAGTGACTTCTGTTCATCCCGCCACCGGTTCCACTTCCGCACTGGATCTCTCCATTTGTGGTCCACATCTGGTCCTAGACTATGAGTGGAATATACATGAAGATCTGTGTGGAAGTGACCACTTTCCTGTGATCCTAAACAAGCTTCTCAAAAAAAAACTTCCCAAGGTTCCATGGTTTAATGATAGTTGCAAAAAAAGCAATTAAAGAAAGGAAGAAAGCTCAGCAAAAGCCGAAAGGACCGCCAGTCAGTTTTACTGACCTTTAGCTGCTAGCTTTAACGACAAAGCCAGTTTTCGAAAACACACTTCTCAAAAACTTAAGGTTCCATGGTTTAATGACATTGCAAAAAAGCAATTAAAGAAAGGAAGAAAGCTCGGCAGAGGATTTTTTCTAAGTGTACTTTGTTCGTGTGTTCAAATTTTAAACTTTTAAGAGCCAAGGCTCGTCATGTTGTCAAGCAACAAAAAGGAACTCACGTGGCTCATTTCTGTAACAAGTTAAATTCTAAAACGCAAACACAAAAGGTCTGGAAAGGTATTAGGAAAATAAAGGGTAAGGGTGATTGTAATTCTGTTAATCATTTAAAAGTTAACGGTAATCTCATTACAGATAAAAAGGAAGTGGCAGAAGTATTAGCTACAAATCTGTCAAAAGATTCTTCGACGGAAAATTATTCTGATGAATTTCAGAGGATTAAAATGTTAAAAGAAAAACGACGCCTGGACTTCTCTTCCAAAAATTAAGAGGAGTACAACCTACCTTTTTCAGTAACTGAATTGAGGCAATCGTTACAGAGAGCAAACGATTCAGCCACAGGTTTGGACCAGGTCGCACCTCCCAAATTCTGCACTGTCCGTCCTTTTAAAAGTATATAACCACGTGTGGGAATCTGGCTGTTTTCCGCCATCGTGGCATGAGGCGGTAGTTATCCCCATTCCCAAACCCGGTAAGGACCACTCGGATCCCGGTGATTTCAGACCTATAGCATTAACCAGCTGTTTGTGTAAAACGATGGAGAGGATGATTAACGCTCGCCTCATGTGGTACCTCGAGTCGCAGGGTCTTCTTTCCGATAAGCAGTGCGGCTTCAGGAAGAACTATAGCATGTTGGATCATCTCGTTCGTTTTGAAACGTTTATTAGAAATGCCTTCGTTGAAAAAGAACACGTCTTAACCATTTCCATTTTCTTTGACCTTGAGAAAGCTTACGACACAACGTGGAAGCACGGCATTCTGGCGGACCTCTGGGATCTCGGTTTCAGGGGCCACCTCCCCAGGTTTATTAAGAGCTTCATGTCGGAACGTTCTTTCAGGGTTAGAGTGGGTTCCACTCTTCCCGAGCTGCACGTGCAGGAGTTGGGGGTCCCGCAAGGTAGCATCCGTCTCCGGCCCTTCTCAGCATTAAAATTAACAACATTGTTAAAGAAACTGTCTTAAAGGGTGCTGATTATACCTTCTTAGTAGATCTTTATTTAACACTAATATCAGTAAGAGTAGAAATAATCGATCATCAGTGTATCAGTGTATGCAATAATAACATTCAAAAATTGTCAGGGATTTTCAATTCTGTGCCCTGTGTTCTTTCCGTAACTAATTATTTTTTCCCCAGACCCTAACATTCTTCTAGGAAGGCACCTATAAAGTAGTCAAACAAAGTTCCTTAAGGTATTTACCTTTGACACGAACTTTACTTTTAAAATCATTCAGTACCTTAAAACCTGCATCCAGAAGGCTCTGGACATTCTTCGTGTAATGGGACGTACTGATTGGGGAGCTGACCGTATCGTCCTGCTACGCCTTTGCCGTTCGTTAGTCCGCTCAAATTGGATTATGGATGCATTGTGTACGGATCGGCCCGTCAGTCGATTCTGAAACAATTGGATCCGATCCACCATCAGGACCTGTACGTATCGCTTTGGGTGCTTTCCGCACATCTCCTGCTCAAAATCTCTACCTGAAAGTGAACCGTCATTAACTACTCGCCGATTAAAATTGTCTTTAAACTCTGTTCTTGAACTCAAATCCCTGCCGGAAAACCCAGCCTATAGTTGTGTTTTTAAACCCGAAAACACCAAATTATTTGAAGAATCGGAGTCGTTCCACCTCTTGGCATCCGCATTCTCCCTCACTTGGAGAAATCCAAACTTAACCTAAATTTGGTAGACGATGCTCCCTCGTTGGACATCGTCCTTTGGAAACTTTCAGTTCCTGCAGTCCGTTTTGACCTAGCCAGTTTCAAAAAAGATACAACAAACCCCGAAACATATAAACAGCTCTATTTACAACTTATCTCTGAATATCCTTTATCAGAAGAAAAAAATTCACCGACGATTCTAAAACAGAGGAAGGAGTTGCTGCGGCGGCTGTATCCACTAAACGAATGAAAAAACCTTTTACATGTCGGCTTCCAGACGACAGTTCAATATATACAGCAGAGTTGAGGGCTATTCTTTTAGCTCTCAAACATGTTTATTATTCAAGAAAAATCATTTTGATATTGTCTGATTCCCTTTTATCGTTACAGTCAATATTAAACCTAAAATATAATCATCCAGTCTCAGTTCAGATTTTAGATTTATATACAGAAATGACAAGAAATGGGAGAGATATTTTTTTCATCTGGGTTCCCGGCCATGTTGGCATTGGGGGAAATTCGGCTGCAGATTCTGCAGCTAAGGATGCCCTTGATGGCGACATCTCGGTTGAGCTCATCCCATTCGCAGACCTAAAATCACGCACAAATAAATATATATTAGAACTGAGGCAGGCTGAGTGGGATAAGTTCCCGGAAAATAAATTATATAAGATATTCCCAGTGTTAATAGAATGTATTGTTTGTCCTCGGACAGACAGAAAAGAAAGAACTGTATTGATAGCCCGATTGCACATTGGCCATTCTTTATTACTCATTCCTTTTTATTGAAGGTGAGAAGCCACCAATGTGCATCGGATGTGATAACCAGAGCATATTACACCCTACTTTGTTGGATTTTATTGAAATAAGAGAGGGCCACTTATAGCTAAATCACTGCGCATGTTGTTTCAGGATATTTGAGAAGATTTTTAAATTTGAGATCGTTTTTAGTTATGTTTGTGTTTTACTTCCCACGGTTTTAAAACTGTATATAGACCTATTTTAAGACATACACATTATTAAAAATTTAATATATAATATGAGATGTGTATCGCCCTGATATAACCGCACCGGTTGACTGGGCGTAAAACACCAACTTACTTACTTACCCTCCCCTCGAATTTTTTAATTTTTAAATTACCTTTTTCTTTTCGTTTCCTTTTCTTCAGGCCGCAGTCATGCTAGTTCACTCTCTACCAATGAAATGAAATATTCTATATTTTCACCAAGTAATTTGGTGTTTTACGCCCAGTCAACAAATTACGGTTATATCAGGGCGATGTTACTTTTACCAAGCATGCTGGACTTGTTTATAAGCTCACCGCACTCAGGGTCATGTTTTCGTGACCCTCAAACATTGTTTTCAGTTTTACATGTAACCGAGTGTATTGTGTGTGTAAGTAAGTAAGTAAACATGGTGCTTAACGTCCACAGAAACCATAAGGCTTATTAGGGACGGGGAATTGTGTGTGTTCCGGGCCATGACCCTTTAATCTTTTGTTTCCTGTTCTTTCTCCTTTTTGATTGGGTGGAAGTTTTATGGCCCCAATTATCTAAAGTGTTAAAAGTTGTGCGCTGGGCCCGCCGCATCCTCTTTCCCCCAGTGTCCCTGCAGTAGCAGGTCGTCAGTTAGTAATAGTTCGAGCTGCTGCCTATGCATCTGATTCAGGGAAGAGCATGTAAGTAGTTACTTTTCTATGGTTTGTTATTCTATTGTTTCTTATTGATGTAAATAATGTATGTTTATAATGTTACCATGTTCACAACGTGCCTTGATTTTGGTGCTATTTTGTTTTCAATTGTATGCGCCATTGTCCTCTGGGATATATATATGTAACATTTAAAGGAACATTTATGCACGCAGAGATTTGAATTCCTACATTTTTCAATGTTGTGGGTGTACTGTTTTGCCCCTCCAAAACTACATTATTATTGATGCCTATAATTATTTCCCCCCTGTTTTCCCTTGCATATTTAATCATCTTGTATTCTTCTGTTTTTATTTTTCTTAAAAAAACTAATAAAAAAATATATATATAAATAAATCCGCCGCCGGATTCAGTCATCATCATCATTCCCAACTGTATTCAAGCAGAAAAAGTGGCGAGCAGTGGACTTTGTACTTTCACTTTTTATTCGGTGATTTTTGAATTGCTTCGATACACTATACGTGCAACTGGCAGGACGTTGACTATTAGATATCCATATCGATTTATTTTACCGTGCAGTCTCATTTCACCGGATTTTATACGTATAATTTTTTTTAATTAAAAAAACAAAAAAATAAGAAAAACAATCCAGTTGCTGTTACTATAATTATGTGCAATTGGCAGGACTTTGAATAATTATGAGATATCCATATCGATTTATTTCTCCGCGCAATCGGTCGTTTCATTCGATTTCATGCGCATAAAAAATACATTTATTTAAAAGAAGAAGAAGAAGAAAATACGTCACTGCCAGATGCGCACTGCATAGAGAGGCTTATCCACAAAGGCGTCTTCGTTATATTAATTTTTTTCATCCTGCTGATCGAAAATTGAAAGATTGAGTCATCGTGAGCCAGATGATCTATCACTTTTGACGGAGAGCTTGCTATCGATTCTGACATTATAATTATAAGCACGCCAGCTAGTGATTGTATTACTGAACTCGCCTCACACGTGGGTCCTTATCGTTAGGGAATTATTTTGACCATGTCGTTCCTACCCCCACCGTCAGGGGCGCGATTATAATCCAGATGCCACTGTAGCTTTCTTTGGTTGAGAGCCGCCAGGTGTGAGGCAGGTGATGCAAGACAGATATAGTTCAGGCACGGGTGTCCATTGTGTAGTCATCGATCTGCCCTTGTGTTGTGTGTGTGTGTGGATAGCTGTTTAGGAGTACAGTAGTGGGCAGAAAGGCAAACAGGGGGAGGAGGGTATTGGGATGGGGGGTGGGGTGGGGTGGTGGAGGGGGGGAGGCAAGTATGAGGTGGGGGCAAGTATGGTGGGGGGGGAGGTACAGCGCTTTAATCCGGGCCTTAAACTAAGAGTCAAAAACTCGATAAAAGTGTTGAAATAAAAACTCGGTTTGGCCTCTGATGATTTCCAGCAACAGTCCAGTCCACTCTGATGGTAAACTCCGCCCTCACGTCTGGCAAACAAGTGAGGCGGAAAAGCCTTTCGCCAGACTTTTAGTCTCGTTAATATACAGCTACTGATTGGCTGAGATGTGTTTCTTCATGAGACTGATTGACAGAGTGGAGGGTCCATTGCAGTCTGTAATGACTACCCTACGGGTTTGTTTTAGTAAATCATTTGTAGCTAAATCATAACTTAACAACCTCACCTTTTTTATTTCTTTTTTTATGAAACCTTTTTATTCACTCAACCGGAGCATTGGTGCTATTTAATAATAATAATAATGTACATTTATCATGCGCTCATCAACGCCCTGAGCGCTCACATGATACATATTAACCTAAATATGATATTCTATACACATGTAGAGCACAGTCCTGCCAAAACAAATTAGCTAACCTGGAGAAAAGAGGATTCGGGGAGAGATGGGGGCGAGAGGGTGGGAGGCGATGGGGAAAGGGGGAGGCAGGGCGGGGGGAAGAGGGGAGGAAGGTCGAGGGGGGAGGAGTCTGTAGAACGTAACACTACGACAGTACAGTAAGACTTATTCACGAGCTTTCCCTTTTTGCTAAGTCGGAAGCTCTCTCTCTCTCTCTCTCTCTCTCTCTCTCTCTCTCTCTCTCTCTCTCTCTCTCTCTCTCTCTCTCTCTCTCTCTCTCTCTATTTGGTGTTCTAAATATCCAGTTTTTCCCAGCTAGAATCTGGAGTGCTATCTCTGCAGGGATGCTGTTACGTCAAAGATTGATTGAATGATTTCCTTGATATTGGTATGTGTATGATTTTTTATATACTAAATTTGTTATGTACATGACTGTGAGTACGCGTGCCCATTGGTCATTTTTTTGTCAGTGTGTTTGTGCCGTGTGCGTGTGGGCGCTCGTGTCAGCGAATGTTGCGCGCACGTGTGTGAGTGTGTGTGTGTGTGTGTGTGTGTGTGTGTGCGTGCGTGCGTGCGTGCGTGCGTGTGTGTGTGTGTGTGTGTGTGTGTGAGAGAGAGAGAGAGAGAGAGAGAGAGAGAGAGAGAGAGAGAGAGAGTGAGTACGGGTTTTTCAAATAATCGATATGAATGCCTTGAACATGTACGTCCCCCCATTGAAAAGGGCTATGGCCTTATATCAATAAAACAGTGTCAGTGTCAGTGTCAGTGTTCGTTTGTAACAGGATCGGAAGAGAGGTTGAATAGTGTTCGACAGTGACAGGACCAGTCTGGTACCGCACCATGACCAGTCTTTGGGCACGTGCTGTGTGCTGCAGCGTCCTCTTGTGGACACTAGCCATGGCTATGTCACCGTAAGTCGATGCTGGTGGTGATGGTAGTGGTGGCTGATGAATGAATGAATGAATAAATGAAAATTTATATATGGGGCATAAAAACTTCCACATAATACCTTGCGTGTTCACAGCGCCAGATACACACAAGGCGTATATGTGTGTGTGGGAGGGGGTGGGGGTGGGCGGTGCGGGTGTGGGTGGGTGGGTGCATGTGTGCAGATAACAAGATAAGTGGTTTAGCTCTCCATCCCATTTTTCATCGTTTTTCACCGTTTAACTCTTGTTTAAGTGTCGTTTTGTGGCTTACCCCGAATGCTGTGTTTTGTCTTAATAAATAGCCTTCTTTTGAACCTTTGATGTGTTTGCATCTTGTTTTAGAACGCATGCCGTCATTCTTGTTTCACATTTTTATCCATATATAATTGCTTAACCTTTCGCCTTGAGTTTAGTAGGCCGAAGTAATACCTTTTGGCAATGATGTTGATACTGTTGCTGATATTGAAGAGGTACGACAATTAACAGAAGGAACACAATGACTGGAATAATGTTGGTGGTTACGACAATAATGAGGTCGATAACTACTATACTATAATTTTATCAGTATGTATCCTGTATACATCCTGTATCCTGTTGATATCCCGTTGTATTCTGTTGATAAGAGCGATAACCAAAAACTGTCAATGACAGGAAGTAGTGCAAAGAAAAAACGACAGTGGCAACCAGACGTCTTTCAGAAATTGTTTCCGTTGCCTGCAGACCAATATCATTTCCACCACCACCGCTTTTTCACCCCCCGATGAACAAAACAACCCCCCCAGCCCCCCCAACCACGGGCCCCCCCAACCCCTTTTTTCCAGGGGGGCCTTTTAAACGAAAAACTGGGGGGACTTTTTTTTTCCCAAAAAGGGATCCCCCCCCGGGGACGTCCCCCCCCCGGGGCCCCGGCGTTTTACGGGGCCCCCACCCCGCCCCGGGGCCCCTTCCCCCCACTCCCCAAAAGCTGGTTTTTCGGGAGGGATTACAAAATTGGGAAAAAGTTTGCAGGAGGGGCCCAAGATTTTTCCACCCTCCCCAGCCCCCCCGGGGGAAAGGGGGGTCAGCCCCCACAAAAAGGCCCCGGGGGTTTTGGTTTTGGTTTTTTTGGTTTAAAAGTTTTTTTTTGGTTTTTTGGTTTGGGTTTTTGGTTTTTGTTTGGGGGTTATTTTTTGGTTTTTATTTTGGTTTTTAGTTTTTTTTTTTGGGGTTTTGGTTTTTTTACTTAGTTGGTTTTGGTTTGGGTTTGGTTTTTTGGGTTTTTTATTTTTTTATTTTAGTTTTTTTTATTTAGAGGGGTTTTGGTTTTTTTTTGGGTTAAATTTTTTTTTTATTTTTTTTTTTTTTTGGTTTTTTTGGTTTTTTGGTTTTTTAAAAGTTTTTTTTTATTTTTAAGGGGTCCCAAAAACCTTTAAAAGAAAATTTTTTTTTGGTCCCTTTTGCCCCCATCAAAAAGCACCCAACATTTTTATTTTTAAAGTTTTTTTTTTAGTTTTTTTGGTTTTTTAGTTTTGGTTAGTTTTTTTTGGTTTTTTATTTTTGGTTTTTCCCTTTTGGTTTTGTTTTTTTAAATTTTTACTTTTTTCCAAAAAATTGGTAACTAATTCCTCCCCCAACTGAAAGAAAGGGTTTAAAATGCCCTTCCCATGGAAAACCCTGAAGACTGAAAAAGGTCAAAAAGGTTTTTTTTTTAGGCAAAGCTGGGGGGATTAGGCATTTTTAATTACGTTTTTTTTTAAGGCGAGCTGGGGGTTTTTTAGGCAACCCCGGGGGTTTTAGGCAAATTTTATACTTTTATTAGGGGGGGCCCCGGGGATTCCCCCAAAATTAATATACTTTTATTGGGAAAAACCCCGGGGATTAGGGAATTTTTCCATTTTTTTAGGCAAAGCCGTGTTTTTAAAGGGGGGATAAAAATACTTTTATTGGGGCGAGCCTTTTTATTAGGGGGAATACGTTTTTTTTTTAAGCCACCCGGGGGTTTTTGGGCGACACCCAAACCTTTTTTTAGACGAGCCCGGGGGAATTGGCCCGGGGAACTTTTTTTAAAGGCCCGGATGTTTTTTTTTTTAATGGACAAAAAAGCTAAAAAAAAAAATTTTTAAAAATAAAAAAAAAACAAAATTTTTTTTTTTTTTTTTTTAAAAACCCAAAAAAACAAAGAAACCGAAAACACACCCCCGCCCCCCCAAAATTGAAACGCACCCCGAAAACGCCCCGCACGCACGAAAACGCCCCCCCAAAACCCCCCCCGAAAACGCCCCGCAGGGCCCCCAAACCCCGCCACCCCCAACACAAAACACACCCCTCACACACACACCCCCACACCCCCCACACACACAAAAACCAAAAAACACACCCCCACTCGCACTTTCCCCTGCAAAAA
>JABMCL010003469.1:2602500-2628204 GCA_018857735.1 Alviniconcha marisindica | reverse complement strand
GGGTCTCATTGACTGGGTCATTGACTGGGTCAGTCAGTCCGCTTTCAGCGGTCTCGTCGCGGAAACTGAGCTGCCACCCACGTTCATCCAAATGGATCGGGATGATATTGACGTGCTAGACTTTGTGCCCTCGGACGCCCTGTGATTTCTCCGGAGTCAAATTCTGTCCAGACTCTACAAAAGGCCTTGGGATGAGACTACAAGTATAAACCCAAACAAGTATAAACCCAAACTCCAAGCACTGGTTTACGACATCCTTCCTTCAACCACTGCCGTATTTAGTCATTTACGCCATAGGGTCCAGAAAACTGTCAGCTAACGAGCAGTTTTTTGTTGGTGCTCAAACAGTAGTAAGTTTGCTACAAACAAATCGGATTATACTGTCAGACGTTTGTGTTAAAAATGAAGTGACCATGTTGCTCACGCCAGCTCAAATAAAACCAAAATCATTTGAATCGAGACGGAACTCTTTTTTTTATATGTGAGCAAGTGCTCTTTGTACGTTTTTACAATAATCCCGCCCCGGTTATCAGATCCATGCAATTTCATTACTGTACTGTTAGTAACCCGGGAACCGGAGCAGACGACGCTTTTGTTTTGAAGCGCTGCGTGTTGCGTAACGCCACATGGCCTTCACACAGCCGACCGGCGATAGCCGCTGGTGCGCGCCATTTTCAAATCTGTTTACTCCCTTAATATTTTGACCGCTTGTTTGTTTACCTACTCCTTGTTCACCTAGTCCTTTTTATGCAGCAAGCCATGTGTAATGTAATTTGGCATCTTAGAATGTTTATTTAGATCTTATTTAGACGCAGGGTCGAGCTTAATCAGTAGCCGATGCCTCCTTTTAGGTCCATTCTTTTTATAGCCGTCGTCTGCATGGCGCATTTTCTGTGTAGTACTAGTGAATAGTAGTGAATCGTTGTTTTGACTCGATGAAAGTAATTCTGTGTCGATCAGTGCTTTGTCGTATAGTATTTTGCTTAGCTGACTTCATGTTTAGTGTTTATTTTGGGTTGAAATGAACTTATTGAGTATCAGTTGTGTACTGTAGAAGCTAAGTTGTATTCATAGACTACTTGATATCACTATCAGCGCTGCTGCGACTAAAATAACGCGCCCCAGGCGAAAGTTCGCACCGATTGTTTTAGTGCTAGTCTTTGAGTGTGTCTTGCTTCTCTTACAGAGCGTTGTATTGTAATTGTTATGTACCATTTTAACCGTGGGAGCGTGCTCTTTATTCTGATATAAGTTTTAGCGACAGTTATGTTTTGTACATTGTGTTAGTTGTGATTTAGTTGTACGAATCTGCTTATAGACAGGTGCAAGCCACGCTTCCCACTCTTGTTGTAAATTAAATAAGTCATGTGTGTACATTTTGTTTATACGGTTTAAAAGGTTGTAATTGTAGCTTTCATTTGATGTTTTTCATGTTTTAATTAGTTTAGTTATTGTTGAGGAAACTGTATTTGTGCGGGCCAAGGAAACACAATAGTCAGCCATTTTGTGGTCCAGAGGGCTGATTTCATTGTAGCGATAGCGTGTGTTCTTTGCGGCCCGCGCAGTTCTCTTATCTATGCGTGCGCGTGAGGATTTTGGGGTGCTGAGAAAGTTGTCTGCTGCTGTAGAATAAAGCCTGTTTGCCGTCGCCGCCTGCTGTGGTCTCCATTTTGACTGACTCCGCTGCCTGTGTCCTGTCCTTCTACCACTCCACACCATTACATATATATATATTTTTTTTTAACCCGGGGTGGATGCGCCTCATGTTTACGTGCGTGCTTGGGTGCTAGGTTGCTTCTACAGTCATACTACTTACTAGTACCCGAACCTTCCGGAGGGCGCTGACCGCATCGGTGGACAGCTGCGCGGAGATAAAGAACACGTAACCAAATCTGGCAGAGTATTGATTGATTGAACTTTATTTCTCAAACGGGTGAAGATATTAGCACAAAGGCCGACTCACATATCTGGCGTTGCTACAGTACTACTACCAAAACATTCACAGTGAAATATTATTACAGAAGGCTATAGACAAATACAGCATCAGTAAAAATAAAATATAAAATCAATAAAATAATAATAATAACAAAATACAGCATCAGTAAAAATAAAATATAAAATAAATAAAATAATAATAATAACAACAACACATAAAACCAGACAGCGATTGCAACGAAAATGAAAAAAAGAAAAAAATTAGCAGTGTAAAACAACTGGAGCGAAAAAGTCTAAAACTCAATCAAACACGGAAGGTGCCGGAAAGCGATGCTCGGAGTGTGGTATAAACCGTGTGCGTACGCATGTACTGGCTCAGAGTGAAGCAGGAGTCCATGTAGTCGGTAGTCGGTAGTCCATGTTAATGTTCCGATTATGATTATGGAAACACCAAAATAACCCCGCATGCACAAAAGTGTCAGCCTTCTGAGTGTTGCAGTAGTACCAATTACCGATGAAGAAGAAGAACAAGAAGAGCATACACCTGCTGAAACTACAAATTAAAATCGAAAGTACACAAGAAACCATTTTCAGAGGGGACATAATTTGAATGTGCATTATCTCCCATGGTTGGCTACTTCCTGTTGTGAACGTATTCAGACTACCTGAACGTTTCGGCAAAGTGTGTTCTGTGGTTCAAACTACATAAACTTTTCAGCAAAGTGTGTTCTGTGGTTCAGACTACCTGAACGTTTCGGCAAAGTGTGTTCTGTGGTTCAAACTACATAAACTTTTCGGCAAAGTGTGTTCTGTGGTCCAGACTGACTACATAAACTACTTTTCGGCTAAGTGTGTTCTGTGGTCCAGACTACATAAACTTTTCGGCAAAGTGTGTTCTGTGGTCCAGACTACATGAACGTTTCGGCAAAGTGTGTTCTGCAGTTCAGACTACCTGAACGTTTCGGCAAAGATGACTTCTGCGGTTCAGACTTCATGAACGTTTCGGCAAAGTTGACTTCTGCAGTTCAGACTTCATGAACGTTTCGGCAAAGTTGACTTCTGCGGTTCAGACTACATGAACATTTTCATCGGCGGCCTACATGAGACAGAGCAATTTGCACTGCTCTTGTGCAATGAGCAGGACGAAACTCGTCCCGCAACCAGTAACGCCTCGTCCTTTTCAGTAGCCCATACGGCTGCCCAGTTTGCTGACCTCTCTCCCAACAGCGGAGCTACGGACATTGTCTTTGTGACTCTGTTCCGCACAGCAGTTGGGACTGTAACTGCGTGGTACACTAGCTTCTGCGCAATGGCGAGGCGGACACTGCCTTAACATCTGGTTGTTCTGACGGCGGTCCACCGCATCCTTGGTCTTCCGGGTTGAGGCCTGCGATTGAGCCTTCACTCTTTCGTTCCCTTTCCCCCTTGTCCCCGTCCCTAATAAACATTCTCGTTTCTGTGGACGTTAAGCAGAACAAGTCCCTCACCTCTCGTGGACATTAACATTTTTCTGTGGATAGGATTAGATGAGCGTGTTGTTTTGGGGGCGGGTGGACGAGCGAGAAGCGGAGCGAGTGTCGTCTGCCTGGGCCCGCTGCTGTGGCCGATAACCCTTGGGTCTATCTAGTTTTCATGGCGTGTTGCAAGGCTTTGTTGCCGCAGTGACGAGCAGTTTCACTCCCGATCGAGTCAGGGTGAGGGGTTAATTCTTTCTTCTTTATTCCTCTTCACTCTTTTGTCTGTCTATCTGTCTGTCTGTCTCTGTCTCTCACTATGAATGTCTTGGTTATTAGTAGTACTGTAGCAACGGCAGATATGTCAGTCGGCCTTTGCGCTAATATCTTCACCGTTGAGAAATAAAGCTCTCTCTCTCTCTCTCTCTCCCTCTATCTCTCTCTCTTCCCGACTGAACTCTTGTAACAGCTGTGCACCCAGAGCCTGTCAGTTTTGCCGTCGTCTGGGCACTACGCACCATGTTTATCCGTAGACTAGTGTATTTGTCGGTCGTAATGGCCAGTTTTGCCCTAATGTCGATCGTCGTTTGGTCCAGTTCCCATAAATGCACTAGGCCTATGATCATTTCTCTCTCTCTCTCTCTCTCTCTCTCTCTCTCTCTCTCTCTCTCTCTCTCTCTCTGGTACTGGTCAGGTGACCCTGTGCGGCCCAAAGGGACATTAAAATCCAAGAACAAAAAAAAAACCCAACCGCCTCTCACTCTTTCGTCTGTCGCCTTTCATCGCTCTGACTGTACTAGAACAGGACCCGGACCATCGTATTTTTTTCTGCACTGGAAAATATAAAGCAGCCCTAAAATATAATACAAAAACATCGTTTAAAAAATTTGTCATTATAAATAATAGATATTTTACACACACTGATCTTCGATGTTTTCATGATGTGCCGTATTCTTCTCCTTGGCGGTATGAACTGTACCTATGTTGGCCTGTCACAAGGCTAGGTGATAGCTTATCAAATCTAGGTTAAAGCTGAGGCTGAGATCAGGTGGAGTTACCTGTTGCCTATCTTGGCCTGTGTTAAGAGGCTAAAGGTTTTGACTGTTAGAGTAAATAACTACTGTCTCTGACTTGAAGAGCATTTGTCATTTAGAAATTGCGCGCGCGCGCGCGCGCGCACACACACACACACACACACACACACACACACACACACACACCACACACACTGATACAATTATGCATGCACAAGCACTGCACACACACGCACGGATACATACACGCACGCATGCAAGCAAGCACGCACACACACACACACACACACACACACACACACACACACACCACACGATACAGACATACAGAGATCGATAGTTGGTGTTTAACATTGTGACACTGAATTAGACAAACTTGTGATTTAATGACTTGTGTTTTGAACTGGTGTAAAAGAATTTAAATGTGTGGTTCGTTCTGAGGTGACCCTGTGCGTTTGAGGGCACGTTAAAATCCAAGAACTAACTAACTCGTGTTTAGAGATATTCTCTTTCCAGCAGACAACGGCCAAGGTAAGAGTGTTGCGCACTGTTTGTTTTATTTATTTTATTTATGAGAAAGCGGCCACCAGAGAAGTGCCAGAGTCACTTTATCTTAGCTTCCTCAAATAGATAATGGTTGACTGGGCGTAAAACACCAAGCTACTTACCTACTCCTCAGACAGAAGTCTTTTATTCGCCTTTTCTATAATAAAGGAGGGTGCTGTTGTTGTTGTTTTCATTCCAACAAGCCTTTAGTCAAATGCTAAACCCAGATACTTCTGTGTATTACTTCTGGCAATTTGTTTCCCTTTTATCCAAAGCAGGTTTGCACAGTTAAAGAGGAGCAAGATTTCACATCGCCTCCAGCGCAATTGTTTCTCGGGAAATGGCACGATAGAAAAGCCGTTAAGGTCAGTGTTATTGTTGACTAACCACCTAGGGAATTAAATGTTGGGAAACCAGCCAAAGCCCTGGCCTGCGGAGACCCCGAATATCGCTAGACTAGCAACGTCGGTTGAGATATTTAACTAACCGCATCAGAAACCAATCGCTGGGTAACCAAATCAGGCGGTGGGAACAATGGTTTTAAATGTAACAATATGAACAACAACAACAATAACGAAGAAGAAGAAGAAAATACTAAAATTATCAGAAGAGCAACAAGTATCATTTGAAGGAGAAATAACACTCCTTGAAAAATAGAAAAAATAGGAAAAGTCCAGGAACTGACGGCTTTGGTGCAGATTTAAAAAAAATGCTTTTGGAGGCAGTTTGGAGATTTTGTTGTTAGAGATTTGAATGAAGCATTTAGAGATGGAGAGTTGTCTGCAACACAGAAGCAGGGCATAATTACTGCATCCCCAAGGGAGATAAGAACAAAGATTTTATAAAAAAATTGGAGACCAATTTCTCTTCTAAATGTTGTCTATAAGATAGGATCTTCTTGCATTGCAAACAGAATCAAAAGTTTTATCACTATTGATAAATGAGGACCAAACTTGATTTATTTCAAATCGATACACAGGGGATAATATCAGACTGATCTATGACTTAATAAATTACCTGAATTAAAAAAAACTGCCTGGTATGCTTTTGTGTTTGAAAAAGCATTTGATTCTCTGGACTGAAAATGTATGACTAAGGTGTTGAAAGCATTTGGATTTGGTGAAGATATTTGTAGATGGATAGCCACTTTTTATAGAAAGATTAACTCAGCTGTGATAGTAAACGGTCAAACTTCGTCGTGGTTCTCTATTGAACGCGGATGTAGGCAGGGCGATCCAGTCTCACCTTACTTGTTCGTATTATGCGTGGAAATACTAGCAACAATGATAAGAGAAAATGTTGACATTAAAGGCATATGTACAAATGAGGTAGAACATAAAATTTCGCAATTTGCTGATGATGCACAACTGATGAATAATGGTGATATAATGTCATTTGAAAAATCATTAGATACAATCGAAAAGTACGGGAATGTATCTGGTTTGTTTCTGAATACAGATAAAACACAGGCGATCTGGCCTGGAAGCAAAAGACGGTCACAAATTAAATATATGCCACACTTGAAAATAGTTTGGAATCCTAGTCAATTCAAAATATTAGGGGTGTGGTTTACACAAGACCTGAAAGACTGCGAAAAATTTAATTATAATGAACAGTTTTGTTAAGTGAAGGCATTGTGTTCAACATCTGGTCAAAAAGACGTAGTTCTCCACTTGGAAGAGTTGCTATTTTGAAATCTCTGATACTGTCTAAACTTGTACATATTTGGATTCTACTGCTGCATAATTTACACCAGATGACTTTGTCAATAATGTGCAGAAAATGTGTTTTAAATTTATCTGGAATAATAAACAAGACAAAATAAGTCGCAAAACTGCCGTAAAGAGTGTAAAGAGTGGAGGCTTGGGAGTACCAGATATAAGGAAATATATTTCAGCCCTAAAGATTATGTGGATAAGAAAACTGAAACAGACAAAGCATAAATGGAAAAACATAGCATTAGTAAATTATCCTTTTATTATAGGTAATAAGGTGGTCCAAATTTCTATAGCCAAAAGGCAAAAAGTAGTATATTTTGGGAACATGTTTTTAAGGCTTATAGACTGCTTTATTACAGAATTGAACCCCAAAATACTAGCGAGCTTCTTGCTGAATCGATGTTACATAACGAACAAATTAAAATAGGAAACAAAGTTATTTCATACACACAATGGATTGAAAAGGGTGTCTACAATCTTGCAAATTTTGTTGAAAACACCGGAAAGCTGTTAACATTTACAGAGCTTAGAAATAAGTACGGCATTTACATGGATTTTGTAACTTATTCAGGTCTGATATTATCAATAAAAACATTTTTAAAAAACATTCGCAAAACAAAAATTCAAGTCGATGACAATAGCCCATTAAATACAACCGTAGCCTTGAGGACAATATATTCCATATCAAAAAGTACGAAAGCTTACTATAACATATTGAACGATAGTGATTGTAACCCAAATTGTTGTGCAAAATGGACAAAAAAGTCATATTGTAATGTGTGTTGGAAGTCTTGCTTTTTAAAAATACATAAAATTGACGACCTTAAATTAAAGTGGTTGCAAATGAGAATTGTCCATCAGGTAATTGCAACGAATGTTGTACTGAAGAAAATGTGAACAATGTACATTCTGTGATGAAAAGGATTCTATTGAACATTTCTTGTGGCAGTGCTACTTTACCAGACGCTTTTCGCGAAAATAAGAAAATCTTATCAGCACAAGTTGTGAAACTTCGTGTAGTATTAAGATTACAGAAAATCTTGTATTGTTTGGAATAGACAGCACAGTTATTACTGACAACATTTTTGACCTCATTATTCTATTGGAAAAGCAGTACCTTTATCGATGTAAATTTGAGCAATCTGTACCGCTGGTCTCTGTGTTCAGAAAACAACTGAAGCTAAGACATAAGTTAGAAAAATATAACTCGAAAATCACATTTCAAGAAAATGTCTTTAACGCACGATGGCATTGTTATAAGACTCTTTTGCTGGAAGACTAATGATTTACTCGAACTGATTAATTGTTATTGCTTGGATGCTACGTTGTTGTTGTTGTATAGGTCTATTTGCTTTTGGGTTTGATGTTTTGGTCTTTTTTCCTTTTCTGTGTGTGTTCTTTTTGCGTTTGTTTATTTGTATATGCGCGCACGTATGTGTGTGTGTGTGTGTGTGTGTGTGTGTGTGTGTGTGTGTGTGTGTGTGTGTGTGTGTGTGTGTGTGTGTGTGTGTGTGTGATGCCTTGTAGCTGTCTTTGAGTGAGTAACTGTGACTTATGGTGCGTTTGTTATTTTGAAACATAAACTGATTTTTTTTTAGTTAAAAAAAAAAAATCCTTGGGGAACTCCAAATAAAATGTCTTAAAATCCAAAAGAAAAAAAAAAGACAAAGAAAAAAAATAAAAAAATAAAGAAAATAAAAAAGAAGAAGAAAAAAAGAAAGAAAAAAAAAGAAGAAGAAAAAAAGTAGAAAAAGTAATAGCATAGTGTAAAATAAATGGAAAGGGAAGAATATGATGATGATGTGGGGCTTCATGTCCTCGGATGTCGGGTTGACATATTAGGGACAAACTGTAAGAAACTCTTAAAAGTAAAGATGAGTGGGGGGGGGGGGGGGGGGGGGTTGAGTCGCTTCAGCTTCAGTACGTGTAATCATGTCCGGGGGGCAGCAAGGCGCCTACTTTTGGATAAAAAATACATTTTGTCGTTGGGAGTGCATTTTACTGCGGGTAAAAAACGACGACCACCTGCTCACAGCTGTAAATGGGCCTGTAATGAGGGCAGCATACATTAAAAAATTATTAATCCATCCAGCTTTTAGTAAAAGGAAAAAACCTTTAAAAAGCTGGTTATGGTTTAGACATTCTGCTCCCCAGCCACGCAGCCGGGGAGCGACGCAGTCGGTCGCTATTCCAGTTTGAACATGCATGACATGTTCTGGGCGACAACGACGCGCCTGCTACTGTTAAAAATCCATTGTTTGGATACACATCTATTTACAGTTAAAAATAGACGAAAACGTCTCGTGGCCTTAAAACATAGGCATTTGGGTTTCCATACTATGCAAAAGTCGCAGTTAAAAGGAGACAAAAAGTCTCGTGGCTTTGAAAAACAATAACCACTTAGGCATTTGGATATTCATACTATGCAAAAGTCGCATAGTAATCTGACATAGGTTAGTAGCATATTATGGGGTTTGTTATTATTAAGGAAAGAGGAGTGAGGCACTTGCCGCGTTGGAGCGTTGGTCACGCTCGGCAGGCACGGCGGTGAGTTGGCGGTGTTCAGGGAGCTGAACACAGCGCTTCCTTCACCGAGCCCTGTTTGTCGATGGAGGTCACCCTTCGCTTCCCCCGTTCCCGGGGACGGACCCCGGCAGGTCACGGGGGAGCGGTGGGTGACGCAATACGGACGTCACGGGGTGCTCCTCATTCTACAGGCAGGCTGCCATGGGACAGCTGTAGATCAGTTTGGCGGCGGCACGGAGAAGGCTCCAGCCCTCTCGCTGGTGACGCACTGCCAGGCTTTGGATGCACAGGGGGAGTCCCAGGCTGAGGAGTTTATCAGACAGGGGTTTAACCTGATCTGTACAGTTTATACATTTAAATAATATATGATGAAAAGATACTGTCTCTCCGCATACACAGGGTGTGGGCACGAACATGACCCTCCACCAGTCCATGTGTATTCGGTGCATGATGCGTGCAAGGTGTGTCGGCACTCCAGGGAAGAAGATTCCGTCCCTGCAGGGGGAGGTCCGATCGGCCCAGTCTCTGGCTAGTGCCTGGGTGCGAAACTCCTCCCCCCACTGTCTCCACACCTGCACAGTTAATTTGGAATAAATATCGGCCAGGCCGAGGTCGAGGTTGACTGCCACCGACTCGGTTCCCTTGGCCCCTCTCTTCGCTGCCCTGTCAGCCTTCTCGTTGCCGGAGAGACTGACGTGTGCTGGCACCCACTGGAAGCGTACCTCCGTACCGCGGGTGATCAGCTGGTGTGTCGTGGTCACGATCTCGCTCACCAGATCCTCCCGTGCGTTGGCAGAGTCGGATCCGATGGAGAAGAGCGCGGCCTTGGAGTCGCTACAGATGACTATAGCTGACGGCGGGGTATGAATGGCACTCATATGTTGTAGTGCCATCAGAATGGCCACCAGCTCAGCCGTGTAGACCGACACTGCTGGTAGAGAGAACGAGTGGGTCATGTTGTTGAACTCGGGAACAACAAATGCGGCACCTGCCGCGCCGTCATCCAACACTGACCCATCGGTGTAGATCTCTAGGAAGTTCTTGTAGTTCCTTTCCAGGAACTCGTTGGCTACAAACTGCGCCACAAGCGGGTTCTCCTCCTTTGTCAGGTTCCCCATGCCCACCTGGACCTTCGCTCTCTCCAACAACCAGGGAGGGTAGGGGTGAATGGGCCTCTCAGCCACCCGGGCCCCATCCACCCCCGCTCCTCGAACCAGGTCGCGGATTGAGTCGCATATGGATGAGCAGAGCCGGCCCTGGGCTGGGCCTCGAAAGGACTCTACTACTTCATGCACTGTTGAGTTGGTCACTGTCTGGCAGCGGAACTTGTACTTGGCTGCACTAAGCTGGATGTGTTGCCCCAGCGGCAGCACACCGGCTTCCCTATACACCAGACTGTGGGGTGCAGACCGCGGAAGCCCGAGGGCTATCCGCAGTCCGTGTACCTCAATCCGGGTGAGACGGGCCAGGCCCGAGTCGGTGATGTGCGGCATGGCCTCCAGGCCGTAGATCAGTCGCGAGCGCACCAGGCTCCGCACCAGACTGACGAGGATCTTTGGGGAGTTAGCCCAGGGCTGCGCGCTGAGGGCCTTGATGACGTTGAGGGCGCGAGAAGCGTTCCTCGCGTTGTTGTCCACTTGTAAGTTGGTCCGCCCTTGGCGACTGAAACTCACGCCCAGGTACTTGACTTTCTTGGAAGCGAAGATACAGTCATCGTTGATCCTGACGTGTAGATTCCTGTTGAGGAGATTGTTTGTGTGGAACGGGATGAATACAGTTTTGGGGATGGACAAGGTAAACCCGTTCTCCCTCATAAACCGTACAACCCCGTCCACCGCCGCCTGAAACAATTTCATGAACCTCTTGACTGTGGTGCTCTTCTCCAGGAACAGACGCCGGATGTGTGTGTCCAACCATATAGCCAAGTCATCGGCGTACATGGTTATGACCACCTTCCCAGTCACTGCCGTGACGACGTCGTGGACCATGATGTTGAAGAGTAGCGGCGCAATGACAGAACCCTGTGGGACACCCATACTCACTGTTTTCACAGCGGACATGGCCCCTTTCCATCGGACCTGCATCGAGCGCCCGGATAGAAACGTCTTGATGTAGTCGTACATCTTACCAGAAATGCCTATTTTCTGGAGTTTCTGCAGCAGCTTAGCGTGCCAGACCTGGTCGTAAGCTCGAGAAACGTCGAAAAAGCAAGACAAGAGGACCTTCCTCTTCCCTAACGCCCTCCCGACGTGTTCTCCCAGCTTTACCAGATGGTCCGTGACACCCCGACCCCGTCGGAAGCCAGCCTGACATGCAGGAAAGACTTTTTTCGACTCGCAGAAGTATTCGAGACGGTGTTTGACCACCCTCTCGAAAACCTTTCCCAGATGGGAAGTGAGGGAGATGGGCCGGTAGCTGCCGAGCTCCTTCCTGGGTTTGCCGTGCTTGTGGATGGGAACGACTACGGCGTGTTTCCACCCCGAGGGGACCGCGCCTCCCTCCCAGCACCTCTGGAAGAAGCCCAGCACAGTCTTCAGAAAAGACTCGGGCACCTCCCTCAACATGTGGTACGACACTGTGTCCACGCCGGTGGACACCTTGACCTTCTTGATAGCCGACAGGGCTCGTTTGAGTTCGGCGAGAGTCAGAGGGGAGTTAACCGTTAGATTGTCGTCCGGCTTCGGGTCAGAGTAGTCGGCCTCCATTTCACGACGGCGTTGGCGCATGTCCGCGGGGAGACTGTCGCAGTCACTCGCCTCGGCGAAGGCTTCGGCGAACGCGTCCGCCTTGGCCTGGTCCGTGCTGTAGACGCTGTCACCCTGCCGTAGATCGTACTCGGGGGCAACGACTTGCCCTTTCATCTTTTTGATCTTCCTCCACACTGCACCCAGGTCCCGTTTGTCGGTCGACACGGAATCTGCAAAAGACATCCAGTGGTCCTTCTTGGCCTGAGCAAGGGTTCTGTTGCAGTTTCGGTTGGCTGCTTTCATTTCCTCGTGCGTCTCCGCGTTCTGGTTTCTGCAATAAAAGCGGTACCGCATTCTTTTCTCTTTGACTGCCTCCTCGCAGTCCTTGTTCCACCAGGGGTTGCTGTTCGGGCGTGGAGTACCACTGCTGGAGGTGGGGATAGCTACCCTTGCCGCTGCCAAGATGGAGGAGATTATCTGACTGTTGACCTCCTCGATGTCAGCCTGGCCTATGTCGATATCCTTGGAGCCCAGCATACTGCGAAACAGGTCCCAGTTCGCCTTGTCGTAGTTATATTTGGTTACCGGAGCCGGACACCCTACCTCAGCTGTACAGTACATATTGATGACGATGGGCAGGTGGTCAGAGGAGAGTGAGTCCTCTCCAACCTCCCAGCCCACCCCGTCAGCAATATCCGCAGAAGCGAAGGTCAGGTCAATGGCCGTCTGGCTCTGATCCGACCGATCCGGTATCCTGGTGAACGATCCGTCGTTCAGCACGATGAAGTTACTGTCGTTGATCTGGCCGGTTAGCGTCGGGCTGGAGTACTCGAGGCCCTTCTCCCAGCTGCTGTCCCGGACATTGAAATCACCCATGACCAAGCACCTGCTACCACCGCCCACCTCGCTCAGCCACTGGAAAGTGGTGCACTTAGCGGGGGTGTAGCAGTTAACCACAGTGAAGTCAGCCCGGCCTTTCACTCGGACCCGAACGGCACAAGAGTATCCGTTGGGAGGGCCCGAGGTCTCGGCTACTTCACTGGCTCGGACATTGAGTTTAATGTAAATGCAGACCATCACTCTGCCGGTCGGGCTGACCGGGCCGCAGACCGGCGGGTAGTAGTACCCTTCGAGTCTGGGCAAGTCACCCGGCCGACAGTGTAGTGACTGCAGAGACAGAATTTCGTAGTCCACGTGGGAGATATGCTGGATCAGCTGAGCTGCATTGCTGTTCACTGCCCGGCAGTTCCACTGCATAATTTTCAGACTGAACTTTGAATTTAAAAAGGGTTGGATATACAACAGATTAAAGGGAACACTCCGTCGGTCAACGAGTGGCCGAGGACAAGTCCTTCTCGCCTGAGCGGGCCAGGCCCGTCAGACCCTGACCGGTGAGCTCGCCGATGAGCGCCGTCAGGTTCTTGAGGAGGGTCGCACAGTCCCCTGTCAGTCTCATCTGCAGAAGACTGATCATCAGCTTCCACAGAGAGGCGTCGAGGGACTGAGACTCCCCTGTGCCCTGCTGTGGCTGCGGCTCCACGTCGGCGGTGTCAAACAGCTGGTTCAGTTCTGTCCTCAGGTCTTCACGCTGGGGAGCTGGTGTCATCTCCTGGAGCTTCTTCTCCAGGATCTTTGTCTTACGCTGCTCCAGGAGCAGCTGGTACTGGAGGGAAGCGGTCTTCAGGCCGGCTTTCCCCGTCTTCTTCTTGCGCACCCTCCTGCGCTTGGCCTTGGGGCTGTGCAGCACTTCCTCCACGGCATCAGTGCCGAGGGTCCCGCTGCAGGGAAGAATAATGAAACATGATGGAATTATACTTGAAAAGGTTTACATCTAACCCCCCCATCCCTTCCCTACATGCGCAACACACATGTCCACGGTACCACTTGACATTCACACACACACACAGAGCAACATGGCACTGTCGGAAAAGTGTTACTTTGTACTTTGGGGCAATCTGGCACTCGTAAAAATAGTAAAAATGAACAGTTTGTCATTTATCCTTTTTGTGTATCAGACCCTTTTCTAATTTTTACATCATCAGAAATAATTATGATGATGTGAAACTTCTATAAAGCTATATGAGTTGGTGAATGCGCTCCACTTCCAGAGAATTCAGCAGTCGCAGGGGACTTTTCGTACATGGCCTATGGGAGAGAACTCTCTCTTCCTCTCAATGCCTGCCTTGACAGAGATTTTCGTCAATAATAGTAGTTATGTCAAAGTTTGGTGCCACAAAACAGTCGTGTGTCCAGTAACCTTTACATACCGTTATTCATGGTTTATTGTTCTGAACATGTAAGTTGATAATTACTGTTTATACTACTAAAATTGCTCAGATTATTGCGACTACCCTTAGAACACGCTTCGCTCCCTTTAGTCAGCAGCGGGCCGATTGGGCAAGGCATAATCATTATTGACATTAGTTAATTACAAAACGAGAAGGCATGACTAATGAAATAGTAAATCTTTCTCCTACACCCCCGGGGCCCCCTTTCAATTATCTAATTCCACCGGCACTTACTTTTGTTCTTTTTGTTTGTTTGTTAGTGATCCGGACTGCCTGTTGAGTTACCGATCTTGGTTCTCTCAACCTCGATTTGGATTAGAAGAAAAGCTATTTGAGGTAACATTTTTTGGGACCGTATGGAACAATATTTGTTGTATTATTGCGCTTGTGACTTATTTTGCACAAAAACAGTACGCCAACAAAATGACCATTTATATTATATTGTTGAAAAATGAAATTGTTTGAATACAGTTCTTATTAGACATAAAGAAATCTTTTTTTCTGGACACGTATCAGCACACCATAAATATTTCAGCAATGACTTCGAAGTACACTCAATTTGTAGTTTTTCATGGTATCGCTTCTCGGCCTTTTGGCTAAGATCAAAGTGTAGTATCAGCCACCAGACGAGTCCCTGTGGCGTAACAGCCTGAAACTGCACCTCACGGGCAGGAATGCAGCCGGCATCTCCCGTGACGCCATCCGCGCCGCCCTGCTGGCCGTGGGGGTCAACCCCAAGGACATCGTGGACCTCTGGCGTGGTGAAATCAGCCACCAGATCAACCTGAGCTTCAAGTCCGATGGAGGTGTGATGGCGTGCCTAACCGCCGACACTATTGACCTCCCGAATGGAGTCAAGGGCAACTTTCTCCATGCCAATAGGACCCTGGCAGACATCAAAGTTCACTGGGTGCCGGCCTGCTTTTCAGACCGAGCATTCAGTGAGCTGTTTGAACAGGTGTGCACGGTCAGGGAGGTGCGCACCCTCTACGATGAGAACGGTACCCACACCGGGGTAAGGACCCTCCGTGTGGAGACGGCGCGGGGTACCCTCCCGCAGATCCCGCACCTGATCCACACGAAGGAAGGGCACCGCTTCCTCGTGACGGTGAAGGGGAGGCAGCCCAAGTGCCTGGGGTGTGGGGCCCTCGGCCACACCCGCTCCGATTGCCCCCAGTCTTGGGCCGGACAGCAACGCCGCCGCCAAGGACAGCAGCAGCAGAAGCAGCATCACCAACCACCCAGGATGACGTCCCTCGGCCACGTCCCGGTGACCAGACCATCCGCCGCCACCAAGGCCCCCGCCATCACTCCGAGGGGGCAGGACGCCGCAGGGACAGCAGCCACGGACGCCCGGCCAGTCCAGCCAGCCCAGCCAGCCCAACAACCCCAGCCAGCCCAACAACCCCAGCAGACCGAGCCAGCCCAGCCCACCAAGCCAGCCAAGCCAGCCCAGACCACCGAGCCAGACCAGACGACCAGACCGCTGCTGCCGGTCGAGCTCCCCCAGGGTGGGGACTCCAGCCAGGCAGCAGGGTCACCGCCGGACAGCCCCATGACCGACTCCGAGGTGGTTCCAGACACCCAGCTGACCACCGCCTCGGACGACTCCATCCCTTGCGGCCAGACCCGGTTCCGCTCCACGCAGGAGATGGAGTCGTCGTCGTCGATGGAGGCCAGACACAAGGGTCTACCTAAACTGACGCCAGGACCAGCCCGCCTGGCGGTGCCTACAAAGAAGCGCGGTCCTGACGACACAGAAGAAGACACCGGCCTGAAGAGGAAGTGTGTGGACGAGGCCGAAGAGTTGATGGACTCCCAGTCTGACTTCGAGCCGGGGGGAAACAAGTTTTTCACCCCAGGTGAATCCGGTGACAGTCAGTGTTGAACGGCTGTCACCGGGCGGCTCGAGGACAGAGGTCTGATATCCAGAAATTCCATTTAACTTGCATTGGTATGTTTTATAATATGCCTAAATCATGTTTAACTTTTTGCTTGTATTAACAATGGTGACATTTAGCACGATTAATTGTAATGGTCTGCGTACCAGTCAGAAAATTGATTTATTGAAAACTTTAATTGATAAGGAAAAAGTCGATATTGTCTTTTTGCAAGAAACGCATGTTGATAGTTTAAAATTGGGTAATGAAATTTCCAATAGTCTAGGGGGAAGGGTTATCTGGTCTTTTTCCCAGCCACGAGGTAAAGGAGTTGGTATATTTTTGTCTAATTCGCTATCTTTTACCATTCATCATTTTCAGTTCGACCCTCTTGGTCGGTTTGTTGTTGTTGATCTGGAGATCGATTCGACACCTTTTAGACTCGTAAACATATACGCTCCTAATATTCCATCTCTGAGAAAAGAATTTTATATAGACTTGTATCCTCTGTTGCTATCTTCACGGACAACCATTTTAGCAGGGGACTTTAACTGCGTGCAAAACGTGAACCTGGATAAAAGAGGTGGGAATGCGGCACGGGGTCGAGGAGGATGGACTGAACTATCCTCCCTCATCACCGATTTTGACTTGGTCGATGTCTACCGAAGTAAATTTCCTACTCAGGTAGCATCCACCTGGCGCGGCAGAGGGGTCAGTTGTAGACTAGACAGGATTTATATTTCTTCGTCGCTCATCCCCTCTGTTCGGACGATAGAGCACGTCATCAACTCCGTGTCCGATCACGACTTGGTTGTGATGCGCCTGTCCCCCCTCTCTCCTGTCAGCTTGGGGAAGGGGTACTGGAAATTTAACAACACTCTGTTAAAAGACCCCGACTTCTGTGGGAAGATTAACCAAGTCCTATACTGCGCCTCTCAGGAAATCCCCCAAGACGATTCCATTCTGACATGGTGGGACGACCTGAAAGGGGACTTTAAAGAAATAGCATTAGAACATAGCAAGATTCGTAGAAAACAGCAGTTAGCGGAACATAACGCCTTAAGCGCGCAGTATTTAGCCTCCGAAAAAGCTGGGAAACAAGACCAGATGAAAAGAATAAAAGATAAACTAAAAGAACTTGATATTAACCATTTGGCGGGGGCCCAGATACGGTCGAGGGCCTATCTTCTGGACAACAGAGAGAAGCCCTCGCGGTATTTTTACAGAAAAGAATTAAGCCAAGGCAAGAAAAAGATTATTAAAGAGGTCATAGATAAAGACGGAAATAAATGCTCAACTTCCAACACCATTGTTAATGCATTTTTGGAATTTTACCAAACTCTGTATAAGGAAGAAGATGTTAACCCCACTGTGGTGGATGAGTTTCTATGTAACCTTCCTAAGGTCAAGGATGAAGAAGCTGAGTTGCTTGGGGACGATGTGATGCAAGAGGAGATAGAGACAAGCATAGGACAGATGGAGAACAACAAATCTCCGGGGCCGGATGGCCTTCCCAAGGAGTTCTATGCTTGTTTCCTGTCTCAGCTGTGTCCCATCCTCCTCAGAGTATACCACACAATGTACGAGTTGGGCAACATGTCCGATTCTCAAAAAATGTCTTATATCACCTTACTGTGTAAGGATGAAAAACATCCCGAACAACCTAAAAACTACAGACCCATTTCCTTGTTAAATGTAGACTATAAAATTTTGACCAAAGTGTTGTGTAATCGGCTACGGCCTATTTTAGAAACTATTGTACACCCGGACCAAACCTGTGCGGTCCCGGGTAGATCCATAATTGACAGCTGCAATCTAATCAGAGACCAGCTGGATTTTTGTAACAGCAGGAATTGTCCTGGTATTTTATTGTCTATCGACCAGGAGAAGGCCTTTGATCGAGTTAGCCACCATTACATGTTGAGCACTCTCAAGGCTTTCGGCCTGGGGGACAAGTTTGTGCGTTGGACCGCCACCTTGTACTGTAACATAAGTAGTTGTGTCATTGTTAACCAACATGTGTCTGCTCCTTTCGCGGTCGAGCGCTCCGTGCGTCAAGGCTGCCCGCTCTCCCCGCTTATCTATGTGCTGTGTCTGGAGCCGGTCCTGTGTAAGATACGACGTGACCCCGCGGTGACGGGCCTGCACGTACCCGGCAGTCGGGAGGAGAGCAAGGTGGCGGCTTTCGCCGACGATAGCAAGTTTTTATTGTCAGGGGACAGCAGCGCCCGTACGGTCCTGCGATGCTTCGACCGCTTTGGCCAAGCGTCGGGGGCCAAGCTGAATAAAGCTAAGACTGAAGGCATGTATCTGGGAAGGTGGAGAAGTCGCAAGGACGCTCCGTTAGGTATTTCCTGGGTCCAACGGATGACCGTGTTCGGCATCCTAGTAGGCTCCGTCACCCCCGATGACATATGGCACCCCATAGCCAAAAAGATTGAGAACACCATGAGACTGTTCAAGGGCCGCCTCCTATCACTGTATGGTAGGGCCAAGCTGGTCAATGTGATGATTTTATCCAAGCTGTGGTATGTCGCCACGGTGGTGCCCCCGCCTCGGCATTACGTCAAACTAGTGCAAAAGCGGGCCTTTGATTTTTTATGGTCCAGTCGCAACGAACCTGTGCGGAGAGAGACCATGTACCTGAGTGTAGAAGAGGGAGGTGTGGGGGTCGTAAACATCAGACTGAAGGTGCAGTCTCTGCTTTTGATGCAGGTCAGCAAAGTGGTACTTAACAGAGACAGCCCGTGGGTAGGTTTTGGCCACATGTTTCTGGGGCTTAGGCTGGCACGGCTAAACTGTTATCAGTTCTCTAACAAGCACCCTCACTGCAGTGGAGGGGACTCTCCCTACTTCTATCAACAGTGCCTACAGGCCATTGAGGACGTCCAAGACGCTCAACCAGATGTGTCTTTTACAGTCTGTTCTTGTAAACGCTTTTATGGTGCGCTGCAGTCGGCAACAGCTGTGATCCCCAAAGTGGTCTCCACTTTTCCCCAAATCCCCTTCAAGAAAGTCTTCAAAGATTTAGCCTGTACTTCTTTGGACCCCACCACTTTGAATGTGTGTTTCAAGCTAGCCCATGATGTACTGCCTGTGGCCTACAAACTGTATCTGTGGAACTACCCTGTGGTGAGGTTTTGTTTGATGTGCCAAACACAGTGTGAGACGGTGGAGCACCTGTTCTACTTCTGTCCCTTCGTCCGCCCAGCGCGTGACCTGATGTTCTCGTGGGTGCACAAGGTGTCCAACATGGTCCCCACAGTGGAGACCATCAGGTTCGGGCCTCTGGGCGCGGACACCCGTTGCCGTACAACCACACTGGTACTTCTGGCGGAGTATCGCTACGCAGTGTGGATGTGCCGTAACAAGGTGCGCTTTGACAAGAAGCGGCCTGTCTCCAAGGAGATCACGCGGTACTTGATGGCCAGGCTGGTCAATCGAATACACGTGGATCGCCGCCGCCTGCCGCCGGACAAGTTTTCGTACTTGTGGACACTTCCGGGGCTGTGCAGAGTGAACTTGAAAGGACAAACAGTAACCATGCTCACGTAATGCCGGCTTAAACAGCCTCCCCCCCCCCCCCCCCCCCCCCCACCCCTGTAACGCGCACGTCGACTGACCGGACGTATGGCTAGACAGAGTGTGATGCAAGACTGAAGCGTGCGCGTAAAGGACTGCGTGAGATTGAGTGCAGAGAGAATGTGTGTGTGGAATGCCGAGATTTCGGCCCGATTTTGACAATAAACATCTTGTTTTGCTCACATTATGAGGTACTTTCATGAAATATGCGCTATACATGATACAGATATGTATGTGTGTATATATATATATATATTAATGTGTGTATGAACTATCGTGTGTGTGTGTACGGCCCAGTGACTTGTTACGGCTCGTTGTTTAAGCCGGATGTATAAAGTTTCCTCGCATTACTGCATGGTGTCATGCATTTTACGATGTACATTCCCTGCCTTCTTTGAAAGCCTTAGCCAAACTGGCCAGCCCCTCCCCGTCAAGTGGGTGTGCGCACTCAGCCACGCAATACCTCAGCTAATTTTAAGCCACAAGGCCCAGCTGCACCACACGTGCTACAGCAGTTTACAACCTCTTGTCATGAAGTGTCCTTCCTAATCACTCTTTAATCTTCTTACCTGTGTCCATCGATGCATAAAGCCAAGGCTTTTAGCCCCTTCTTTGTACTTTTTGTAACAGACTTAGCTGTCCAGCAACTTGAACACATATTTCAGTCTGAAAAAACAATGTCTATGTTTATTTGTCATTATGATATGTTTTACATTTTGTGATTAAAAGGGCGCGTCACTCTTGTGGCGTTTACCCGAATTGAAAAAAAAAAAAAAGTATCTGTTCTTATCTTGAGTAACGCAATCTTCTCGGCTAACTCCCCCTGCTGAAGAGGGAGATTCAACTCTACGGCACCCACCTAAATAAAAAGGTCGGTGCCTCAAACCTCGAACATCCAGTCTTGGCTGCGCTAAAAAGCCCATCATCCACAATGCCAGCCACGTACACCCGAGGAATCCTCGACCTCACCAGCCAGCCCGCCTCATCCAACCCCTCAGTCAACCCCTCCGTGCCGTCAGCAAACCGGCCCAGGCTCTCGTACGCCGAGAGACTGAAGGGAAATACGACCACCAGCTCCGATGGGAATCGGCCATTCTACCCTGTCCCAGACTCCGTCGTGCCGGAGGTCACGATGGAGGTGCGGGACGAACACTGGGACGAGTCCCTGTGGCGTAACAGCCTCAAACTGCACCTCACGGGCAGAAATGCAGCCGGCATCTCCCGTGACGCCATCCGCGCCGCCCTGCTGGCTGTGGGGGTCAACCCCAAGGACATCGTGGACCTCTGGCGTGGCGAGATTAGCCACCAGATCAATTTAAGTTTCAAATCCGAGGGAGGCGTGATGGCGTGCCTAACCGCCGACAATATTGACCTCCCGAATGGAGTCAAAGGCAACTTTCTGCATGCCAATCGGACCCTGGCAGACATCAAAGTTCACTGGGTGCCGGCCTGCTTTTCAGACCGAGCATTCAGTGAGCTGTTTGAACAGGTGTGCACGGTCAGGGAGGTGCGCACCCTCTACGATGAGAACGGTGCCCACACCGGGGTAAGGACCCTCCGTGTGGAGACGGCGCGGGGTACCCTCCCGCAGATCCCGCACCTGATCCACACGAAGGAAGGGCACCGCTTCCTCGTGACGGTGAAGGGGAGGCAGCCCAAGTGCCTGGGGTGTGGGGCCCTCGGCCACACCCGCTCCGATTGCCCCCAGTCTTGGGCCGGACAGCAACGCCGCCGCCAAGGACAGCAGCAGCAGAAGCAGCATCACCAACCACCCAGGATGACGTCCCTCGGCCACGTCCCGGTGACCAGACCATCCGCCGCCACCAAGGCCCCCGCCATCACTCCGAGGGGGCAGGACGCCGCAGGGACAGCAGCCACGGACGCCCGGCCAGTCCAGCCAGCCCAGCCAGCCCAACAACCCCAGCAGACCGAGCCAGCCCAGCCCACCAAGCCAGCCAAGCCAGCCCAGACCACCGAGCCAGACCAGACGACCAGACCGCTGCTGCCGGTCGAGCTCCCCCAGGGTGGGGACTCCAGCCAGGCAGCAGGGTCACCGCCGGACAGCCCCATGACCGACTCAGAGGTGGTTCCAGACACCCAGCTGACCACCGCCTCGGACGACTCCATCCCTTGCGGCCAGACCCGGTTCCGCTCCACGCAGGAGATGGAGTCGTCGTCGTCGATGGAGGCCAGACACAAGGGTCTACCTAAACTGACGCCAGGACCAGCCCGCCTGGCGGTGCCTACAAAGAAGCGCGGTCCTGACGACACAGAAGAAGACACCGGCCTGAAGAGGAAGTGTGTGGACGAGGCCGAAGAGTTGATGGACTCCCAGTCTGACTTCGAGCCGGGGGGAAACAAGTTTTTCACCCCAGGTGAATCCGGTGACAGTCAGTGTTGAACGGCTGTCACCGGGCGGCTCGAGGACAGAGGTCTGATATCCAGAAATTCCATTTAACTTGCATTGGTATGTTTTATAATATGCATAAATCATGTTTAACTTTTTGCTTGTATTAACAATGGTGACATTTAGCACGATTAATTGTAATGGTCTGCGTACCAGTCAGAAAATTGATTTATTGAAAACTTTAATTGATAAGGAAAAAGTCGATATTGTCTTTTTGCAAGAAACGCATGTTGATAGTTTAAAATTGGGTAATGAAATTTCCAATAGTCTAGGGGGAAGGGTTATCTGGTCTTTTTCCCAGCCACGAGGTAAAGGAGTTGGTATATTTTTGTCTAATTCGCTATCTTTTACCATTCATCATTTTCAGTTCGACCCTCTTGGTCGGTTTGTTGTTGTTGATCTGGAGATCGATTCGACACCTTTTAGACTCGTAAACATATACGCTCCTAATATTCCATCTCTGAGAAAAGAATTTTATATAGACTTGTATCCTCTGTTGCTATCTTCACGGACAACCATTTTAGCAGGGGACTTTAACTGCGTGCAAAACGTGAACCTGGATAAAAGAGGTGGGAATGCGGCACGGGGTCGAGGAGGATGGACTGAACTATCCTCCCTCATCACCGATTTTGACTTGGTCGATGTCTACCGAAGTAAATTTCCTACTCAGGTAGCATCCACCTGGCGCGGCAGAGGGGTCAGTTGTAGACTAGACAGGATTTATATTTCTTCGTCGCTCATCCCCTCTGTTCGGACGATAGAGCACGTCATCAACTCCGTGTCCGATCACGACTTGGTTGTGATGCGCCTGTCCCCCCTCTCTCCTGTCAGCTTGGGGAAGGGGTACTGGAAATTTAACAACACTCTGTTAAAAGACCCCGACTTCTGTGGGAAGATTAACCAAGTCCTATACTGCGCCTCTCAGGAAATCCCCCAAGACGATTCCATTCTGACATGGTGGGACGACCTGAAAGGGGACTTTAAAGAAATAGCATTAGAACATAGCAAGATTCGTAGAAAACAGCAGTTAGCGGAACATAACGCCTTAAGCGCGCAGTATTTAGCCTCCGAAAAAGCTGGGAAACAAGACCAGATGAAAAGAATAAAAGATAAACTAAAAGAACTTGATATTAACCATTTGGCGGGGGCCCAGATACGGTCGAGGGCCTATCTTCTGGACAACAGAGAGAAGCCCTCGCGGTATTTTTACAGAAAAGAATTAAGCCAAGGCAAGAAAAAGATTATTAAAGAGGTCATAGATAAAGACGGAAATAAATGCTCAACTTCCAACACCATTGTTAATGCATTTTTGGAATTTTACCAAACTCTGTATAAGGAAGAAGATGTTAACCCCACTGTGGTGGATGAGTTTCTATGTAACCTTCCTAAGGTCAAGGATGAAGAAGCTGAGTTGCTTGGGGACGATGTGATGCAAGAGGAGATAGAGACAAGCATAGGACAGATGGAGAACAACAAATCTCCGGGGCCGGATGGCCTTCCCAAGGAGTTCTATGCTTGTTTCCTGTCTCAGCTGTGTCCCATCCTCCTCAGAGTATACCACACAATGTACGAGTTGGGCAACATGTCCGATTCTCAAAAAATGTCTTATATCACCTTACTGTGTAAGGATGAAAAACATCCCGAACAACCTAAAAACTACAGACCCATTTCCTTGTTAAATGTAGACTATAAAATTTTGACCAAAGTGTTGTGTAATCGGCTACGGCCTATTTTAGAAACTATTGTACACCCGGACCAAACCTGTGCGGTCCCGGGTAGATCCATAATTGACAGCTGCAATCTAATCAGAGACCAGCTGGATTTTTGTAACAGCAGGAATTGTCCTGGTATTTTATTGTCTATCGACCAGGAGAAGGCCTTTGATCGAGTTAGCCACCATTACATGTTGAGCACTCTCAAGGCTTTCGGCCTGGGGGACAAGTTTGTGCGTTGGACCGCCACCTTGTACTGTAACATAAGTAGTTGTGTCATTGTTAACCAACATGTGTCTGCTCCTTTCGCGGTCGAGCGCTCCGTGCGTCAAGGCTGCCCGCTCTCCCCGCTTATCTATGTGCTGTGTCTGGAGCCGGTCCTGTGTAAGATACGACGTGACCCCGCGGTGACGGGCCTGCACGTACCCGGCAGTCGGGAGGAGAGCAAGGTGGCGGCTTTCGCCGACGATAGCAAGTTTTTATTGTCAGGGGACAGCAGCGCCCGTACGGTCCTGCGATGCTTCGACCGCTTTGGCCAAGCGTCGGGGGCCAAGCTGAATAAAGCTAAGACTGAAGGCATGTATCTGGGAAGGTGGAGAAGTCGCAAGGACGCTCCGTTAGGTATTTCCTGGGTCCAACGGATGACCGTGTTCGGCATCCTAGTAGGCTCCGTCACCCCCGATGACATATGGCACCCCATAGCCAAAAAGATTGAGAACACCATGAGACTGTTCAAGGGCCGCCTCCTATCACTGTATGGTAGGGCCAAGCTGGTCAATGTGATGATTTTATCCAAGCTGTGGTATGTCGCCACGGTGGTGCCCCCGCCTCGGCATTACGTCAAACTAGTGCAAAAGCGGGCCTTTGATTTTTTATGGTCCAGTCGCAACGAACCTGTGCGGAGAGAGACCATGTACCTGAGTGTAGAAGAGGGAGGTGTGGGGGTCGTAAACATCAGACTGAAGGTGCAGTCTCTGCTTTTGATGCAGGTCAGCAAAGTGGTACTTAACAGAGACAGCCCGTGGGTAGGTTTTGGCCACATGTTTCTGGGGCTTAGGCTGGCACGGCTAAACTGTTATCAGTTCTCTAACAAGCACCCTCACTGCAGTGGAGGGGACTCTCCCTACTTCTATCAACAGTGCCTACAGGCCATTGAGGACGTCCAAGACGCTCAACCAGATGTGTCTTTTACAGTCTGTTCTTGTAAACGCTTTTATGGTGTGCTGCAGTCGGCAACAGCTGTGATCCCCAAAGTGGTCTCCACTTTTCCCCAAATCCCCTTCAAGAAAGTCTTCAAAGATTTAGCCTGTACTTCTTTGGACCCCACCACTTTGAATGTGTGTTTCAAGCTAGCCCATGATGTACTGCCTGTGGCCTACAAACTGTATCTGTGGAACTACCCTGTGGTGAGGTTTTGTTTGATGTGCCAAACACAGTGTGAGACGGTGGAGCACCTGTTCTACTTCTGTCCCTTCGTCCGCCCAGCGCGTGACCTGATGTTCTCGTGGGTGCACAAGGTGTCCAACATGGTCCCCACAGTGGAGACCATCAGGTTCGGGCCTCTGGGCGCGGACACCCGTTGCCGTACAACCACACTGGTACTTCTGGCGGAGTATCGCTACGCAGTGTGGATGTGCCGTAACAAGGTGCGCTTTGACAAGAAGCGGCCTGTCTCCAAGGAGATCACGCGGTACTTGATGGCCAGGCTGGTCAATCGAATACACGTGGATCGCCGCCGCCTGCCGCCGGACAAGTTTTCGTACTTGTGGACACTTCCGGGGCTGTGCAGAGTGAACTTGAAAGGACAAACAGTAACCATGCTCACGTAATGCCGGCTTAAACAGCCTCCCCCCCCCCCCCCCCCACCCACCCCCTGTAACGCGCACGTCGACTGACCGGACGTATGGCTAGACAGAGTGTGATGCAAGACTGAAG
>JABMCL010003469.1:2555000-2595000 GCA_018857735.1 Alviniconcha marisindica | reverse complement strand
ATCCATGACTGGTTGGCTATTGAACAGCTAACTGTACCAGCTATTGTTGATACGATGCCACACCGAGGAAACTGAGTCTATGAATCGTTGCAAATCTGAAACAACGAGATCCGGAGCGCTCGTGCAGAATCAACACACAAGGGAGTTAATTAGCGCTCGAAAAACACACAATACAACAACAAAGGCTTGAGTCGCCTACGGTAACTCTCACCTGCCATGCATGTAAATACAAGGTACTGCACAACAAAACAGAATAAAGAACAGGCGAATTATGACGTCATATTTGTCCGGAAAGTTGAATTTTCTACATCCCGTCTCGTCAGATTCGTTCTGTTTCCAAAACCCAATATTTTCAAAACCGGCCGTCAGTTAAAACTAAGACAGGCAAGCACGCAATAACGATCTCAGGTTATACGAGTAGATGAGAATATGAGTAATGATTCACTTAATCGACTTAATGTGCACTTAATCGACCTCAGAAGCGATGTTTTACGATGTTTTACTACATTTTACTCCGTTTTGTTGTATTTGTATACTCTTAAGCCCGTTCTTAATTGGGCGAATGTTTCTTCGCGAACCTAGTTGGAAGTATTCGGCGAAGCTAGTTGGTTCTTAATTCGGCGAACTTTTCTTCGCGAACCAAGTTGGAAGTATTCGTCGAAGTATTCGGGGTCCAAAAAGCTTCGCTCAACATGTTCTGGAAACATTCGCCCTATTCGACGATCATTGCCTCTGATTGGCTGAGAGCAGAGCTCTCCTGTGGATGATTTTTTCTTTTTTTAAAATGGATGACGGTGTCGCTAGGTTCTCCACTCGCTTCGGAGGGAATTTGTTTATTTGTTGACTTGTGGGAGGCGCAGCCTTGTCTCAGAGACGCAGAATGAGATAGTAGTTAGTTGAATTACCCTGTGAGGGATGATGAAAGTATATTGACTTGACTTGACTTGACTTTAGCCTACATTTTTGATCATGCTGTCTGCTGCGCGTCTGCCGCAAGTTCGGGCGGAAACTGAGCTGCCACCCACGTTCATCCAAATGGATCGGGATGATATTGACGTGCTAGACTTTGTGCCCTCGGACGCCCTGTGATTTCTCCGGAGTCAAATTCTGTCCAGACGCTACAAAAGGCCTTGGGATGAGACTACAAGTATAAACCCAAACAAGTATAAACCCAAACTCCAAGCACTGGTTTACGACATCCTTCCTTCAACCACTGCCGTATTTAGTCATTTACGCCATAGGGTCCAGAAAACTGTCAGCTAACGAGCAGTTTTTTTTGTTGGTGCTCAAACAGTAGTAAGTTTGTTACAAACAAATCGGATTATACTGTCAGACGTTTGTGTTAAAAATGAAGTGACCATGTTGCTAACGCCAGCTCAAATAAAACCAAAATCATTTGAATCGAGACGGAACTCTTTTTTTTATATATCATCAGTAAAAATAAAATATAAAATGAATAAAATAATAATAATAACAACAACACATATAAAACCAGACAGCGATTGCAACGAAAATGAAAAAAAAATGAAAAAAAAAGAAAAAAAATTAGCAGTGTAAAACAACTGGAGCGAAAAAGTCTAAAACTCAATCAAACACGGAAGGTGCCGGAAAGCGATGCTCGGAGTGTGGTATAAACCGTGTGCGTACGCATGTATTGGCTCATAGTTCAGGAGCTGCGTGAGAGTTGAGGTGGCCGTCCTGAGCTGTCCGTCCTAACGAGCCTCCTGGTTTCTGTGGACGTAAAGAATTATTGAACCGTGCTTCGGCATTGGTCACAACTTGTCCCTAATATGTCAACTGACATCTGAGGACATTAAGCAACACTTCACCATGTATTGGCTCAGAGTGAAGCAGGAGTCCATGTAGTCGGTAGTCGGTAGTCCATGTTAATGTTCCGATTATGATTATGGAAACACCAAAATAACCCCGCATGCACAAAAGTGTCAGCCTTCTGAGTGTTGCAGTAGTACCAATTACCGATGAAGTAGAAGAACAAGAAGAGCATACACCTGCTGAAACTACAAATTAAAATCGAAAGTACACAAGAAACCATTTTCAGAGGGGACATAATTTGAATGTGCATTATCTCCCATGGTTGGCTACTTCCTGTTGTGAACGTATTCAGAAACTAGACTACATTGTCGATCGATTTGGGGGCTATGTCGAATGGCAGGCTTTCCAACGGAGCCCTTGCTGCTGCACCCCGAATAGGAATGCAGGTGAGATATGCTGGCAGTGTCTTGGGTCCAGGTCGTTTCGATCACTTCATTTTATCATGTTTACAAAGGCCAACACGCAAGGGGTAATCTTCAGAACCGACTTCCTCAAAATTAATTCAAAATTCTTCCCTGGCACAATCGTTCACATGAGCAGCCTCCCCATTGAGACCGCCATTTGATATCTTTCCAGTCCCGGCTGTCTGAAACCCTTTGAGACATTTTTTTTTTTAAAGACTGTTTTTAGCTTTCCTCCACGTTTCATTGTTTCATGTTTGGTATCAAACGAAGTCAAAGTATTGCTATTACTAATACTTACAAATAGTATTTTTGTCATTTAGTTATATTTATAATTCATCTGCTACATTTTTTATTGGTAGTATTAGTGGTAGTAATAATAAAACTTTATGCAGTGGCCAGTATAATGGCTGTAAATGATAGTAATGTGGTAGTCATAGTTCAGGAGCTGTGTGAGAGTCGAGGTGGCCGTCCTGGGCTGTCCGTCCTAACGAGCCTTCTGGTTTCCGTGGACGTAAAGCTATATTGAACCATGCTTCGGCATTGGTCACAGCTTGTCCCTAATATGTCAACTGACATCTGAGGACATTAAGCAACACTACCTACCTAATGTGGTAGTACTACCAGTACCACTTAGTATTACTACTAGTACTAACTAGTACTTCTCAGTATTACTACTATTAGTCTATTACTACAGTACAATTGTGTAAACTTACCTTCAAGTTCAAGTTTAGCATATATATATATGCACACCAAAATTTACTGGTTTCCTGGCTGATATATGACAATAATGATCTTTTACTGCTGGTTCAGTAATCAGTGTGTACTCTTTTTCCTCTGAAATCACTTTACCTGTTGGCAGGGCCAGGTCAGCTGGACAGATGACTTACCAGTGTGTCACCTCTCAGGCGTAGGGCTGTCCACGAATCAGATTTACCGTGAGGATGGTAACAGACGAGAAGAACATGAGTGTGAAGACAGAAACTTCCATTTCAGGTTGTGAAACTGCACAATATTTCTTTGGCTGTTGCTCTTACTCGCATACTATCAATCATTGTATCAAAACTGTCAAGACATTTTAGTTCACGTTTTTATGTTGTGCTTGCTGTATTGACTATTAAAAGTATTAGACATTATATTACGTGTGTGTGTGTGGATATGTACATGTATGCATACATTGACTGTGTATGTCATCTTTGCGATGAATGCTGTGTTATGTTTGGTAATTGACCGCCATGTGTGAAAACGGTGAAGCGTACTCCGATACTGCAAAAGTTTGTGAGAGCAATGCCAGTTACAAGTAGCAAACTGTTTTACTTTTTGTTGTTGATGTGGGTGGTGAAAAAAGGCAGCACTGAACAGTGTCTAAAAATGTGTCTGTGTGTTCAGTGACCCAGTCAAATGCATAATTTTAAGACAAATACCTGCAAAGTGTAATTAGTAGATTACTGCCAGTTTTTTGTGTGATTATGCAGAATGATCAGACAACATATTTTTTCTTGCACAGCACAATAATTTTGCAGCTCACCAACTGGCATAATATCTCTCTCTCTCTCTCTAGCTGTCTCACTGTCTGTTTGTCTGTCTCTGTGTGTGTGTGTCTCTCAGACTATCTCACAGTGTGAGAGAGACAGAGTGTGACTCACACTCTGTCTCTCTCACTCTTTCTCTCTCTCTTTCTCTCTCTCTCTTATTTATCATTTATGTATAATGTTTCTTTTTAATAATATATTACTATTAGTATTATAATATATTAATTAGCTTGCTGTTTACAATTACAGATCATTGCGTGTAAAGTTTGTAACAGTTTACAATAAAAGTTAAAACTATTAAAAGCAATAAAACTATCTCCCCTTCTGTGATGAATATAAAGTGCTATTGAACTGAAGTTAATTCAGATCACTGTATGCTCTGCATTGTAAATTTCATATAATATATGTATTATAAGTCCATAATTATTATAATAATAGATGTATACATAACATATTTTAACACTTACATGATTTACATATTATATTTTAATTATTTCATAGTGCTAATGTGTATCGTGC
Organism: Alviniconcha marisindica; assembly: GCA_018857735.1. NCBI lineage: Eukaryota > Metazoa > Mollusca > Gastropoda > Provannidae > Alviniconcha > Alviniconcha marisindica. Next base: position 2,590,715 of record JABMCL010003469.1, on the reverse strand, counting down.
CAAAACTTTTGAATTTCTTATTTTTCTCCAAATGCTAGCAGTTATTAAGGACATTAATTAAAATCTTAGAAGTAACTAACTTGTTTTGACCTTGTCACCTTATGGCTATGTACAATGTTAATCCATTGTTGTTTCTGTCATGTTCTATAATGTATATTTAGACATGATATGAAACAAAATCTGTGTCTTTATTGAAGAGGAAAACCAATGTAAATTACAGACATGACAGCAACTGCTATCTGTACGGTGTGTTTGACGGACACAATGGAAGCCGTGTTGCTGACTTTGCTGCACAGAGAATGCCCGCAGAACTGCTGCTTGGACAGCTACAGAACAAGACGACAGATGCTGAAATCCACGAAGTCTTACGACAGGTGAGAACTTAGTACCTAATCTTTGTCTTTGTTGTTTAGTTTTTAATTGTAACTTTGCTAACAAAAATGAGAATCATTTCGCATGAGTATGTTTGTTGTTTAGTTTTTAATTGTAACTTTGCTAACAGAAATGAGAATCATTTCACATAAGTCATACTCATGGTAGATGATGGACTGTACAAGTCTCCTTTTTATTATTATTACTGGCAGTAAGTAAGTAAGTAACTTGATGTTTTACATGGGTTTTGTTGGCAGGATGAAGCACAAAGAAGCCAGGACTGAAATCAGCTTTGGCAAAATAAAGATTTACATCAGAAGTAGATAGTTTAAGAACTTTTGTTTATTTGGATAAAGTTACAAACAGCTAGTTTTCAGCAGTTGCAACCCACCCCACCACCCATTTTGAAGATAAGACCACTTAGTAAGAAGTTAGTTAAAGTAAAAGCAAAAATAAACAAGCTGAACAGGACAGTTTCCACAAAGTTTCCACAAAGTTAATAACCTTTTGTGGATGTTCTTTTAATGTGAAATAGATTGATTGCCAACTGGCAACTGCATTTATGGTGCAATGTTGTAGACATTGTATGTACACACCTGAGTGTGTATTTGCGTTTGTGTGTGTGAGTGCATGCACACGCATTTTTGTGTGACTTTGTTAGTGTGTGTGTTGTGTGTGTGTGTGTGTGTGTGTGTGTGTGTGTGTGTGTGTGTGTGAGTGTGTGAGCATGCATACATGTGCATACATACATGTATGAGTGAGTGTGTGTGTGATAATTTTGAACCAGAAGGATGTTGAATTGATGTTGTGGAGACAAGATGAAAAACAAAAGTTAAAATGAAACTTTTTTTGTTTTATTAAGACAAGGCACAGCATCTGCTTTTTAGTAATTTTACAAACAACAGACAAATAGAAGAATAGCTGTTTCATATAATATACATAGAAACCGATGAAAATGGTTCATTTGAGTATCTTTTGTGGTTGTGTTCTCTTGTCCAAAAAATGTACTGATAGGGTAGGACAACTAGTATTAATTGACAGTTGTTTATCAATTGATCTAATATTGGCTTCTTCGTTGCATTGGTGTTGTTTCAGGCTTTCTTGGCAGTGGAGAATGTCTACTTTGAGTCTACAGATGGACTGCTAGCAGAGAAAACGACGACACAGGATTGTCTGCCTGATGTAGGCTTTCTGATTATTATTGATATATATACTTCTCTAGTCATCAGTTATCTGCTCTTTGTTTGTCGCTTTCTTTTTCTGTGACTATATTGTAGGAACTGGAATGGCTTTACATTGTTATTCTTTGCAGTATGCACCATATATTGCTAAACTGCATTTTTTTTCTTTTAAATATTTTTTTTTTTTCTTTTTCAGGCTAGGCATTTTTATCTCTTGATTCATCCTTCTGTTTGTTCCATTATGGCCTGATCTCTCTCTCCCCTTCTCCCTCTCTTATGTATTTGTGATATGGCATGACATGAATACATGACAAGAACATGACATTCACCTCAAGAGTATGTGAATATGTGTATATATATATCTTCAGTTTGTCTGCTCAGATATGAATTGATAGGTGCATGCATTGATGTGTCTGCAGGGAATCAGTTCATACGAAGCGTGCAGCAAATACCCAGAAGTGTACAGCAAGCTACAGCAACTGGAGCAGCAGCTGTCTGGTGGGACGACTGCCACACTCATTCTCATCTACAACGACAAGATCTATGTGGCCAACGTTGGTATGTGGGATTTGAGTTTGCATAGATCTGCTAGGACAGGGGGGACAACTGACACACTCATTCTCATCTACAACAAGGTCTGTGTGGCCAACATTAGTATGTGGGTTTTGAGTTTGCATAGATCTGCTAGAGCAGGGGAGACAACTGCCGCACTCATTCTCATTGACAAGAACAAGATCAATGTGACCAACATTAGTAATGGTATATGGGATTTAAGTTTGCATAGATCTCTGCTAGAACAGGGGAGACAACTGCCACACGCCTGCTCAGCTACAACAACATCTGTGTGACCAATGTTGGTATGTGGGATTTAAGTTTGCATAGATTTGCTAGAACAGGGGAGATGACTGCCACACTCATTCTCAGCTACAACAAGATCTATGTGGCCAATGTGGGTGATGTGTTGATGGTGATGTTCTATATTGTGGAGTTCAGGTGACACAAGAGCTGTGTTGATGAAGACAGGTCCAGGTGATGTGTTGATGGTGATGTTCTATATTGTGGAGTTCAGGTGCTGTGTTGGTGAAGACAGGTCCAGGTGATGTGTTGATGGTGACGTTGTTCAATGTTGTTGAGTTCAGGTGACACAGGAGCTGTGTTGGTGAAGACAGGTCCAGGTGATGCGTTGATGGTGATGTTCTGTACTGTGGAGTTCGGGTGACACAGGTGTTGTGTTGGTGAAGACAGGTCCAGGTGATGCGTTGATGGTGATGTTCTGTACTGTGGAGTTCGGGTGACACAGGTGTTGTGTTGGTGAAGACAGGTCCAGGTGATGCGTTGATGGTGATGTTCTATACTGTGGAGTTCGGGTGACACAGGTGTTGTGTTGGTGAAGACAGGTCCAGGTGATGCATTGATGGTGATGTTCTGTACTGTGGAGTTCGGGTGACACAGGTGTTGTGTTGGTGAAGACAGGTCCAGGTGATGCGTTGATGGTGATGTTCTATATTGTGGAGTTCGGGTGACACAGGTGTTGTGTTGGTGAAGACAGGTCCAGGTGATGTGTTGATGGTGATGTTCTGTATTGTGGAGTTCAGGTGCTGTGTTGCTGAAGACTGGTCCAGGTGATGTGTTGATGGTGACATTGTTCAATGTTGTTGAGTTCAGGTGACACAGAAGCTGTGTTGGTGAAGACGGGTCCAGGTGATGCGTTGATGGTGATGTTCTGTACTGTGGAGTTCGGGTGACACAGGAGCTGTGTTGGTGAAGACAGGTCCAGGTGATGCGTTGATGGTGATGTTCTGTACTGTGGAGTTCGGGTGACACAGGTGTTGTGTTGGTGAAGACAGGTCCAGGTGATGTTTTGATGGTGACGTTCTGTACTGTGGAGTTCAGGTGCTGTGTTGGTGAAGACTGGTCCAGGTGATGTGTTGATGGTGATATTCTGTATTGTGGAGTTCAGGTGACACAAGAGCTGTGTTAGGGAAGACCGGTTCAGGTGGTGTGCTGATTGTGATGATTTATTTTTTAGATGAAACAAGAACTGTTTCAATGAAGGCAGGTCCAGGTTGAGTGTTGACGGTGACGGTCAGTGTTGTATTGTTCAGTAACACAGGAGCTGTGCTGGTGAAGGTGGGTCCAGGTGGTGTGTTGATGGTGGCATTGTTCAGGGTTGTATTGTTTAGGTAACACAAGAGTTGTGCTGGTAAAGGACTGACCTGATGTTGTTCAGTGTTGTCCAGGTGACACAAGAGCTGTGTTGGTAAAGTACTGACCTGATGTTGTTCAATGTTGTATTGTTCCGGTGACACAAGAGCTGTGTTGGTGAAGGACTGACCTGATGTTGTTCAGTGTAGTATTGTTCAGGTGACACAAGAGCTGTGTTGGTGAAGGACTGACCTGATGGTGTTCAGTGTAGTATTGTTCAGGTGACACAAGAGCTGTGTTGGTGAAGGACTGACCCGATGTTGTTCAATGTTGTATTGTTCAAGTGACACAAGAGCTGTGTTGGTGAAGGACTGACCCGATGTTGTTCAATGTTGTATTGTTCAAGTGACTCAAGAGCTGTGTTGGTGAAGGACTGACCTGATGTTGTTCAACGTTGTATTGTTCAGGCGACACAAGGGCACTGCTGGTGAAGACCGGTCAGGACGGCGTGCTGACTGTGATGCAGCTGTCAGATGACCACACCCTTGACAATCCGCAGGAGCAGTGTCGCCTCTCTGCTCTGGGCCTTGACGTGGAGAAGCTGAAGATGGCCAAGAAGATTGGCAATTCCAGTTGCACTCGCTGCATTGGCGATTACCATGTGAAGGGAGGCTACCGGGACATTGACTATCTGAGGTTAGTCAGTTGGATTGTAATGTCCCGTCAACTGCATAGGGTCATCTCAGGACAAACTGTCTGAGGCACAGCGGGAGGCAACACTTCATGATGAAACAATGTCTCCTTGTTTCAGCCCATGTCTATATTAAATGCAGACTTCCTTGCCACTTATTTTATTCATGAATTGCTGTTCCTCTCCAAGTGTGGGTGAACGTGTTGGACTCTTCCAACACCTGTGCTCTGCGGGGGGTGAGGGTCATACCTACTCTTTTTTTCTCCAGTGAATTCTGGGGCAACTCCCTTTTTACAAAGTGACAAAACAGCAGTTAAACAATGGATAAATGATTATAAATGAAAATGTACTTATCCATTGCAGTTGTGGTTTTCAATATCCTGGAGTGTTTGGAAGAATGGGAAGGACAGATTCTGTTCTGAGAGGTTACTATGATCTGAAAGTGTTATGCCCAGGCAAACAGTTAAACAAAGAGGGTTGCTGAGTGGCTTGTGATAGACTGACTGTATGCGGTAGCAGATGGAGAAAAAAAGAGAAAGGACTCACCATCTCACATATTTTAAGTATAATTATGTATGAAGAGAATGTTGGAATAACTTTTCAGAAAATATCTTATGGTTGCCACAAAATGTTGCAAATTTTCTTTTGACAGGCAGTATTTTTCTTCTGTTTGGCTAGTGTTTGATATGTGAGGCAGTATTTTGCTTCTCTTCAGCTAGTATTTGATGTGTGGGGCAGTATTTGGCTTCTCTGCAGCTAGGGTTTGATGTGTGAGGCAGTATTTTGCTTCTCTTCAGCTAGTATTTGATGTGTGGGGCAGTATTTGACTTCTCTGCAGCTAGTGTTTGATGTGTGAGGCAGTATTTTACTTCTCTGCAGCTAGTGTTTGATGTGTGTTACCAGGGGTTTTGCCCTCCTGTAGCATCTATGGTTGTCAGAGTGTTAACTCACTGAGTTGTCCTCATCAAGTGATGCATCACTCCAATGCATGGTTGCTGGTAGAGAGCATCAAATGACCGAGTGATAATTGGACATAATTTGTGTTCTGGGTGAAAATCCTGCGCTTTCATGATTCACATGGATACTTCTTTCTGGGTTTTGAATGAGTTGAGAATTACTTATTTATCACCAAGAGTCATTTGTCTCTAAAGCCCGTTCTTAACTGGGCGAATGTTTGTTCGCCGAACATACTTTGGACACTTTGACGAACTATGATTCGTTTCTTAATTGAACTTTTAGTTAATAAATGTATAAAATGAAAATTTGCCTTTTGGGTCGCTCGAATTCCAACCAAAAAAAACAAAAAAAACAGGACAATTAAGCTGACAATCCAACATAACAAAGGTAAAGCCCGATCTTAACTGGGCGAATGTTTGTTCGCCGAACATACTTCGGACACTTTGACGAACTATGATTCGTTTCTTAATTGAACTTTTAGTTCGCAGAATATGGTTCGGACAGTCCAAACTTTACTTTGTTCTCAACTGGCTTGTAATGAGATGCAAGCTTCGGCCCGAACTTGTGGCAGATGCGCAGCAGACAGCATGATAAAAATGTAGGCTAAAGTCAAGTCAAGTCAATATACTTTAATCATCCCTCACAGGGTAATTCAACTGACTACTATCTCATTCTGGGTCTCTGAGACAAGGCTGCGCCTCCCACAAGTCAACAAATAAACAAATTCCCTCTGAAGCGAGTGAAGAACCTAGCAACACCATCATCCATTTTTATTTTTATTTTTTCTTCATCCACAGGAGAGCTCTGCTCTCAGCCAATCAGAGGCAATGATCCTCAAATAGGGCGAATGTTCCCAGAACATGTTGAGTGAAGCTTTTTGGACCCCGAATATAGCTTCGACGAATACTTCCAACTAGGTTTGCAAAGAAATGTTCGCCCAATTAAGAACCAAATAGGTTCGCCGAATACTTCCAACTAGGTTCGCGAAGAAACATTCGCCCAATTAAGAACGGGCTTAACACAGACAGTCAGCACCTAATAGGCTCATTATGAAGGGAGTACAACTTTCTTTCTCTCCATTTCCCCCCCCCCCCCCCTGTCAGATTTACTCTGTTTAAGGTCATCCAGATCTAAATATAACGCCTCAACAGTTAACTACTTGCTTTTTTCCCCCGACACTTTGACTTAAAATTAACACAGACTTGCTGTGTTAAACTCATTTGTTTAAAGGGGAACCAAACTGAAGCTGCAAGCTGGCCTGAAAAGATTGAAAAGAAGCAAACAGACATACACACATGCAGAGACTCTTCTAAGACTGAGATAAAGGCAGGATGGTATTTCCTCTGTTAGACTTAGAGCTGCTGTAATCTTGCTAGGTTCAGCCAAATTCTCCACAAAGGAATAGATAATGTGTCACTGTATGAACTCTAATCAAAATGAAGGAAATAAATAAAGCAGATTCATTTGTTTTACTTATTATGTATTTTACCATGTTATTTGGTTTTTGCAGTGCTGCCACCAAGGAACCAGTAATAGCTGACCCGTATGTAGATGGTGGCATACCAGTGGACGACAACTGCGCTTTCCTCATCCTGATGTCTGACGGACTGTACCAGTCTCTGACCGACGCCACTCACACGGAGCGAGTCAATGCAGACATTGCTATGATGGTGGCAACTGAATTCTCTATGCAGACTACACTGAATGGTATATTTTGAGCTTCATGGAGAATATGACTTTAGTTCTGTCAGTGTTGTTCCAGAATAGCCTGGCTGGTGTTCCCAGAAGTGCAGTTACCTAGTTTTTTAACTGAGCTTTGAATGATTTTAGTTCCTTGCAGAGCTGTCACTGAACAGCCAGATGTGTGCGTGTGTGTGTGTGTGTGTGTGTGTGTGCACATGTATGATGTATGATACTGATCAGTGTCATGCACATTCAGATTCATTGCGATGTGTGTGTGTGTGTGTGTGTGTGTGTGTGTGTGTGTGTGTGTGTGTGTGTGTGTGTATGTGTTTCCCTATAATACCTTATGTAAATTGTTTTTGATAGGACTATGCTCTACATGTGTATAGAATATCATATTTAGGTTAATATGTATTGTGTGGGTGCTCAGGGGATTGATGAGCACATGATAAATGTACATTATTATTATTATTATTATTATTAGATAGTTAAGCCCTCAAATTCTTGCCTGATTTGACTCAAACGTTTTGAGTTCCTTGGAGCATTGTCCCAGAACAGTGTGGGACTTCCCAGAAGTACAGTTAGTTAGTTAGTTAGTTACTAGTTAGTGTATTCAGCCTTGCAGTCACATTCCTTCCCCTTCTTAGTACTTTTTAGTGTCGTTAGCCCCGTCCTCATCTTTTTTAATCCCTGTTAGTGTCTTCAGCCCGGTAGCCATCTTCCTCTCCCTTCTTAGTGCTTGTTAGTGTCTTCAGCCCTGTAGTCATCTTCCTATCCCGTCTTAGTGTCTTCAGCGCTGTAGTCATCTTCCTCTCCCTTCTTAGTAGGTGTTAGTGTCTTCAGCCCTGTAGTCATCTTCCTATCCCTTCTTAGTGTCTTCAGCCCTGTAGTCAGCTTCCTCTCGTGAGGTGAGTGTTTTCAGCCCTGTAGTCATCTTCCTCTCCCTTCTTAGTGTCTTCAGCCCTGTAGTCATCTTCCTCTCCCTTTTTAGTGTCTTGATAGTGTCTTCAGCCCTGTCATATTCCTTTTTCTTTTTAGTACTTTTTAGTGTCATCTCCTCTCCCTTCTCAGTACTTGTTAATGTCTTCAGCCCTGTAGTCATCTTCCTGTCCGTGTTTAGTACCTGTTAGCGTCTTCAGCTCTGTAGTCACCTTCCTGGTGCTTGTTAGATTCTTCAGTCCTGCAGACTTCTACCTGTCCTTTCATTCGTCCTGAAGGTGACTGCCACCCATGGTGACCGTCTGCAGTTAAGCGGACTGATTCACTCCTCTCCAAGAACTAACGGAGTCCTCTCCCTTCATAGTACCTTCCACCCCCCAAGTTACCCATCTTGTAAGTTGTGTACATTGTGTGTGCAGGAGTGGCGCAGGCTGTAGTAGACAAGGTGGTGAGGATTCACCACGACACCTACATGACGGGCACGCCGCAGCAGAAACAGCTGTGCCAGAAGCGTGACGACATCACCCTCCTCGTGCGCCAGTTCAAGTACCCCCTGTCCACCCACAGCCCCACGGGGTTGCTCAGCTACCACTCCCCCACCACCCCACTGTACCAGCCTCAGCCTCGCCCCCCTGCCCTCCACATCCCCCAGCCCCACCCTGGATCCTTCAGCCCTGGCAGCGTGGGGAGTGGGGACGGGACGACTGGGTCGCCAAAGACTCCAACCAATCAGTATGCGATTGGCGCCAGCGGCCCCAACAACAACCAGTACCTTCAGACAGAATCGACGATGAGCGGTCGAACTCAGACCTCCAGCAGCACGTGCACGAGCGAGGACTCGACTCAGAGCAGTGGGGAAGTTCGGATGTTTGCCTCACGACGAGTGCGGGAGTCGGACATGGAGCTGGACGAGGAAGGGAAGATCAAGTCCTACATTGACTTTTCCGAGTTCTACAACGCCTTCCAGCAGATGAATGAGGAGCAGCAGACAGCTTTGGTCAACGACATGCGACCGAGGTCCATGTACGATCCCATCCTGGAAGAGGGGGAGTCACTCAGCATGCCAGAACAATGAGACCTTGGACTGATGTACAGCCCTAAATAGTTTAGGTCTGCAAGGAGGTTTCTGGTTGTTATCTCCTATCAAAAAAATTGTCCTGCCAGTGCCACAGCCTTGACTATCAGTTATATCTCCCTGCCCCCGTTTTGTTTTCTTTTTTAACAGGTGTGTTAGTGGTCTCATGCCCCCCCCCCCCCCCCCCCCAACCCCCCACCTTCACCCGCACCACCACCACTTCACACCCCTGCCATTATTTTCCAAGGCCTGCTCCAATCATGTAGTCCTCAAGCAAGGGAATTAACTCTAATAGAAAATAATGCTATTTGAATTGTGCCAGAATAAAAAACTGCAATACACTATTTGAATTGTGCCACAATACCAAGACAAAAATTGACACAAAAACTGCACTGGTGCTTATGCCATGCAGACATCTGTTGCACTCTGTCGGTTTACGCCTTCCTGCATTTTTGTTTATAACATGGGAAAACATATTCTTTGTTCTCCCTTTTTATCTTGCTGCCCTTGGTAGTAGGAGGATCTCTGCAGTGAAATTCAGGACAGTTTGTTTTGGCACATTAGGGCTTTAGAGGGTAGTGTCTCAAACACATAGAAGTTAGGAATTTGATTTAATATCCTGTGAACAACAGCATGATGATTAGACTCTGTCATAAGCAAACGCACATTTTTCAAATCCACAGAATCAATCCCTACCAGATTAAAGAAAAATATGAATAAAAAAGAAACAAAATTTGAATAGTATATAAATGGCAAATACCAATACCATATGGCACCAAGCTATTTCTATCAACTGTCATCTCCTAGCTACTGAACAAGAGCCATACAAAACAGCTTGTTGCTTAACCCCTTCACTGCCCCAGCCTGCAAAATTTCCAGGCTGAAAAGGGCACACATACACGCCTGCAAAACAGTATATTTGATGCCCCTATAACAAATCTGCTTTCTATGCCGTGTATTTTGATAGAATTCCTTTCATGTGCTCCTGTGAAGGTGTGGAAAAGCCACAATGATTTCCAATTTGGCACTTCTATTGCTCATTTTCCAAGTGACAGAACAGCAAGCGTGGCAGTGAAAGGGTTAATAAAAAAAACATCAAGCAGTTTTCTGGAAAACAAGTTAGGAGAATGGACCATTAGCATATATGTCTATCGTTATGTTTGTGCTGGGAATATATTTGATCAAATCACCTGTTTTTATTCATTAGTTTTGTTTTCTGTTTTGAAACTTGTTTAAGGAAGACGGTGTCAAATTTTATGGTGAAAAATCAGCTTTACTCATTCAGTCCGTTGTACGTCTGTGCAGCTGTGCTCTCCTCATGTGCACGTAAGAAATGTCACAGCATTTTTAACAGATCGTATACAATCTAACAATGTTAGGTTTGAATATGATGTTCGACTTCTCTACGCATTGGCACTTGTTGGTTTGAAGTGCTTGTTGGTTTGTGCATGACTTTGCTCCACAAAACTGTGCACTGAGAGCAGAGTTATGAGTAGAGTGCTCGTCTGTGACAGTAGAGTGATGATGAACACTGTGGTGTGAGGGCCGAGTTATGAGTAGAGTGCTTGTCTGTGACAGTAGAGTGATGGTGAATACTGTGCACTGACGGCCAAGTTATGAGTAGAGTGCTTGTCTGTGACAGTAGAGTGATGATGAATACTGTGCACTGAGGGCCAGTTATGAGTAGAGTGCTTGTCTGTGACAGTAGAGTGATGATGAATACTGTGCACTGAGGGCCGAGTTATGAGTAGAGTGCTTGTTGTGACAGTAGAGTGATGATGAATACTGTGCTGAGGGCCGAGTTATGAGTAGAGTGCTTGTTGTGACAGTAGATGATGATGAATATGTGTGTGAGGCGAGTTATGAGTAGAGTGCTTGTCTGTGACAGTAGAGTGATGATGAATACTGTGCACTGAGGGCCGAGTTATGAGTAGAGTGCTTGTTTGTGACAGTAGAGTGATGATGAATAATGTGGTGTGAGGGCCGAGTTATGAGTAGAGTGCTTGTCTGTGACAGTAGAATGATGATGAATACTGTGATGTGAGAGCATAGAGCAGGCTGTGAAGGCAGAGTTATGAATACATAGGGCTGTGAAGGTAGAGTTATGAATACATAGGGCTGTGAAGGTAGAGTTAGGAATACATAGGGCTGTGAAGGTAGAGTTAGGAATACATAGGGCTGTGAAGGTAGAGTTAGGAATACTGAGCAGGAATATGTAGTCCTGGGACTGAGAAATGCTGTTGTTTTGTATGTATGAATAGTAAATACCTTACTTTTTCTTGCAAATTGAAGAGGTTAAAACACACCATGTGTATGTAAGTGTTGTATGGAGGCATTTGGGTGGAACTAGATTGTTGCCTGTGTGCAAATTATGTTATTGTGTACACTACTCTGTGTGTGTGAGTGTGTGTGTGTGTGTGTGTGTGTGTGTGTGTGTGTGTGTGTGTGTGTGTGTGTGTGTGTGTGTGTGTGTGTGTGTGTGTGTGTGTGTGTGTGAAGTAAATATTTGGACTGTGCCTTATCGTATGTTTGCAGTTACATGCTGTTGCTTGGTAACAACCAACAACTTTGATGGGCCAGATTATGATTGAGGATGATTGTGCAGTCAGTTTTTGTTCTACAGACTACTTGTTCTTGAATAAAACTCCATTGATTTTAAATTTGGTCTCCAGTGCTTTTTGCATAGGCATGTGAATAATAATAATAAAGAGGATTTCTAGAGCACCCATCTACCACACAAGGTGGGAGCACAGGGTGCTTTACAATAACACTAATGACAGACACACACACACGCACACACTCAGCGTTGGACAAGGGGATAGGCACGGTTGTGAAAAACAGTTTAGGAATAATTATTAAACAGGTGCGTCTTGAGGGTGGCTTTAAAAGAGGAGGCAGAATCAGAGTGGCAGAGTGTTTGAGGCAAATTGTTCCAGACAGATGTGTGTGTGTGCGTGCTGTACTCTTTGGGTCCATTCAAGACAGCACCATAAATGACATTATTTTATTACAGGGGGGGGGGGGGGGCAGGCAGTTTTATGAATGCTTTTCAGCATAACTTTATTGCCAAGTGACAAGCGCACAAGGAGTGCAGCATTGCAAAGATGTACAATGAAATGCCATACCATTCAAATCTGTTTATAAAACTGTTGCCAAGTAATAGTAATAATATTGGGGATTGATAGAGCACTTTCAGTGACTCAAAATACGTTACAACTTTAAAAGTATGGAACACATACAGTCACACTGCTAAACATTCAGAAACATAAAGATGATAAGTATACTGAGCCATCCAAAACAGAAGAATTATACCCATGCACACACACACGCACACACACACACACACACACACACACACCTGCAGACATGCACACATCCATATTACTGAAAAGAAGTCTGAAGATATGAGTTTAATACTAGTTTTAAAGGCAAAGAGAGAATGGCGGTGACAGAGAGCAAAATGCAGAGAAATAATATTTACAGGGAATGAGGCATTGCATATACAGCACTCTACAACTACATGCATCACTGTACACTACAATTACACACAGTGCTCTACACTACAACTACATACAGCACTCTACGCTACAACTACGTACAGCACTCTATGCTACAACTACATACAGCACTCTATGCTACAACTACATACACTACAACTACATACAGCACTCTATACTACAACTACATACAACACTCTAAACTATGACTACATACACTACAACTACATACAATACTCTACAACTACATACAGCACTCTACCCCACTGCAAGTACATACAGCACTCTACACTACAACTACATACAGCACTCTACACTACAACTACATACAGCACTCTACACTACAACTATTGCCAATCAGTTAAACAGAAAGATTGAGGCATGATCATGGTGCTATATTTATTAACATACACATTTATGTAATGAGGATGTGCATCAGTCATACAATGAAAGGGAAAATACAAGAGAAAATATGCTGTGTGCATAGTGATCAGTAAATGTACCAACATTTAATCATAACAAATAAAATCAAAATATTTAAAAACAACAACTGAAAAATCATAAATTTATTCAAATGAAACCATTGAATTTCATAAGGATCACCTGCTTCTTCTTCTTCTTTTTTTTTTTTAACAGCTGCATAGTTCAGGAGCTGTGTGAGAGTCAAGGTGGCCGTCCTGGGCTGTCCGTCCCAATGAGCCTTCTGGTTTCTGTGGACGTAAAGCTATATTGAACCATGCTTCGGCATTGGTCTCAGCTTGTCCCTAATATGTCAACTGACATCTGAGGACACTAAGCAACACTGCCTACCTACCTATGAGCTGCATTGATACTTACTTTTGATGTGTGGAGGAACTGCAGATATTGGACAACCTCACAGTGGTTCCAGGAGGCAATAAAGCCCTGTGTGTGTGTGTGTGTGTGTGTGTGTGTGTGTGTGTGTGTGTGTACATATGTGTATACTACATTGTGTGTGTGTGCGTGCGTGTATGTGTGTGTGTGTGTGTGTGTGTGTGTGTGTGATGCATGCAGTGTGATACTATTTATATTGGATTTATCATCATTGATATATATATATATATATAGATAGAGAGAGAGAGAGAGAGAGAGAGAGAGAGAGAGAGAGAGAGAGAGAGAGAGAGAGAGAGAGAGTATAACATTAAAGTCCAAGCATGTCTTGGTTTTGAAAACCTTTTGACTCCAAATTTTCACCCATCTTGGGGCTTTTTCAAGGCCTGCCTGGTTGGCTTGGCTGATTCCTACCAATTTTTTATATTTTTTATAAACACAGACACAGACACACACACACACACACACACACACACACACACACACACACACACACACACACACACACAGAGTCTTATCAGTACCTTTTATCTCTCTCCTTGTTTGGACAAAAACGGGCAGTGGCCACCATTTCATAATTTTTCTGTTGCCCATTTGGCAGCATATTATGCCTGTGTCTTGTCACCCCAGTGTGCTGATCATTCTGGTTTCCTTGACGGTCAAGTTTTATTGACACAGTTAAGATATTGTGATTTTCACACATGCCGGGGCGTCTATGTGTGTACGCAATGATCGACAGGTATATAAAGTTATGAAAAGGAAAATATGAACTTATTTAGCGGAAAAACAACAGCAATAAACATTGATAATAGGCGGAAATATTGAAGACATCTTAACCTCGTTATCGTCATACACACAGACACACACGCGCGCAAACACCACTTTTCTTTCTTCTGCTTTAGCTTTTTTTGGTTTTGTTTGTTTTGTTTGTTTGTTGTTGTTTTTTGTTGTTGTTGTTTTTGGGGGGGGGGGGGGGGGACAAAACTGACAAGAAAGAAACATCCCCGATCGGACCATCTTCAGATCCCTCTGATCTTCAGTTGCCCTTAAACGCAGTGTCATTTTGGATCTCGAATTGTCTGTCTCATGTGTGTACTACTGTTGTAATATAGTGGTGGTGGTGTACTATGGCGTTGCTTTTCTGCTTTCAATTTCATGTGCCTGCACCCGCGAGTTTTAACCCTTTCCCTGCCCTGGACGTCCGATGTTGTCATTGACAAAATGTTTACCATCTGTTTATAAGGTGTTGTACAACTTTCTTCTTAAAGTGCGGCTTCTCGCGAATGCTTACGTGCAACAAAGTTCTAAAAAGCAGCATTCTTGGTCAGCTTAATCTTTTCTCCAGACTATTTTTGGATAAAACTGCACCAAAAATGCAAAGTTCTTGGCATTGAAAAGGTTAATAATGAATTGCCTCAGAGGTTTTATTTCTGGTACCAAACAGTGTGCGAAACTTGTCCATTTCTTAAAGTTTCTTATGCAGTTATTCGAATTGCCGTAAACGATAAACCCAAGAGAGATCCACTTCTTGCATCACCGTCCTATGCGGCTTTGTTGGAAAAAATGGCTCTGCTCATTACATGACGTCACGCACAAACAGGAAGCCCAGTGCTAAAGGATCCACTGCTGAGGGCTTTCTTTTGTGTCCATTGTCCATTCTCGCCTGCCAGCCACCTGAAACTGCCCGATTCTCAACTCCACTGACTGGCGAAGAAACATGGGGGCTCTCTCAAGCCTGCAGTAATGCATACTGCTATCTCAGGATCGACTTTTAGCTCTCAGAAGGGGTAAGATGTGTTGCTTTTTCCATGACCCTCTCCCTTCTAGCTTTCTGTCGGTGTTTTCTTCCACTTCCAGACTCGGGTGTTTGGTTGCCGGATGACCCACCAGTAGGTCACTAGGTGTCTGTCCAAACAAAGGAAATGGAGAAAATTACAACAGCCGTAATAATGGTGTAGAGAGGAGCATTCGCATGGTGTATACTCGTGTTTCTTGCGCTTGGAAACACCACTAGCGACGACGTATGGTGAACGCAGAAAACGAGAGACAAAGTAGTGCGAGCATGAAACTGTTCCCGTACAGACTGGTTCTTGACCTAATTTTAATCATCCCATCATCACGTTGACAGAGAGATAAATGACCAGTTATGTGTAATTACACATACATGTAGAGTCCACTCCCTCCCCCCCCCCCCCCCCCCCCCATTCAAGATAGAGCAACCCCCACCCCCCACACACTTTTTCAACATTCAACCCCAGCTGACTTCACAAATATTTTTCATCTTGTGCTGTACAAGTCCTTCAAAAGTTGATCACTGGTAATCTTCAGTGTGTTGAAGTTTGTCAGCTGTATATTAGTAGAAGAAAAAGAGTACATTAGTATTACGCTCCGAGCATTACTTTCTAGCGCCTTCCTCCAGACTCTGCCAGAATGGTTATGCCACTTTATTTCAGTGCAGCTGCCCACTGATGCTGTCAGTGTCAGCACCCTCTGAAAGGTTTGGGTACTGCTAAGATTAAGACTGTGGAAGCAACATAGTGTCCAAGCATGCATGTAAACATGAGGCGTGTCAGCTCTGGGTAAAAAAGAAAAAGACGAAAAAAAGAATTCCATCTTGATTCAAACAATTTTGGTTTTATTTGTGCTGGTGTAAACAACATGGGTGGTTATAAGAGAAATATGAACTGTGTACAGTCGGGCCACAAGCAGTGTGTATTATAAATCCATTGTGCTGTGTGTATAGTCAGGATGCAACTGCTGTGGTCACACTCCCAGCATCGCTTTCCGGCACCTTCCTTCAAACTCTGCCAGATTTGGTTACACCACTGAAGGGGCACTCTTTATCTTCACACAGCTGTCCACCGACATGGTCAGCGCCCTCCAAAAGGTTTGGGTACTAATATGACTGTAGAAGCAACCTAGTGCCCAAGCACACACATAAACAAGAGGTGCATCCATCCTGGGTAAAAAAAGGAGTTCTGTCTCGATTCAGACCATTTTGGTTTTATTTGAGCTAGCGTAAGCAACATGGTCAGTTATAAAAACAAACGTCTGATATAATTTGAGTTGTTGGTAACAAACTTACTACTGTTTCAGTGCTTGAGCACCAACAAAAATCTGCTCATTAGCTGACAGTTTTCTGGACCCTATGGCATAACTAAATACGGCAGCGGTTGAAGGAGGGACGTTGTAAACCAGTGCAAGCTTGGAGTTTGTGCTGTGGTCACTCAACTCACCGTCACTAAGTGTCAGCCATTGAAATAACCATTGTGTTGTGTGTACAAACAGGATGGAGGTGTTGTAGTATATGTTATGTTGTGTGTACAGAGAGGGTGCAAGTGTTGTGTTAACCACTGTGTTGTGTGTAAAGACAGAATTGTGTACATGTTGTGTGTTAAACCATTGTATTTTGTACATGTAATGATGTATACAACATGTATACAGATATGACACTGGTGGTGTGTAGACCATTGTGTTGTGTGTACAGACCTGTAGGACATGGGTGATGTGTTGAGCATTGTCAGACCCTGTTGTGTTGTGTGCAGCTAGGGCATAGGTGGTGTGTCAGTGTTGTGTGTACAGGCAGGATACGGGTTGTGTATTAACTGTTTTATTGTGTGTGCAGGTAGGGTACAGGTGGTGTCAGTACTGTGTGTACAGGCAGGACACAGTTGGTGTGTTAACCATTGTGTTGTGTGTGCAGGTAGGGTACAGGTGGTGTTTCAGCATTGTGTGTACAGGCTGGACACAGGTGGTGTGTTGAGCAGTGTTGTGTGTACAGACTGGACACAGGTGGTGTGTTGAGCATTGTGTTGTGTGTACAGGCTGGACACAGGTGATGTGTTCAGCATTGTGTTGTGTGTACAGGTAGGGTACAGGTGGTGTTTCAATGTTGTGTGTACAGGCTGGACACAGGTGGTGTGTTGAGCATTGTGTTCTGTGTACAGGCTGGACACAGGTGGTGTGTTAAGCATTGTGTTTTGTGTACAGGCAGGACGCAGGATGCAGGCGGTGTGAGGGTGGTGCCCATGGGGAAGTGCCTTTCATGCTGTGAGAAGCCGGTGCCGCCCGGTACCTCGCACCCCACCGCCAGCCACCCCCTCCACACTTTTCCCCTGGCACGCCCCTACTCGTCGTTGGCTCAAGACGCCAAGGAAACGACCAAGTTTCAGCAGCAGCCCCTGGTGTCACAATCTTCACCAGGCTCCAACACCCTCCTGGGATCTGGGGGCACACCCACCGAGAAAAAAATGTTCACACCCTACCCCAAGCTACCCCCAATCAAGCGGCAGACGAACGGTGAGAGCAAGCGCCCAGCCGTCACCACGGGTAGCATCAGCAGCGCAGTGACAGGGAGGGAGGTGTCAGAGACCAAGATAGCAGCATTGTTTGACAGCTACCGCGACGCCCATGATGATGCCATGCTGGAAGATGGGATTGTACGCTTCTGCTCGGACCTGGGCGTCCAGCCAGACGAATTCATCGTTCTGGTCATCGCCTGGAAGTGCCAGGCGGCCATGATGTGTCGTTTCACCCGTGAGGAGTTCTTCACGGGCTGCCAGGCCATGCGCGTTGACTCCATCAAGGGACTGCAGTCTCGTTTTGTGGAACTGAAAGCAGAGGTGTGCTCCCGCCCGCAGTTCAAGGACCTCTACCGCTGGACTTACAAGTTTGGCTTGGATTCCGAGTCGGGGCAGCGCACGTTACCGCTAGAGATGGCAGTGATTCTATGGCGCCTGGTCTTCTCCCAGAACCCCCCGGTGGTGCTGGAACGCTGGCTGGACTTTCTGGAGAAGCATCTCAATCTGCGTGGCATTCCAAAGGACACCTGGGACATGTTTCTTAATTTTGCAGAACAAGTGGGCGATGACCTCAGCTCCTATGATGACAATGAGGCCTGGCCCAGCCTCCTGGATGATTTTGTGGAGTTTGAGAATGACAGACAAAATCAAAATGTCAAAACAGACTAGTGACACCGATAGCAACTACCTAGCAACCCTCACCCAGCTCAACTTCATAGCATCACGTTCATGGTTGTCATTGTGGCGTCTCACCTACCCACCATATGAGTTTTGATGCTGAATATGTGTGAGCCTGTTTTGTATGCCAGTCTGTGTGTGTGTGTATCATTTTGCAAATGTTATGTATACATGTACATGCTGCCAGACAAAAAGTCTAGAGATTTTGCTGATTTTATGAATTTGAGGAAGAAAACCATTGTTAAATCACTTTTTAAAATGTTACATTCACAAGTATTCAATTTATGATAGAAAAGAATAAAAAAAGAAGAGCTGTGTTAAAAGTGACCCTGTATATTGTCATGATGTAGTCTTGTGTGTACTTGGAATACCTTTTTTTTGTACATGTATGTTTGTGTTAGAGGGGGGGAGGGGGGGGGGATTTTTTTTAAAATGTAAATAAATTAAAGTTTTTTAGTTTCCTGTCAGTTTATGATATTTAAACTTACATTTTGCAGCTTTGTTTCGCATCTTGATGATTTGTATCTCTGTTCCAGATGCTAAACTCTGGTGATGCTAATGTGGTTCCATAGATGTGTCTGTACAATATAGATTATAAAGATTATATTTATGAATGGTACAGACAAGTTGTTATTAATATTCATCATTTTATTAGGTGCTATAAAGGTAGAGGTTGATGGAGCTGCCTCTGCCTTCACATTAGTACAATCACAGTACTTTTCTGTGTCACTCTTACTGGTTTCAGTGCCCCACGGGCAACTGTCACTTTCTTGTCATTACTTTGCACTTTATACTAATGACAATGCTATAGTAACACACCTACAGAGCATATGTAAGATTGGTACTTTTGCACAAGAACTTCATGAAAATGAATCTTTTCTGTGCTAAATTAGGTGTACAGACTGGACATGTACTTATCTGGCATGAAAAAAAATAGGCATCTTGATTTTCACACCTCAAAATTGACTTATTAAAGGTGTGGACACTGTAATGAGCAGAGATTATTAGGACCCCTCTTGGCATATAATATTACTAACAACACCATTGACTGCAACACCTGTGGAGCAAATGGTCAGAAAGTGTAAAAAGTTTGCATGTGAGGAAACTACATGAAAATCATGTCATTCTGCATGGTGTATTCTCAGTAAAGCTGAAGGTATTGTCTTCTTTCATGCGACTGGTGGTGTCACAGATGTGCTATGATTCTGTCGGCGCTGAACAGCAGTTGAATGTATGGTCTGGCCAGTTCTGGCCACTGCTTCACTATGAATGAGCATGAAAGGATGACAGTTTCTTTTCTTTGACATTTTCAGACTCCATTTAGGCCCTAGACTTTAATTAAATCTCATTTCTAATACCATGCCATTGTTACTTGTTTGCGTGTTTTTTGGTTCCAAAATACATTTGTTTCATTTGTGCTTTTTCCTATGTTTTATGTCATTATGCATAAGTCATATTATGAATCTGTGATTTTTTTCTTTTGGATTTTTCTCTCTCAGTCTCACACGGATGAAAGTGTTGGATTATAATGCAGGCATTGATCAGTCATCAAGGAGATGGTTTCCCTATCACAGTGTTCAGTTGATACAAAAATTAACAGCATGTAAGGCAAAAGAAGCAATGAAGCATGCACGTATCCAGTATTCTTTTTACTTCACTACTTGTGGTTGCTTGAAGATAGTTTATATACAGTGACTATTGTCTTACTCTGGTTTTAAATTTTTCTGGTTATGTCAAAATATTCAGACAACTGTACAAGTTAAAAGTGTACCTACCTTCCAAATTCCAGTTGGGATTCATGTCAGTTGCTTGTAGTCGTACCAGTACTCAGTTCACTCCGCAAAACAATGTTGTGTACCTGTTCTAATATTAGTAATAGTTCTTTCAGACTGTCAGAGGTATTTTGAATTTGTCTCAGTCACCCATGCAACTTGAGATTTTGGCTCCTAAAGTTATTTGCTTGTGACAGAGTTTGATTGTCTGCGCTGACCCTGTACAGTTGACAGCATCTTAAAATCCAGTTACTGACTAACTAACCTAACCCTGTTTGTCATGATCAGAAAAAGCAGCAGTTTCAGGAGTACAAACCTCTGAAGGGCCAATACCATCAATATAATAATTAATATGCATGTAAACTGAAAAAGTTTTGAGTCGGGGGTCTTGTATTTGTAAGGGGAAATAGTTTGATTCTCTGGAACAAAATCTGTTGTGTAGCATACCAAATAATTATAAACATATTTACATGTACTGAGAAACTTTAAAAAAAAAAAATGAATATAAAAAATAGTTGTAGTAACAAGAATATTTCTAGACACCACCCCCCCTCCACCCACCACCCCAAAAAAGAGAAAAAAGAATCTTTGAAATATCACCACCAGCCTAAACACAAATAGTATAAGATTTTACAAGGAGTGGTCCAAATGTGTCATCTGATATGTTTTCTTCAGAAGTGAGTGAATAGTCTTAGAAGTCTGTTGGTGCCAACTATGCCCTGGTTCAAACAAAAGGGTCTGTACACTTTTCATTCAACAGTGATTGTTGCTGTTAATGCTAAATTTGGACTATATTTTGTTGTTGCACATGCATACATGTGTAAGAGTACTGTTACAATCTTGTGCAATATATGTCTGGGTCTGAAGGTCAGATGTTTTTGTAAATCACGTTGTGTTTTTGTTCCCGAACCATTCTGCCTGTCCACCACACAGACATGCACACTTTTCTTTCTTTCTCTTTCCTTTTGCTTTAAACAGAGATTTTTTATTAGTTAGTATGATACTATACTACTCAGAATACATAACTTTTAGATGGCATTATTCACTGATCTACACAAACTCTGCACTGTGATAATTGTTGTAGAAATTGTCCTGCTGACAACTTTGAATGCTGGGATTTGGCGTTATTCAATTTAAATGCCAATAATTAGCATACAGTTTCATTTTTACCAACAAAAGCCACAAGATGCCATAAAACATCATTCTGGGGATGTCCCTTTGAAGCGTGTGTTACAGGGGGTGTCACAGCATGCATTTTGAAGTGTGTGTTATACCATTAAAAGGCACACATAGAAGGGTGTGTTATGGGAGTGCCCTAATATTAAAATGATGCGGCAGTTTGATTGATATTGGTGATTAGCCAATCAGCGCACACAGACAACCCACCTTCAACCCAACATCCTACAGTTCAGCTGACCAGAAACGTTTGGAGCAGTGAACAGAAACCAGCAATGGTGAACTAAAACATGCATGGAGGTTATGTAACCAGGGCACTCTGTAGCCAGACTGACTGGAGGGCAGATGGACATTTGTGCCATTCCCGATTAACCATTCCCATGTTGAAGTGTGGAGAAAAGTAATCTGAGGTGGATAAAAATGTTGTCACCCTATTGAATGGCTGAATGTAAGCGTCATCTTTGGTAATTGCCATCGCTTAGTTTGTACAAAGACCAGTACAAATAATACTTTTCAATACTACACTCATTGTTTGGAATTAAGCTTGTAAAGTCAGTAATGTTACATTTAGAGTTCTTTTTCTCAAAATATATTGCAGGATTAGCCAAGTTTAGCCGGGATTAGCTCCAAGTTTATCACAACATTACAATCACACTACACCTGCTAGTTTTAGCTGTCATAATTGAAGATATGAAAACAACATCGTTTGACTTGCAAATAGTTTCATTACCATCCTGGCATGAAAGAGCAGATGCAATTTTGTGAATGAGCAGTCATTGTATCAGATGTCAAAAGACTATGAGAACTCCCAAGTGTCATTGTGTCTTTGTTTCAAACTGTTTGGAACATTTCTACCAAACTGGTAGCAGAAAGAAGACTTGTCACTGTCAGTCTGTTACACTGGATGAACATTACTCTCTGGGTATCACCTCACAGAATCTGTTAGTCTTACATAAGCTGCCAACTACTTGCTTCTCACAAGTGTTGGTTGATGTGGCAAACGAGTCAGATATATACTGTGTAGTGTTGATTAAGCTTTCAGATTTGCTGGTGATGCCATACTTCCCAGTTATAAATTTGTCAGAGGTTGGAGCGGTGGATGGAGCTTCTCTTTCCTAGTGACATGTTAATAAATTTTGAAGTGGGTGCTCTGACCTGCGCTTTGAAGTGCCCCAGTCTGCACTTTGAAGTGCCCCAGTCTGCACTTTGAAGTGTGTTATTACAATGTCCTGACTACATTTTGATGTCTGCAAAAATAATGCTTCGACCTATGCTTTGAAGTATGATTTATAGAAGTGCCCCTTGCTCTGACTATACTTTGAAGTATGATTTATAGAAGTGCCCCTTGCTCTGACTATGCTTTCAAGTATGATTTATAGAAGTGCCCCTTGCTCTGACTATACTTTGAAGTATGATTTATAGAAGTGCCCCTTGCTCTGACCTATGCTTGCAAGTATGATTTATAGAAGTGCCCCTTGCTCTGACTATACTTTGAAGTGTGATTTATAGGAGTGCCCCACTCTACAGTCTGAAGTGTGTGCTGGTTTGTTACAGCAATGCCCTGACCAGAGCCCCTACCTACACTTCAGAGTGTGTGCGATACTATAGCAATGTCCTTACTACAATTTGAAGTGTGTGTTACAGGAGCGCTTTAAGTCTAACTTGCGCTTTGAAGTCAATGTCCTCACTTTATAGCAATCTCCAGACCCACATCTTCACATCTTGAAGTATGTTATAGGAGTGCCCCAACCCACGCTTTGAAGTGTGTGTTATCACAGTGTCCTGGGCCCATATGCAGGAAGAGTCAGTAAAATTAAAGGCAGATAGGCACTGAGCCTGATTTCCTGAAGAGTCCACAAGTCCAGCTCTTGTTCCACATGCACAGGTTGTTAATAGGCTCCAAAATGTCTGTTTCCTTGTGTTTTTATTTTTATGTCGGAATTTTTATTGTTTTGCCAACAATAAAACACATGCCATCAAAAACTTGAAACAGGTTGGACACCGCATGATGACAAACTTGCCAGCTGCAGTGCAAGAGCAAGACCCAGTGCAAGAGTCAGAGTTCTCTTTGAACTATGGTGGAATCATGTACATTGCTCGATTTTGACAGCCTATATGAAAAGTGTCTGAGAAGCGAAAATTTCACTTACAGCTAAAAAGAATACTTTGGTTCAATGGGTTAACCTTTGGTTTAATTAGTTCTGTTTACATCCGACGCTAAAGCTGTTTTTCATTGAAAAACATGAGAAGCACGGCTGGACTATAGCAGATGCTGTGTCAGCAACCCCATAACCCCTTCCTATTCAAGATTTTCATGGTCTTCATTGTCCATGTTGACTATGATGTGTCTTCATGTGTGAAACCAAATTTCTTGGATAGATTATGGTCTCAATGATACAGGGAATGGCATACATGTGTTCATTTTCTTCTAAATAGTAGTCTGTTGGTAATTGCAGCATTGGACATTCAGAGCTGCCATTCTTATATGGCATTTAGGCTGCTTAAAAGTTGAAAAATGTGTCTATATAGCTATGCATTTAGGCTGGCTGGATTGGATAGTCCTGTTTCCACTCCACTCGTGCTAATTTTTTCAGTTTTGTTACAGCTTAGAAAATAAATGCGATTTTCGGGCCTAGTTTATCTTCTTGCATATGGACCCTGACCTGTGTCTTGAAGTGTGTTATGCTTTGAACTTGATGTGTCAACACACATAGAGATGCTTGAACCTACACTTTGAAGTGTGTGTGTGTTAGGGATGCCCCAATGGTCACTTTAATATTTGTATTATTAATTATAGCAGTGAGGTGTGCACTTTGAGGTGTGCATTATACAGATGCCCCAGCCTTTGAAGTATGTCATAGGGATGCTCTGAAATACAGATTGGAGTGTGTACCGACCCAACACGTTGCCCTGTATAAAAAGCTGAATGTTGCAGGATGCTCATCTGTTGACCAAGGAACGATATGGTACTGTGTTCTATAAACTGGGTTAGCGGTTGACTAAGGAAGTGTGGAGCTGAACGCAAAAACATTACATTGATTTTATTGTACTGTGTTCTATAAACTGGGTTAGTGGTTGACTAAGGAAGTGTGTGTACTGTGTTCTATAAACTGGGTGAGTGGTTGACTAAGGAAGTGTGGAGCTGAACTCAAAAACATTACGTTGACCTTGTCTCAGTGGATATAGACCACCTTGTGGACTTACTGTTCCACTGAATTTTATTAGACATGCTCCTTGTTTGACGTTGCAAAAGAAGTCTTCTGGACATGTATGTTTATATAATGTGTGTGTAGGTGTGTGTGTGACAGTAAGTATTATTCTTGAACTGGATATGGAGTATGGACACAAATGTGCTTTGTATATTATCATTTTGAGAGGCAGTACTTGTAATTAGTACAGCATTATTGTGTTAAAAATGTTTATTGGATAATAATTTGAATCTTTGAAATACAGAAAGTCAAGGACTTGTAAAGTTGATGGAATTAGGCCTAAGTTTCAAGTTGTACTGTTGTTGAGTTTACTAAGTTGTTGTTTTTTTTTTTTTTTTTTGGGGGGGGGGGGGGGGTATCTAGGTATGTAACAAAGATGAGGATGTATTAAACATAGTATTTTAAGGTAGTCAACTGACAGTGCTTCTCCACTCACTCACCACTTTTTTTCCTTGCTATTTTTCATCTCTTTATTGTTTGTTCAGTGATGCTGAGTAAAGCAGTGTCTCAGAGAAGCGGATAGGATGTATCTGTTCCTTTCTGAAGAACATCTTATAAGTTCCCTCACTGACCTGTTTTCTTATGTTCAGGTAATTAAGAAAGAAAAAGGGAAAAGGAAAGAAAAACAAACGAAGAAAAAAGAAAGAAAGAAACGCAATCAAGGAAAGAAAAAAGAAAGAAAGAAAATCAATTAAATGAAGGAAAAAGAAAGAAGAAAAGCAAACAACCAAAATAATGTTTATTTGTAGCATGATTGCAGCTAGAAGTCAAGTAGCCCAGTCAAATCAAGCAATCAACCAAAAGAATGTTTATTTTTTAGCATGATTGCAGCTAAAAGCCAAGTAGCCCAGTCGAGTCAAATTTGAATCACATTCCATGTTCATCTTTCACAGCTTGCTGGTCATTCATTTTTTGACAGTGTCATATTTGCGTATTAACTGTGTATTGTGTGGGTTAACCTTTAGATCTTCAACATAGTTGTTTCCTGTCCACATTGGAGTGTGCAAGGGGGGGAGAGGGGGGGGGGGGGGTGTGTGCTGCTCGAATTTGCAGTCATTTTAAAGCCTTGTTATATGAATCAGTCCAAATAGATGTGTGCTAAATTAAATATTTTCTTTCTTCCTTGATACATATCTATCATCTAGGATACGTTTTAAAGTTGAATCTCAGTGGTTTTGAGAATTGTTGGTTACTATGTAACATTTGTGTTGAAGCAAAATCTCTTTTACTGTGATGTTTTTGTAAAGTTATCATTGTGGGTGTGATGTACTAGTGTTGTCACCAGTTGGTGTATTTCAGGTGGTAGTGTTTTACTGATGATTTTATCATGACACAGGTGTTAGCAAATGGTACACTGTTGCTTACACTTTACACTGTTCTCTCTCTCTCTCTCTCTCTCTCTCTCTCTCTCTCTCTCTCTCTCTCTCTCTCTCTCTCTCTCTCTCTCTCCTATTATAATTCTAACTTTACATCTATCGCAACCTTGTATATTGACAGAGATAATATTTCTTCTTTTGTGTGTGTGTGTGTGTGTTGGGATGGGGGCCGGAGGAAGGGGATGGGGGGGGGGGGGGGGTGCACAAGAGACGGAGAGAGATAATTTTTCAAGTAAACGATCTTATCATCTGCATCTCTACTTTACATACATGTTCAGAATTTTTTTGCTGCATGTAGGATTGTGTTCATGTAGATCTATGTACATGTAGATCTAGCCATGTAGAGATCTGCTTTTATTGTGACTGGAGCAAAATGTCTCACGTTTTCTTTAATTTTAGTCCTGGCGGTTTTATGGTGCGCTGGATGAAGTGCCAATCAGTTGTCATTATTCCAAATTTGCTTCTTTTTTCCATCTTTGAAAATTGTAGATGGTGACCGGTTGATTATTGGCCTTTTCTCACGAAGCTTAACCCCTTCACTGCCACAGCCTGTAAAATTTCCGGGCTGAAAGATGCACGCACGCACCAGCAAACCGTGTATTTTCCGGTCCTATAGCACATCCGCTTTTAGTGCTGTGCGTTTTGATGAAAATCCTTTCACACTCCGGTGCGAAAAAGAACACAGAAAGGCTTAAGGGTTTCAAATTTGTCACATTTGACGGTCATTTTCAAGTGACATCATGGCAGTGAAGGGGTTAATCAGTACATGTGAGCAATTTAGGTCCACCTGTACACTTCAGTTTTTTTGTTTGGTTGCTTGTTTTTCTCCGTACAGCCATTAACAGCAATGGCAAAAGAAGCTTTGAAGTTAAGGCACGGATAAAGTTCCCGTTACAATGAGTAGTTTTATGTCGCCCTTTTGTTTTTTCGTCTTCCGTTGGTTGAATGTGTTTTGATGAAACCAACACCAGTCCCATATTTTAAAGTTGCTGCGCCTTTAGAGGAAATTTGGTTTGTATTATTTTCGTGTACAATCCGTTTTCGGTATTTCATTTAGTGTTTCCTGTGTGGGCCCATGTAAATAGTCTGCACATGTAGCCTACGTTTACTTCATGCGCAAATGATTTCCAATGTGCATCTGTGTTACATGCAACCAAACACCCCCGTTTCCAACTGTGTGTGCATCATCATTGAATTTTTAAAATTGTGATCAGCAAGATGGGTTATTTATTTGTTTAAGCTTTACTGTCCGCCTTTTTGTGTGGAATTTACGGTACATTTTATGAATATGAAAACAAACCAACTGCCTTGTCTATATCCACCTTAAATTTGATTTGTCCACATTTATGAATCTTTGATTACATGATAATGTACTGTTCTGCTTGCTTCCGTTTGGCGTCTTGAAATAAGTGTATATGTTCTAGTCACTGGCTGCGGTATGACCGTTTACTTTTCCAGTCTGTGTCCATATTGACGCTGGAACCGTTTTTTCGTGTTTTTTGTTTGTTTGTTTATTTTGCTGCAGGTGAGCTTTAAGGCCACAACATTACGGAGCATGACCGCCGTATTTAGTGCACGCTAATACAATTTAGGGGAAATCATAGTTCAGGAGCTGTGTGAGAGTCGAGGTGGCCGTCCTGGGCTGTCCGTCCTAACGAGCCTTATGGTTTCCGTGGACGTGAAGCAATATTGACCCGTGCTCACGCATTGGTCTCAGCTTGTCCCTAATATGTCAGCCGACGTCCGAGGACATTAAGCATCACCTGAAGGATTTAGGGGAACGTTTGAGCCCGTCTGTTCTCCCCCTCCCCTTCCCCCCCCCCCCCCCCCCCCCCCGCCCCTTTTCTCCTTCGCCCCACCCACCCGTACCCCACTCTATGCCTTCCTCCTTTGCAGCAGACAGGATGTAGACAAGTACGTAAGATTGTGTGTTGTGCGCATCTGTGAGGGGGGACCGTCCTTACATCTGTGTCCTTTTTGCACAGCCGCTGCAGAGCACAACAGAGCTGTCAGGATAATACCGCCACACACGACACAGCTGTCAGGATAATACCGCCACACACGACACAGCTGTTAGGATAATACCGTCACTAACGACACAGCTGTTAGGATAATACCGTCATACACGACATAGCTGTTAGGATCATACCGTCATACACGACACAGCTGTTAGGATAATACCGTCATACACGACACAGCTGTTAGGATAATACCGTCATACACGACACAGCTGTTAGGATAATAGCGTCATACACGACACAGCTGTTAGGATAATAGCGCCACACATGACACAGTTGTTAGGATAATACCGTCATACACGACACAGCTGTTAGGATAATACTCTCACACACGACACAGCTGGTCGGATAATACCGTCATACACGACACAGCAGTTAGGATAATACTGTCACACACAACACATCTGGTCGGATAATACCGTCATACACGACACAGCTGTTAGGATAATACCGTCATACACGACACAGCTGTTAGGATAATACTGTCACACACGACACAGCTGTTAGGATAATACCGTCACACACGACACAGCTGGTCGGATAATACCGTCATACACAACACAGCTGTTAGGATAATACCGTCACACACGACACATCAGGTCGGATAATACCGTCACACGCAGCACAGCTGTTAGGATAATACCGCCACACACGACACAGCTGTTAGGATAATACCGTCACACACGACACAGCTGTTAGGATAATACCGTCACACACGACACATCAGGTCGGATAATACCGTCACACACGACACAGCTGTTAGGATCGTACCGTCACACACGACACAGCTGTTAGGATAATACCGCCACACACGACACAGCTGTTAGGATCGTACCGTCGCACACGACGATAATACTGACGTCACTGGCCTATGTGGATTAAAATATGTAGCCCGCGTAACGAAGTTTTGTAAGGCCTCTTTCCACGACGAACGTCAGCTGCAGCAGTCACACCGCTAGACTACTAAACAGTGTCGGTTGATTTTTTTCCGTGCAGTTTTGTTGTTGGTTTTGTATGTTTGATTTCTGCTGCCGTGGGATCTTTAACGTGGTCAAGCCTGTATTATGCGGGACTCTCTCTCTCTCTCTTCCCCCTTCTTCCCCTCCTCCCCCCCCTCTCTCTCTCTCTCTCCTCTCTCTCTCTCTCTCTCTCTCTCTCTCTCTCTCTCTCTCTCTCTCTCTCTCTCATTTGACCCACTCAGAGGGTCCAAGGATTTTTTCTTTTTCTTTTTTCTCAAGCTCTCAATTCTTAATCCAATGGCCACGACGTCGGAACTGAACAAATAAATCGATAAGCAGATCAATAAAATAACGAAAACTCTCGCGCCTTAAAATAACCTCTGACAGTTCCCAGTTCGTGTCAATATTATCTCCAGGCTTTGTTTGCGTCTGTCAGGTTTTTCTTCTTTCTTTTCTGCTTCTCCTTTTTTCTTTTTTCTTTTCTTTTCTTTGTTTCTTTCTTTCTTTCTTTTTCTTTTACTTTTCTTCTTCTTCTTCTTCTTCTTCTTCTTCTTCTTCTTCTTCTTCTTCTTCGTCTATTTTCAACATAGGTGATGTTTTGAATCATGGAGTTGGGTTTGCTGATTGTTGCGGTCACACTTTCCCCCTGCAAAGCGCGCGGTATGTTGAGCTCATTTCGCCTTTAGCTCGTCTACATTGGTGAATGCCAGTCTGTGCGTCAAAATGCACTCACTGTTTTAAAGGGGAACCGAACCGTAGAAGCTAGCTGGCCTGAAAACGTAGACAATGTGCAAAACATTTCCACCTGCACGCTCCATTCTGTCAGTGTTTAGACACAAGGAGTGCTTTTGATGTTTTGAATGTGAACTCTCGACCTCAGGGCGCAGACATGCTGGTTCGCTCTTTACCAATGGGTAGCAGAAACAATTTGGCTCGTGATGCGTTTGATACTTTGCCACACATGCCGTCCTTTTCATGACGTCACAAGCACACACTGCTGGGCACAAAATGGCAGCACTCACCGTCGTGTTCTGGCGACTTTCGAATGTCGAGTTTTAACAAACAGGGCCATAAATCCAGAGAAAAACTGCTGTGTGTATATTTTTAGAAATTCTGTTTTGTATAACTATCCTATTAGTTGGGCCAGCGATCCTTCTTCGGTTCCGTTCCCCATTAACTGCATAAGCGCCATGCACTGTACGTAGCGGCTGTCTGTGTTCTCTAGTCCTGTGGCTTACTTGCTTCAGCTGGCCGTTTTCACAAGATGCTTTCACAGACGTATCTCCTCCCCCCCCCCTCCCCCCCTTTCCCACACACACTCGCCAGACCATGGCTATATAGAGGGGTTGGCTGTGTTTTTCCGTTCAGAGCTCAGGAGCTATGTGAAAGTGGAGGTGGCCGTCCTGGGCTCCCCAGTAGTCCGTGCGGTCTTTGTGGACGTAAAGCAGCATTGAAGTATGGAGCGTCAGAGCTCGGGAGCTGTGTGAAAGTGGAGGTGGACGTCCTGGGCTCCCCGTCCCTAATAGTCCTTATGGTCTCTGTGGACGTAAAGCAGCACTGAAGAACAGAGCTCAGGAGCTGTGTGAAAGTCGAGGTGGACGTCCTGGGCTCCCCGTCCCTAATAATCCTTATGGTTTCTGTGGACGTAAAGCAGCATTGAAGAACAGAGCTCAGGAGCTGTGTGAAAGTCGAGGTGGACGTCCTGGGCTCCCCATCCCTAACAGTCTGTACGGTCTCTGTGGACGTAACGCTACGTTGAACTTGAACTTTGTCCGTCAGAGCCCAGGAGCGATCTGAAGAGGGAGGTGGAGCTGGCTTCTGACAGTGAGATGGACTGCCTTTTGCTTCATTCTTTCACCTGGCCTTATGGGATTACAGCGGGCTGGCGACGCACGTGCGCAAGGGAGTTAACACCTTCATACAGGTCCGCACAGCTGTTGAAAGAGCAAGTTGAGGAGTACACGAGTTGCTTGGCACTGGCGGGGCCCCCACCTCCTTGACCTTGCTGGTCTGGCGGTGGCTGACGGTCTCTTCGGTCTTTACGGGTCGGAGCGCAGGGACGAGGTAGCCACAGGTACCCAACCACCCCAGTCCCCCGTCCCTGATAAGCCGTAAGTGGGTTCTGTGGAGGTCGGAGCTGTGTGAGAGTCGAGGTGGCCGTCCTGGGCTGTCCGTCCTAACGAGCCTTCTGGTTTCCATGGACGTAAAGCTATATTGAACCGTGCTTCGGCATTGGTCTCAGCTTGTCCCTAATATGTCAGCTGACATCTGAGGACATTATGCACCACTTCATCATCTGTGGAGGTTAAGCGTCACAGTAACGAGAAATGCCCGTTGGTCTAACAACTGTGTCTCCGTGCGTTTGATCATCCGCTCAGTATTTTGTAGTTTTGGATGATGTTCGTTTAGACGAGGGTGGGATGGGGAGGTTAACCCTTTGTCGCCCTACGTAACCGTACTGGGGGTTCCTAACAAAAAGCTAGCATGAAGGCAGTGGACATGTGAGCCGGTTTGAACATGTGAGCGGTAGGGGGTTAGGCTGGTAAGCAGAGGAACCTCAGTTCGAATCCGCCTCGGCTCTCCTTTCTCTTCAAAAGTTGTGGTATATGGACACTGTCTTGTGACTTTGTCCCTCACAATTAATGAAACGTTAAAATGGCTCTCTTCGCTGCCCATCTTAGTGCAGGAGTCATTCTGGAGGTAGACAGTGTAGCGATAGGCATATAATCTCCCTCTTCCCCCACCTCCATACCCCCTTCCCCACTTCTCCCCGTCCTTAATAAGCCTTACGGTTTTTGTGGACATTAAGTGGACGTTAAGCACCATGTTTACCATACTATTGCAGTGGACAGCTGAGCTAAGCCTAGCGTTAACTGCGGCTCTAGGCTGGTGTGCGAACGACGTCGGTTCGATGTCCTGCTTCGGCTGTTCTCGCTCACCAAAACTGAAGTCGTGGTTTATGAGATCCAAACAC
Organism: Alviniconcha marisindica; assembly: GCA_018857735.1. NCBI lineage: Eukaryota > Metazoa > Mollusca > Gastropoda > Provannidae > Alviniconcha > Alviniconcha marisindica. The sequence goes on along the minus strand of JABMCL010003469.1, from coordinate 2,558,863 downwards.
GTGAAAGGTAAAAAAAAGAAAAAAAGAACGCTATTTAGTAACACAAAATACAACATGCGATTTAACGGGGCAAGCCCCGTATTTTAAGCTACAAAACAACACTTAAACAAATAGCGTTCTTTTTAACCTTGTATGTGTTTCGATCTTGTTTTAGAACGCTAGCAGTCGGTCTCGTTTCATATTTTAGTGGGGTTTATGGACATTGTCGTGTGACTTTGCCCCTCACGATTACTGAAACAGTAAAAATAGCTCTTGTCGCTGCCTATCAATCTGAGTGCAGCGTTTTGTATACATAGCCCCCTACCCACCCTCCACACACCCCACCCCCGGGATCTCGGTCCCCGCCCGTACCTTTCCGGAGACAGCTCGGCGTCGAACAAGTCTAGCCAGTCGACAGTGAGGGGAAGCCGTTTCACTGGCACGTGTTTTCCCCATTGTGACCGCTACTGCCTGGACCCGCTGGGTTCCAGAGACCGGTGTTCCTGTGTCTCTGTTTCATCGATCACGCAGTAGTTTCTCCACTTCAACAAAAGCCTGCCTGCCACTGGCGCTTGACATGTTTCTCCTTGTTCTGTTAACTCACTTCTGCCCGGAGGTTACCCAGTGCCGTTGAGGGGTCGTTAACATTCCTAGAACTAACTTGTAAGCTCAGTGATTTTTAATTTCAGTTTGAAGTCCCAGCTGTCAGAAGACTAAATAAAAAGGAGAAGAAAAAAAGAAAAAAAAAGAAAGAAAAAAAAAGAGAGAAGAAGAAAACAGAAAAAAGACAAGAAAAAGAGAGAGAGCAAAAAGACAATGACATGTAATGCAGCTTTCTCGACACGTCTCCTGCTCTTCGCTGTTGTAATCTAATGTAACGACCTGGACCAAGCTCTCAGCAGCAACATTAATCTCTGTCTCACAGAGCTCAGGAGCTGCGTGTGAAAGTCGAGGTGGCCGTCCTGGGCTCTCCGTCCCTAATAGTCCCTACGGTCTCTGTGGACGTAAAGCTACATTGACCTTAAACGAACCTCTGCCGGCTGCCTGTGTAGGACTAAGTGTTTCAAGGCTTCCCTCTTGGGTTACGCCAGGTATGGTCAATGTGTGCTTTCATTATTGGCAGGACTCTTTGTTTGCCTAACTTGGGGCTGGCGTCGGTCTTTGCTTTGTCTGCACAGTCGGTGCTCACAGCAAGTGGCAGTGACTCCCAGTTTCTCCACTTCCATGTCCACTTCCATGTCCACTTCCATGTCCACGACTCGATGCTGTACATGTAGCACCCGGAGCATTTTCTCTGCCAGCGTCGATTGATTATTGGTGTCATGTTGTGGTATTACGCAATAGTTTTGCCGTTTGCCGTTTGAAATCTTCCTTGACTGTGATGCTTGGGAGAGTAGGTCCCCCCCCCCCTTCCCCCCCCCCCCCACCCCCAACACCTGCCCACCCCCACCACCAGTCCGTCACCGTGATCGGTCCTTTAGCATCGCTGATTCCTGGTGTGTTCCTACTTCGTGTTGTTATGTGTAGTCCCTAATATTCAATGCACACTTTAAATGAACTTGAATCCCTTCTCCCTCCCTCTGTCTCCCCCTTCTCTCTCTTGTACCAGTACTTACGCAAAGACCCCCCCCCCCCCCTCCAATTTTTGTGTTTGTTTTGGATCGAGTACAAAGTCCATGCAAAGAAATGTATCATACACGCGTTCGCCAACTTCAGATTCTTGTATTACCTACTGTCTAATGTTATTGTATTTTGTGACGTGTGCAAGGGTGTTAAACATTGCGTGTACTTGAAATCAGCAGTTAATATGTCGAGTGCGCTTGTGGTCCAATAGTGATACAAGTTGCATTTTACTAGAAGTTGTTAGTGTGGCAGTTTTGTATACTTCTTGGTAATTGCTTCTTGCACACAGAGTGCTTTTAAAACGCGCTTTTTGTTGTTTTGTTTTTTTATCCTTTTTTTTCTTTTTCTTTTTTCAATTTTATTTCATCTTTATTTTTATTCATTTGTTTCTTTCTTTTTTTTTTCCTTCTCTTTTTTTCTATTTTTTTCCCACTTCAAGTTTGACTCGGAAGGCAAAGGACTAAGAATGTGAAAATAATTAGTTACACTGAAAGTTCGGCTTAGGAAGGAGCTCAAACATTGCTTTTTTCACGGCCGTTTTGGTATTTTTCAGCTTAGCTGTTTGGTGGTCCATCCTGGTCTCGGATTGTTCGGAAAAAAAATTTCGTTTTTTTTTTTCGTTTTTTTTTTTAAATAAATGTTATTTGAAGTCATTTGCCTTCACTCGTATGCCTACTCCGTGTGATTTTTTTAATATATTAAAAAAAAAAAATCATTATTAATGCGAATCAGTTGAGCAAGTGCTGTTGTTATCCAATTCAAGGGGGAATCAGTGCCATGATACTTGGTAGTGGTGTTACAAAGGTTCTTTTCTTCTTCTTCTTCCAGCATTCATCCATGCTTTCATCGATTTGTCTTTGTGTGTGTTTGGTTTCACTGGCCAAGACGGTGTGCAGAAGTCACGCTCGGTATCGTATCGTGTTTCGCATCGTCACCTGACGCATCTCTCACCCTCCGGCAAGGTTGCACCCCGCCTAAAGCCCCCGCCCTTGCCTGGGGTACTCTACTGATCTAGGTTCGAGTCTTCATCCATGGCACTCGGCGACATCGTGACGTGCGCGTTGCGGGTGGAGCCTTGGTGTGCACCACACTCCGAACACCGCTTTCCGGCACCTTCCTCCAAACTCTGCCGGATTTAGTCACGCCACTGAAGGGGCACTCTTTATCTCCGCGCAGCTGTCCAGCGACGCGGTCAGCGCCCTCCGAAAGGTTCGGGTACTAATATGACTGCAGAAGCAACCTAGCGCCAAAGCACGCACGTAAACATGAGACGCATCCACCCCGGGTGAAAGAAAGAGTTCCGTCTCGATTCAAACGATTGTGGTTTTATTTGTGGTGGTGTAAACTTTGTTGGCGGCTATAAATGACACGTCTTGTTTTATTTGAGTTGTTTGTAACAAACTTACTACTGTTTGAGCTCCAAGAAAAAACTGCTCGTTAGCTGACAGTTTTCTGGACCCTATGGCGTAACTAAATACGGCTGTGGTTGAAGGAAGGATGTCGTAAACCAGTGCTTGGAGTTTGGGTGTACACGTGTTTCGTTTGTTGTGCGTCATCAGCACGCTGTGTGTATGATGCAAGTGTATACTTTTATGTGTCATCAACACGCTGTGTGTATGATGTAAGTGTATTCTTTTGTGTGTCATCAGCACGCTGTGTGTATGACGTAAGTGTACACTTTTGTGTGTCAGCAGCACGCTGTGTGTATGATGTAAGTGTATTCTTTTGTGTGTCATCTGCACGCTGTGTGTATGACGTAAGTGTACACTTTTGTGTGTCAGCACGCTGTGTGTATGATGTAAGTGTATTCGTTTGTGTGTCATCAGCACGCTGTGTGTATGACGTAAGTGTACTCTTTTGTGTGTCGATTGAAGGGGCAAGCGTGAGACATCTTTCTGCATGTCATCTGCCAGTCACGCTTCCGACGCAGCGCTTCAAGATAAGACAATAAAGAAAAGAAACCCACCTGTGGTTGATAACAACAGCAGAAGAATGGCTTGTTTTCCTGAGATTGGATGACTGGGTGTGGTGGATGGATGTAGCGAGCTCAGTGAGTGAACGATTGTGTGTCGTAAATGGTTGACTGATGGATGGAGTGTGTGTGTGTGTGTGTGTGTGTGTGTGTGTGTGTGTGTGTGTGTGTGTGTGTGTGTGTGTGAACGATTAAGTGACGTAAATGGTTGACAGATGGACCGAGTGAGTGAAGGTGCATAATGAGATCATTGATGGATCGAGTGAGTAAAAATGTTCACTTTCAAGAT
>JABMCL010003469.1:2537500-2545000 GCA_018857735.1 Alviniconcha marisindica | reverse complement strand
CGTTTAAAAAAATTCAAAAAATTCGAAGAAGTCGTCAGTAATAATGCACTAATCGAGAATACATGGAAGGCCGCCATGACGCTCACACTGAAGCTGAGCAGGCGCCATGTTGCATGTCTCCACTACAGATCTGAATAAGTTCACATATACGCAGCCACACACGCGCGCGCGCGCGCACATACACACACACACACACACACACACACACACACACACACACACACACACACACACACACACACACACACACACGCACGCACGCATTCAAGCACGCGCACACACACACACACACACACACACACACACACGCGCGCGCGCGCGCGCGCATGGCGTTCACACAGTTTAGCTCTAAGAGAAAGGCGAATCCCTTTGGCCTCTATGCCTGACAACCTCGGCGACTGCAACCCCAAGCCACACAACATGACGTTACTCAAACTCTAAAATCCGTTCTTTCCTTCTTTTCAAGTAGGCTGCGAGAAAGCAGGCGCACTCTTCAACATGGCGGACTGCTTGCCTCATTTCTGATCAACAGTCTTAAGTAGCGAGCCGCTATCCATGTATTTCTAGATCAGTGATAATAATGACACTGATGACAACCCCTGATAAACAACTCCCGATAAAGAAAACACTGCACAATGATGTCATGGACAACCGCATTCAGTGAACACCATTCCTGTTGGTCATGAAAGTACTTGCATATAAATCATGACGCTCTCCTCGCCCAAACCTGTTGTGGTAATGGAGACTTTTACAGGGGAAAAACGTCACAGTTGTAACGACGTCATCGACAACTGTACTTTAGGGCCGCAACTTAGTCACTGTGATAAGTTCATGCTGACGTTTTTCTTAATCATCCACTGATAATCAAGATAAAGAATACAGTGTCACAGTTGTAATGACGTCATCGACAACCACTCTCACCTGTCGCCCATTTGGTTAGATATAGTGACACCTGAAGGGGATGACGTTGTTCTGATTGACATCATAGGCAACCGCACTCCGCCACCACCACCATGTGGTCATAGTAATACTTGCAAGTGGTGACGGTGTTCTAAATGACGTCATCGGCATCCACATTGGGCCGCCACCATTTCGTCATAGCAATACTTGCAAATGGTGACGACGTTCTAAATGGCGTCATCGGCAGCCCCATTCCGCCACGACCACGTGGTAACAGAAATACGTGCAAGCGGTGACTGTGTTCTAAATGACGTCATCGACAACCGCATTCGGCCACCACCATTTCGTCATAGTGATACTTGTAGGTGATGACGTTGTTTTCGTCCAGGTAGAGAATAGAGATGGGCTCCAGCTTGGTGGGCACGCAACAGGCACGTGCGACATACTTGGGATAGGCGGCGTGCACCAGCGTCTGGATGATGGCGTGCTTGGTGGGCGACAGGTGGGCTCCGATCGGCACGTAGCACTTCCCCACGCACTCGAAGGCCTGCAAGGGGACCGAAGTTAGTTAGTTAGTTACAGAGTTAACGCCCACTTAACCAGGAACGGCCCTTCAGGGTAGAACTAACTTCACGCAGCCACATAGTTATCTGTTTCGCTGTAAATCATGCGCGTCACTTTTACTAGTCTTAGTATCATGACCAACCCCCACCCAAATCCCACCACCACCATAAAAAAGAAGATAAACTTGTTTTTTTCTCATAAAAAGAGCACAAAAGGATGAAAAAAGAACAAGGGGGGTGAAGGGGGAGAAAGAAAGTGGGAAATAAGCATTTCTGATTCTTTTTCACATTTGTAACCTAAAATCCCCTTTAACTACAGGCCCGAGACAGCAGCAGCAACCAAAAAGATGTATCGTTCAAGAACACAAAGGTGATACCTCACTCCCCCCAACGCGCATTCACCATTATTCCAGTTTAATTGTTGATCACCATAACACATGTACAGATTTTTTTATTTGTGTGTATGTGTGTGTGTGCGAGCGTACGTGCGTGCGTGCGTGCGTGCGTGTGCGTGCGTGCGTGCGTGCGTGCGTGCGTGCGTGTGTGTGTGTGTGTGTGTGTGTGTGTGTGTGTGTGTGTGTGTGTGTGTTTATTTTATTTTTATAGATGCTATAAATTTTATAGATTCCACATCAAACTTCTGGCAGCAAGTGAAAGATGATTAGTCAGATATCACTCACGTCATTGTTTGTTAGTGTAGTATCTGTCTGTTTGTAGCTTGAAAAAGGTGCTTTCTTGTGTGTTTTGATGTTCTTTCGGAACTCTGGCAGGCATCTTTGTTTCAGATTTAGTTTTTATCATGAGTAAAGTCTGATTCACTGCTATGTCATACATCAGTGAATTTTGAAGAGGAGTAAGAATTAAGATGCTAAATGACAACCACTCTCCCCCCCCCCCCCCCCCCCCAACACACACACACACACACACACACACCCCAGCCCCGCTGTACCTGGAAATTTCATTTCTGTTTCAGTTGTATCTCAAAGCGGAATGAAAGAGATGTCCGATTCTTTGTAGACACCAATGGCCACACTTGCTGACTGGGAATGGCATGACAGAGAACTGCACGACCATCATAATCACTAACGGGGGCAGAAATAGCCGCTGGTACAGGCACCTGTCGCAATAAGCACGTGCCACACGAGAGATTGCAGACTGACCAAGCTATTTTGGGCGCACTCTTGACTGACAGCGTACGGTTTTAGTGGCAGCGCTAAAATACACTCGCACGGTGGTAGCCACTTTCTTGATTGTCTGCCAGCCACTTGCGTCTGTCGAACGACTGGGGTATTTATAGTCGCAACCATAGTGTTTTGTCCTCAAGAGTGCAGGGTGTGTGTGTGTGTGTGTGTGTGTGTGTGGTTGTGTGTGGCGCGTCGTGCGGGGCGTGCGTGGTGTGGTGGGTAGTGTGTGTGTGTGTGTGTGTGTGTGTGTGTGTGTGTGTGTGTGTGTGTGTGTGTGTGTGTGTGCGCGCGTCCGTGCGGTGCGTGCTACTTGTGTGTGTGTGTGTGTGTGTGTGTGTGTGTGTGTGGGGTGTGTGTGTGCGTGCGTGCGTGCGTGCGTGCGTGCGTGCGTGCGTGCGTGCGTGTGTGTGTGGGGCGTGTGTGTGTGTGTGTGGGCTGTGTGCGTGCTGTGTGTGTGTGTGTGTGTGTGTGTGTGTGTGTGTGTGTGTGTGTGTGTGTGTGTGTGTGTGTGTGTGTGTGTGTGTGTGTGTGTGTGTTCAAACCGACAGAGTTCTGCCTCCGATAGCCTACATTTGTCAGTTAACTACGTTGTTCTCAATCCAGTAGGTGCACAGCAAACAGGTTTCCACGCTGTTTTTCGTGCTGATTATCCATTCCAATAATCGTTTCGTTCCAGCCAGTCAGTATAGTCCAGTAATGAGTTATTTTCAGTTTGATCCGACCTCCTGATCTTTTTCTCTTTACCTCCCCCCCTTTTTTTATATATATATTTTTTTTTACGCTTAGCATGGCATGAAATTCCGATCAATACTCGCCCCGGGCAAGAGGGTGGAAACCCCGTATTGAGGAAAAAAAGTCAATGAAGAAAAACATTACGGGAAAGGGGAAAGGCGATTGGGGGCAAGGGAGGGAAGCCGTCCAACGAGAACAAACGGTAAAGCCGCCATTGATCGTTTGCGTTCCCGAGACAGGTTCGTCCACTACCTGTAGCAGACTTGTCTGCTGAAGAACCCAGGTGGAGATTCCGTTTCCCATCCAATAATTCCCACCACCTACTTGATGGAACGGCTTTTATTTTTAACATTACATTTGGAACATTATCGTCGAAAGGTGAACATTTGTTGTTGTTGTTTTTTAAAAGATTAAATTGTGTTGTTGTAGTTTTAATCTATTTAAACTATTTTTTTTAGGTGGTTGAAAAAGGTCAAGGGTTGAGTCGTATTTCATGATGACGCTTTTTCTTCTTCTGCTTTTAAAAATAAATAAATATACTTTTATCTTTATTTGCTTCTTAACAATTCGTTTCAGTTACTAACAATTCCAAGTAAGGGTCGAAGTGTGTGTGTGTGTGTGTGTGTGTGTGTGTGTGTGTGTGTGTGTGTGTGTGTGTGTGTGTGTGTGTGTGTGTGTGTGTGCGCGTGGGGTGCGTGCGTGTGTGTGTCGTGCGCGCGCTTGTGTGTGTGTGTTGTGCGTGTGTGGCGGTGTGTGTGTGTATGTGTGTGGGCGTGCGTGCGTATGTGTATGTATGTGTGTGTGTGTGTGTGTGTGTGTGTGTGTGTGTGTGTGTGTGTGTGTGTGTGTGTGTGCACGCACACGCGCGTGCGTGCGTGCGTGTATATACTCGCGCGCTGTGACACAGATCCAAAAGACGTATTTCGATCCTAACCGCACTTTGAACATTAAAGCCATGAATGGATTTAATGAGCTTACAAGATCCATCATTTGCAGTGGTCTATTTGCTATCCCGTCCTAGTCTCAAGACGGCCTGTTCCAAGGTTAGTGTCGTAAGCCCAGCCTGTCCTTGCTAGGTTTAGTGCCTATCGATTCACCCATGAACGTAACCATTATGAACAGTCACTTTTTTTCCCCCTGTGCCACCCGATCCGCTCTTTACCATACAAGCAACAAGTCTGTTCTGCGGAAGGTTATTGGCAAATTTAATAAAACTGAGTCACAGTCAAAACAACAACCACCGTCCCGCTTACATCTCTGTCTCTGTCTCTGTCTCTGTCTCTGTCTGTCTGTCTGTCTGTCGTCTCTCTCTCTCTCTCTCTCTTTCTTCTCTTCTTTGTCTCTCTTCTCTCTTCTTCTTCTTCTCGTCTTCTCTCTGTCTCTGTTTTGTCTTTTCGGCTCTGTCTGTCTTCTGTCTGTCTCTGGTTCTGTCTGTCTCTCGGTTTCTCTTGTTCTGTTTGTTCTGTCTGTCTGTCTGTTGTTGTCTGTCTGTTGTCTTCTTTGTCTGTCTTCCTTTTCTGTCTTCTTCTTCTCTCTCTCTCTCTCTTCTCTCTCTTCTCTCTCTCTCTCTCCTTTTCTCTCAGCTCTTTTTCTGTCTCCTCTTCTCTCTTTTTTCTGTTTCTTTCTCGCCTCTGTCTGTCTGTCTTCTGTCTCTCTGTTTCTCTCTGTCTCTGTTTCAGTTTCTCTGCCTCTGTCTGTCTGTCTGTCTGTCTGTCTGTCTGTCTGTCTGTCTGTGTCTGTGTCTGTGTCTCTCTCTCTCCCTCCCTCCCCCCTCTCTCTCTGTACAATCATTGATATATTGATACTGATTGATACCGCATAATTTTACACATTGTGATAATTTATTTTTGGTTGGTTGTTTCGTTTGTTTGTTATTGCTTTTTATGTGTGAGTTGACACTGTAATTTCCCGTTATGGGATGAAAAATGAATTATATATATATTCCGTATTTCGTATTCTATCTCTGTCTGTCTGTATTTCTGTTTGTCATTATTTACTTACTATTCTATCCCTTTTCCTTTCTTCTTTTTTGATTTTTTGATTATTTAGTTTCTTACTGTTCGTTTTTTCCTCCTTTTCTTTCGTAATAATCGCTCACCATATATCCTTGAGGAGCGATGATCCACTGATCCCAGTTGATGTCTTGAAAGTCCACGTACATCTTCTTCCGCCGACAGCTGTTCCGCTTCCGCTTGTCTCGGCGCACTCTACTCAATGGCACTTCCGGTTTCACGGATAGACCCGCAGGTAGAAAACGTTCCCTGCTTTGACGCTTTGAACCTGTCGCGCGTTCAGTTCTTGATAAAGATTGATCACCGTTCGTGTTCGTGTCTTTAGTGTCTGTCGCAGAACTGCCTGACATATCCGAAATACCTGCAAGCTCGTCAGTGGCAGGCTCGTGGTAGATCATGTCCTGCATCTCGTTTCGGAGATGCAAGGAATCGTCCCTGGAGAACACGACGAGAAGCGGCCCTTCGTTGTGTTCCGGATCCACGTCGATGTCCAAAGCGAGAACGGACCCGTTTCGCCTCTCGTCCTGGAACACGCTGTCAATGCTGACCTCCAGCACGTGAATCCCGTCCCCTGACTTCGACCCTTTGCTGACCCACATCTGCACGACGGAAGTGACGTCAAAGGCCTCCCAGCCACCCGTGTGACCGTAGACGTGCCTGGAAACCACAGGGGGGATGTGGTGGTTGCGTAGCCCTTCGAACACCCTCACCACCCTGTCCTGCCCATCGTACGTGTTCCGGTCCCGCTCGACCAGCGTGTAGAGACGTAGCTCTGCCCGTGACACCGCCTCTCCGGTCAGCAGGCTGGTGATGTTGAACACCAGGGTGTGGTGACGTGTTTCGCGACCAGACAGCTGCGGCGGTGTCTGGCCTTTAGCAGTGTCGTCGTGGTCGCCCGCACTGCCGTCGGCAGCGTCTGGAACTGAAAGAGGACAGCGATTATTGCAGACCATTCTGAAGGAATACTCACGAGGCGAAGTCACCAAGGTGACCAAATTCAAAAACGAGGCTTAGGAGTGCAGCTAGCTAAAGTGCTGGTATGTGGTTGACTGAGCTCAAAGCACCAACTAACTAACTAACTACAATGCTGGTATGTGGTTGACTGAGCACAAAGCACCAACTACAATGTTGGTATGTGGTTGACTGGACTCAAGCACCTACTAACTACTACAATGCTGGTATGTGGTTGACTGGAGCTCAAAGCACAACTACAACTACAAGCTGGTAGTGGTTGACTGGCTCAAAGCACCAACTAACTAACTACAATGCTGGTATGTGGTTGACTGGACTCAATGCGCCTACTAACTAGCTACAATGCTGGTATGTGGTTGACTGAGCTCAAAGCACCAACTTAATCTAAGCTACGGCTGATTTGGTTGACTGAGCTCAAAGCACAACTAACTAACTACAATGCTGGTATGTGGTTGACTGGCTCAAAGCAGCACTAACTAACTAACTACAATGCTGGTATGTGGTTGACTGACTCAAAGCACCATACTAACTACTACATGCTGGTATGTGGTTGACTGAGCACAAAGCACCAACTAACACTACAATGTTGGTATGTGGTTGACTGGACTCAATGCGCCTACTAACTAGCTACAATGCTGGTATGTGGTTGACTGAGCTCAAAGCACCAACTAACTACAATGCTGGTATGTGGTTGACTGCGCTCAAAGCACCAACTAACTAACTACAATGCTGGTATGTGGTTGACTGGCTCAAGCCACTAACTAACTACAATGCTGGTATGTGGTTGACTGGTCAAAGCACCAACTAACTACAATAATTGTGTGCGTTGACTGGCTCAAAGCACCAACTAACTAACTACTAATGCTGGTATGTGGTTGACTGACTCAAAGCACCAACTAACTAACTAACTACAATGCTGGTATGTGGTTGACTGACTCAAAGCACCAACTAACTAACTAACTACAATGCTGGTATGTGGTTGACTGGACCAAAGCACCAACTAACTAACTCAATGCTGGTATGTGGTGACTGAGCTCAAAGCACTAACTAACTAACTACAATGCTGGTATGTGGTTGACTGGCTCAAAGCCAACTAACTAACTAACTACAATGCTGGTATGTGGTTGACTGGACTCA
>JABMCL010003469.1:2527500-2532500 GCA_018857735.1 Alviniconcha marisindica | reverse complement strand
TCAGGAAGGATTAATTTGCCTGCCCTTGGATGTAGGGAGTTCGGAGTTCGGAGAGAGAGAGAGAGAGAGAGAGAGAGAGAGAGAGAGAGAGAGAGAGAGAGAGAGAGAGAGAGAGAGAGAGAGAAGAGAGACAGAGAGAGAGAGAGAGACAGAGACAGACAGACAGACAGACAGACAGACAGACAGACAGACAGACAGACAGACAGAGACACAGAGACAGAGACACAGAGGGAGAGACAAACAGAGACAGAGAGAGACAGAGAGACAGAGTTGAACGGACCACGAAGGTAAACACTAGAAGAGGGAAGGATCACTGGAAGTGGGCGAAGCATACGTGGCTATATTCTGACCTACTCCAGACTACAAAGAGGCTCAGAGCTCAGGAGCTGCGTAAACAGGGAGGTGGGCCTGCACTCTCATGCCTATCCCGTTCTCTCCCCCCCCCCCCCGCCCCCCGCCCCCCCCCCCCCCCCCCCGTCCCTTATAAGCCTGCAGTTCCTGTGGACGTGAAGCAGCACGAAAGATTACAAAGAGGGAACGTTTGACAGCTCTCAGATCTCAGCCAAGAGAACCTTAATTTCTGTGTCCGCTGTACCGCACCCTGCGGGGGCCGACTGAAGACGAGTAAGACATTACTGGCACAAAAAAACGACGACCATCTTTATTACGGCTCGACTTGAACAACGAAAGCCAGATCTATAGGCTACTTATCGTTTTGGAGCCCAGATTGCATCAGTGTAAGAAGTTAAATATGAATCTAAACGCTAACCTTTTCCAGCAACATTTTTTTTACCTGCACTCGCTCAACCTAAAACATCTTCGGTTTAATCGCATTTTTGTGGTTATTAGTCACCTGACGTGGCGGTACGCCATCTATCGGCGAATTGCAAAGCGTGACAACTCTTGTCTGCCCGCTGAGACCAGCGCTCTATTCCACATAATTATCGCCCTCCCCCCATAACCAATTGCGCGTGCGAAACGAGTCATTCGATAATTCAGTCCTGGGAACAGCTTTACAATCAACAAAGTAGCCAGAGGTTGCTGAGAGAGAGAGAAAGAGAGAGAGAGAGAGAGGGGGGGGGGGGCAGGCAGGCAGGCAGGCAGGCAGACAGGAGGAGGGGCGGGGGGGGGGGGGGGGGGAGAAAGAGACAGACAGACAGACAGACAGAGACAAATACAGAGAGACAGAGAGACAGAGACAGAGCGACAAGAGGTGGGAAGAGGACAATAATAAAAATGACAAGCAGCTTCAGAATAAGGCTGTCATTCTTTCACACATTTCCTGAGCTCAGAGTTTATCAAGCCAGTGTTTCGTGTTTTATCACTCCAAACTGAGACTGACAAGAAAAGAAGGCGTCAGACGAAATTCCTCCTGAAAACGACGACGACAACAACAACAACAACAACACACACACACACACACACACACACACACACACACACACACACACACACACACACACACACACACACACACACACACACACACACAGAGTCTCTCTCTCTCTCTCTCTCTCTCTCCTCTCTCTCTCTCTCTCTCTCTCTCTCTACACACACACACACACCACACACACACACACACACACACAACACACACACACACAACACACACACACACACACACAACACCAGCCACAGCACCACACACACACACACACACACACACACACACACACACACACACACACATACACACACTCACACAAAACCCGAGTCATACTGAAGTCGGCTATCCGCAGGACTGTTGTGCTGTAACTGGACAATAAATAACGGCGGAAGGCGAAGTCGACAGGTCGGTCCGTGGTTAAGAATAGACACAACAGCACACGCTGCGCGACCCCGTCGTTCCCGATGCGGTGATAACCATAGCCAAGTCTACGTGAGTGAACGAGAGGAGGTTGTCTCCCTTGCCCTTGCAGACTTCCGGTTTTGGGTGGTACTGCAGAATTCTGGTACAGCATCTGGCTAGCGCTAATGCATGACGGAGTGCTTGATAAATACTTCTTTTGGTGAGTCAAAATGATACAGTATGTGCTGAAAGAGCTCCAGGCCTTCAAAATATTGCCCTAATCTAGCCGTACACGTACGTGAATAGCACAGAACTGACGTACTTGCGTTTATTTTAATTGTGAACTTTGAGAGTGTCACTGTGGTAGATCGTGTTGAAAAGCACTCGCGTTAAATAGCACAGAACTGACGTACTGGGGTTTATTTTAATTGTGAACTTTGAGAGTGTCACTGTGGTAGATCGTGTTGAAAAGCACTCGCGTTAAATAGCACAGAACTGATGTACTGGGGCTTATTTTAATTGTGAACTTTGAGAGTGTCACTGTGGTAGATCGTGTTGAAAAGCACTCGCGTTAAATAGCACAGAACTGATGTACTGGGGCTTATTTTAATTATGAACTTTGAGAGTGTCAGTGTGGTAGATTGTGTTGAAAAGCACTCTCGTTAAATAGCACATAACCTATGTGCTTTTTTATTTTTTATTTGTGAACTTTGAGTGTCAGTGTGGTAGATTGTGTTAAAAAGCACTCTCGCCCAGAGAAAAATGGGAGTCTTTAGCTTTCCTTTTAGAAAACGTTTCGCGCAAATTTTGTTGTTCTTCTTCTTCTGCTCTAAGTGTCGAAGAAGAAGAAGAAGAAGAAGAAAACGGCGACGAAGAAGAAGAAAGAAAGAAAGAAAGAAAGAAAGAAAGAAAGAAAGCAAGCAATTTTTTATTCTCTTTATTTTTTTTCCCCATATAATTAAGTTCCCCCCCCCCCACCCCCATACCCCCCCCCCCAACACACACACACCACACCCACACACACACACACAACACACACACCCCACACACACACACACACACACACACCACACACACACACCCACACACAACCCCACCATCCAGCTCTCGCCGAATGCCCACTATTATCAAACTCGTGACCCCAAAACACAAAAATCACCCCCCACTTACCCTCCCCCCCCCCCCCCCCCCCCAAAAATGTAAATGTGCCCTCCCCCCCCCCCCCCCCCCCAACCCCCCCGGCCGAGAAAATAGAGGGTTACTGGGTGGTGGGGACGGACTGTACGTGTAGCGGAGGACTCACTGTCAGTCCTTACAGACGATGGCCAGCTTGTCTCGCCGCCAACGCTTCACGTGGGATCTCGGGTTTGGAATCAGCGGAAGACCCGTAGTACAGTCCCTCAAGACCACAGTCACTGCTCAGCTTCTTCGGCTTTCAAACTCAGCTCTACCAGCTTTGTAGCAAAGTTAAACGTTGTCCTTTTTCGCCAGTGCTTCTGCCCCAACTAACACCAGAAACCGGGATCATCACCGCGCGCGCGCGCGCGTGTGTGTGTGTTGGGGTGTGTGTGTGTGTGTGTGTGTGTTTTGTGTGTGTTGGGGTGTGTGTGTTGTGTGTGTGTGTGTGTGTGTGTGTGTGTGGGGGTGTGGGCCTTGATGTGTGTGTGTGTGTGTGTTTTTTTTTTTTTGGTTGATGTGTGTGTGTGGGGGGTGTGTGTGTGTGTGTGTGTGGGGGTGTGTGTGTGGGGGTGGTGTGGTGTGGGGTGGTGTGGTGTGGGGGTGTTTGGGGGCGTGGGGCTTGGGGGGGGTGCTGCGTGCGTGCGTGCGTGTGTGGTGCGTGCGTGCGTGGTGCGTGCGTGCGTGCGTCGTGTGTGTGTGTGTGTGTGTGTGTGTGTGTGTGGGGTTTTGTGGGTGTGTGGTGTGTGGTGTTGCTGCTGGTGGTGCGTTGTGTTGTATAGCGTGTGTGTGTGTGTGTGGGGTGTGTGTGTGTGTGTGGTGTGTGTGTTTTGGGGGGTGTGGTGTGTGTGTGTGTGTTATGTGTTGTTTTGTGTTTTTGTACTATTCTCCCTATCCCTCTCTGCTTCGAATGTTTACATGCATGTGAATAGAAGACCTATTAACAAAACTGACAGCGAGGTGTGGTAAAATCTAATGTTAGTTTAGTATATTTTTGTAAGCGGCCCGGATGTTGCTGCACGCACTGTAAATGTAAATTATTATTATTATTGGAAGTAGTAGTAGTACTACAGGCTTAATGGAAACGGAAGATACAAGTCAATTACTTTTGCAAAATTCCATTCAGAAAATAAATAAATAAATATATATAAAACATCAGTGGCTCACACGAATAACAAATAACAAAGAAATAAAATTTAAATGTGTTCACCGTCTAAGAGCGTGCTTGCAATACGTACTAATACCACAAGCATTATTTAAATAATATAATATTACTTGTGGGATGCATTGTAAAATAAACAGAATAAAAACACATATGATTGACATAAAATACATCAGTAAGCACAAATATAACTATCACACACACACACACACACACACACACACACACACACACACACACACACACACACACACACACACCACACACACACACACACACACACACACACACAAAGCGCACACACACACAATTCAGTTCACAAACAGTTTGCGTTGAGCTCTCGGATTGCACTGAGGATAATATAACTGTACTTGAAATTGTTCTAATTCACACATTTCATTGCTCTAAAACTGCGAACAGATGGAAGCAGATTGAATTTATCGTACAATACCCAATTAAAAACGGGAACATGTCACCGACACCTGTATGTATGCGCTAACTGGTAGCGTATCACCTTTCCGTTAGTTTCCGAAAAGCGTTCAAAGCCACAAACATGTTTATAAAACCCAATAGAGTTATTCCAGAGAGTGGTATGCAGAGGTCAGAGGTGAAGCGCATACATTCAACTTGACACGAGCCCTACGTGTAATTACTGGACGTCACAACCGATAATGACTGCCCTAATCATAATGCCCTGAGATAAGCACAGCACTATTTCGGCAAGGGAGTTACCGCCAGGAAATAGGAAATGTGCCGGTTAGCACGTGCACAAGCTTCATGTGACGCATTTTGTGCAGGACCGAACCTCCACACCAGGTTTGTTGTTGCTCTTCGTGTGCTCTCCGTCGCCAGCATTCGCTTGCAGGCTTAATT
>JABMCL010003469.1:2517500-2522500 GCA_018857735.1 Alviniconcha marisindica | reverse complement strand
AGTTGAGGGAGTGTGGATCACTCGCTTTAGGGGCAGAGGGTCTTGCCAAACCCAGTCTCACGCTCGCCAACACCACACCGAGCACCCCTAGAACTCGTCGAAGGAGCAGGCGATACTTCATTGCACTACGATCATCCAGAATTCGCTTGGACACTGAGCCTGATACAGGATTTAACAGTAACACTCAACGAAACCCAGCTCACTCCCTTTCTGTTGTTCTCGAAATTCGGTGGAACGTGCACAACCCGACAAGCTCGTTGCAAGCATGTTAACGAGTTGCACTGCGGTGGGTGGGTCGAGGACTATATACGTCGGAGTTAAGCCGGACGCAGCATCTCATTTCAAAGTGAGGTATCGGCGGTCTCAGGTTCCATCTCCACGCCCATGCGTCATTTTTTTATATACCGTAGTTGACGTACCGGTCTTCCACAAATACTGACGTCATGAATTCCGTGGGGAAATCTCGCATTCTTCACTCACAGACACACCTTAGACAAGGGCTGGCAAAGGGCGCTGGCCACAGTTTCTGCTTCGCCCACCAAAGGGGTGAGCCATAAATCATGAGACAACCGGAATAATATACACCTCACTTGCCAGGTTTTGATTCAGTCGTGATCAACATTCTTTCCGCGGAAAATGCCTATGTTAAGCTTTGCGGTGATCATCGTTGCACAAGTTGCTTTTCCTGTCTGTTGAAATTCACATCGAAAATACTGACATCGTACTCATTTGTTATACTTTCTGCAGTTTAGTAACCTTGCGACGTGGCTATTTCCCGCCACACGCACGATACAAGACAGTCATTCGTAGACGCTGAGGGACAAACGTTTGCAGTGAGGACAGTTGTGAGGAACATGCCTCATGAAGCAAATGACTGAAGCGGGTACACCAGTGGATCGGCGACACGGGACTGGCAGTCGAATAATTAATTATAAGTTTCCCGACTTACTAAAAACAAAAACAAACAAAAAAACAAAAAACAACGGTGTGTTCAACACGCAGATGCTGATTAGTGCCTCGATTGTGTTTTTGTTTTAGTGTTGCTTTACGTCCACAGAAACCATAAGGCTTGTTAGGGACGGGAGCCCAGCTCGGCCTCCTGGACTTTCACACAGCTCCTGAGCTCTGTACCTAAGGATGATTGAAGCTGAAGTGTTGCTTTAGGTCCACAGAAACCGTAGGTTTATTAGGGACGGGGAGCCCAGGACGCCCACCTCGACTTTCACACAGCTCCTCAACTCTGCCTCGACTGATGACGAAGGCTGGCTTTTGAAAGTCACTTCCCCGACCACAGACATGAGCAAGTGGTGTTCAGTGCTGGGATGCCGCTTAGCACCACGGCTGATGATGCAAGGCTGGCTTGGGTTATCGCAAGACCAGCGTCTGCACGAACAGAAAACCGGGGGCCAGAACAGGCCGGAGGAACCACACGCGCAGCTCACCAGACTACCTAGTAATCCACAGCTTCCTCCCCAGCACCGTGTCTCTCATGCTCATCCCCACTGCTCTCCTCACGTATCAAACGTAACGCCGTCTGTTGTTTGAAGCCAAGTGTCTGTATGTGCATTTCTCGCTTTGAAATGTCGGCCCGCCTTTATCGTATTATGGACAATCTCATTTGTCAAACGTCTGATAATGCGCAGTAGACACACTCTCAGACCATACTTTAGCCATCTGGTTTAAAACCTGCCTTAGCGTCTATTTTATTTCGCTCTCCCAAGATGATATCTGGGTGTGTTTACATCTAAATTTTCTCTGTCGATAGCACAGCGCCCAAAACATCTCAGTCGGATCACCCAGTTCTGGGCGTGTATCTGTTCCTCTAAATTTCTTTAGGCGATTACATGACCGGGTGCTATGATGTTAGATTACGTAATTAGGCAGGTTTTTTTCCTTCTCCTAGATACTGCACCTGTCACGTAAGTCGAAAAGGGCTCCAATGGCGACCGTTGCTGCGAAGTCCTTGGTGGAATGACATGATCACGTGACGCCGCCTGTGTGTACTGCAGTTTGATTGGTTATGATTGTGTGTTTCACAATTTCATTGGTTGATTCGATCATCGAATTACATATGTCCTGGCTGCTTGGCACAATGCAATGAAATGAATCCTACATGCACATACAAGTTTCCTGATTAGCTGAGAGTAATGATTTTTTTCTTTCTCAATACCTCGAACTGGTATATGCACAACAAAAACAGCAACAACACACACAAAAAAGCACAGAAATTTAATAATCAGTTCAGTTATAGTTTCACACTCAAAGGATTTGATACAGATACAGTTTTACATTCAGTCAGATTTGATAAAACTAGTTTCACACTGATTCAGAAGGATTTGATAAAACTACAGTTTCACATTCAGCAGGATTTGATAAAACGACAGTTTCACATTCAATAGGATTTGATGACGCTTCCTGTTTCACTGCAAGGAGGCCTATAGATCACACTGATTCCTTGAACAGGAAACGCGCCACACAGCCTGAAGCACACCAGCCAGAGACATTGATGCATTAATGGCAATAAGGCTGTTGTCTGAGAAAACTGTTCACCACATAGCTAACAATTAGAAAGTGCACTTACACAAGCAGCATTCTAATCACGAATATATGCCACCGTCTATCATGTACATGTGCTAAATAGGAAGCACTGAGCCAGGCAGCGGGACCTTTGCGGAGTGAATTTAAAAAAAGATACGGAAACAATTAAGATGCCGTATCTTTCGCAGTGAAATTTGATGTCCGCTCGGCACACATACTCGGATTCTCATTCGGCGAATTCCTCAAACAGCACACTGGGTGAAATGGTTCGGCCGACGCAGACTATGGCGTGTGAATGAGTTCCGTAGAATTGAACTACTGTGCTTCTTTGCTCCCAAATCATCTGCTGGCGCGGGCGAAGGCGGGAAGAGAGAGAGAGAGAGAGACGAGATATTTCTTTAGTTCCGACCGTCCGCATTTCCGAGAGCAGCGTACACACTGTAGAGATCAAGATCTTCAGCTGTTACGGTTTTTCGTCTCCGTCTTTTCGGGCTTTTATATATATATATATACTTTTTTTTTTACATGTGTGTGTATGTGTGTGTGCGTGCGTGCGTGCGTGCGTGCGTGCGTGCGTGCGTGTGTGTGTGTGTAAACTGTTGTTGGTTTTTTGCCCATAAGCTTGGGAGCAGGATTGGGCGCACAAAGAAAACTTTAAGAATTAGAAACACCTTTTTCTAAGTAAGGGAAAATAGGTGAGGCTTTAGATTATTATTATTATATATATATATATTTTTTTTTTTTTTTTAACACGAACATTATGAATAAACACTAACAAAAGGCTGATTATTGTCTTTCGCGGTCAGCAATATTCTCCCTAAGTGCGAGAAGCTGAAAGAAATGAGATAAAACGGCTGTGTGGCATTCTTGGTCAACCGTGTTACTGGGCCACTGGATGACCACCCGCACTACTGGACGACCACCTGCGCTACTGGACGACCACTCGTGCTACTGGACGACCGCCCGCACTACTGGACGACCACCCGCACTACTGGACGACCACCCGCACTACTGGACGACCACGCGTGCTACTGGACGACCGCCCGCACTACTGGACGACCGCCCGCACTACTGGACGACCACGCGTGCTACTGGACGACCGCCCGCACTACTGGACGACCGCCCGCACTACTGGACAACCGCCCGCACTACTGGACGACCACTGGCACTACTGGTCGACCACCCGCACTACTGGACGACCACTCGTGCTACTGGACGACCAACCCGCACTACGGGACGACCACTCCGCACTACTGGACGACCACCCGCACTACTGGAGACCACCCGCACTACTGGACGACCGCCCGCACTACTGGACGACCACCCGCACTACTGGACGACCACCCGCACTACTGGACGACCACCCGCACTACTGGACGACCAACCATGCTACATCCGTGTACTTGGCCATCCACAACAATGGAAAATTAGAAACAGCTCTAGTCGCATTCAAAAAGAAAAAATAAAATAAAATAAAACGAAACAAAAACAACAACAACAACAACAACAACAAAACACACTCACAATACAACAACAACAACAACAAAAAACAAAAAACAAAAACAAAACGCGCAAAAGCAAGCGTCGGAATGAACAAAACGAGGAAAACTTTGACTGCTTTGCTTTGGCTACGAAAGAGTTCCGCAGAAGTATCGGAGAAGGCAAAATCAGGCTGCTCCTTTTTGGCCAGTTTTACCGGTATCCATCATCTTTTTGGCCAGTTTTACCGGTATCCATCATCTTTTTGGCCAGTTTTACCGGTATCCATCATCTTTTTGGCCAGTTTTACCGGTATCCATCATCTTTAAAACGTCGACAACTCTTGTGAGATATAAACTACTTCTGTCCGTTAATGTACTATTACTGTAATTGAGAATCAAGATCACGGCATAATGTTTTTTGCCTGTTAACGCTCCTCGGCTAAAATCCGGAGGTTTAGCTAATGTTGGGTGAGACAGTAGAGTGTGCAACTGTTTCCCCATACCCACACACACTCCCATACATGCCTGTGCAGTGTTACCTTCCACTCCGGCAGCAGCTGCACTCCGACTTCGGGTATTTCAGTGATGGGGCTGGTCATGTGATGAAGATTACCATAGATGTTAGCAAGCATGACATGGGGGGACTTAAAGACGACAAACATTTTTATTTTGTTTCAGCTCGACTTTCCGGCGAGAGAATGAATGCTGACAATGTCAGTAACCTCTGATCCGGCCGCCAACACATTTATAAAGGCCCGGAACGCTTTCTGACGTGAATAGACTGCAACTGTCCCTTTAACAGAACTGGGCCTTAACCACTGGAACCTGAGGGCTATCTGTGGAGGATGGAGCATTGGGTTTGTCACAGACAGCTGGCTGGAAGCTACTTTATGACCCAAAGGGCACATTCCTGTGATATGGCGCAACGAGGTCGTATATAAACCCCGTGGCGATTGGTTACCTTCATTTGCTTCGGCGCAG
>JABMCL010003469.1:2502500-2507500 GCA_018857735.1 Alviniconcha marisindica | reverse complement strand
CCCTTCTCAGTCTCAAATAGCTCTGTGAACATCCTGCACACAGCGAAGCACCGCTACCTGTACCGGAACAAGCAGTCTCAGTCTCAAATAGCTCTGCGAACGTCCTGTACAGAACAAAGCAACGTACCGTACCGGAACAACCGTCTCAGTCTCAAAAGCACGCGAACGTTCTGACAGAACAAGCAACGATACCAGTACCCTGACAACCGTTCTCATTCAAAGCACCGCGAACGTTCTGCACAGAACGAAGCAACGTTACCAGTACCCGAACAAACGTTCCTTTCAAACGGCACGGCGAACGTTCTGCACAGAACGAAGCAACGTTACCGTACCAGACAACCGTTCTCATCTCAAAGGCACTGCGAAACATTCTGCACAGAATGAAGCAACGTTACCAGTACCAATAACAACCTTCTCAGTCTCAAACAGCACGGCGAAACATTCTGCACAGAACGAAGCAACGTTACCAGTACCAATACCATACCTTTCAGTCTCAAATAGCACAGCGAACGTTCTGCACAGAACGAAGCAACGTTACCAGTACCAATACCATCCTTCTCAATCTCAAACGGCACAGCGAACGTTCTGCACAGAACGAAGCAACGTTACCAGTACCAATACCATCCTTCTCAATCTCAAAGCACAGCGAACGTTCTGCACAGAACGAAGCAACGTTACCAGTACCAATACCATCCTTCTCAATCTCAAACGGCACAGCGAACGTTCTGCACAGAACGAAGCAACGTTACCAGTACCAATACCATCCTTCTCAATCTCAAATGGCACAGCGAACGTTCTGCACAGAACGAAGCAACGTTACCAGTACCAATACCATCCTTCTCAATCTCAAATGGCACTGCGAAACATTCTGCACAGAACGAAGCAACGTTACCAGTACCAATACCATCCTTCTCAATCTCAAATGGCACTGCGAAACATTCTGCACAGAACGAAGCAACGTTACCAGTACCAATACCATCCTTCTCAATCTCAAATGGCACTGCGAAACATCCTGCACAGAACGAAGCAACGTTACCTGTACCAATACCA
Source organism: Alviniconcha marisindica (assembly GCA_018857735.1). Taxonomy (NCBI): domain Eukaryota; kingdom Metazoa; phylum Mollusca; class Gastropoda; family Provannidae; genus Alviniconcha; species Alviniconcha marisindica. The sequence goes on along the minus strand of JABMCL010003469.1, from coordinate 2,506,450 downwards.
CCCTTCTCAGTCTCAAATGGCACTGCGAAACATCCTGACAGAACGAAGCAACGTTACCATTTTTTTTTTTTTTTTTTTTTTTTTTTTTTTTTTTTTTTTTTTTTTTTTTTTTTTTTTTTTTTTTTTTTTTTTTTTTTTTTTTTTTTTTTTTTTTTTTTTTTTTTTTTTTTTTTTTTTTTTTTTTTTTTTTTTTTTTTTTTTTTTTTTTTTTTTTTTTTTTTTTTTTTTTTTTTTTTTTTTTTTTTTTTTTTTTTTTTTTTTTTTTTTTTTTTTTTTTTTTTTTTTTTTTTTTTTTTTTTTTTTTTTTTTTTTTTTTTTTTTTTTTTTTTTTTTTTTTTTTTTTTTTTTTTTTTTTTTTTTTTTTTTTTTTTTTTTTTTTTTTTTTTTTTTTTTTTTTTTTTTTTTTTTTTTTTTTTTTTTTTTTTTTTTTTTTTTTTTTTTTTTTTTTTTTTTTTTTTTTTTTTTTTTTTTTCCCCCCCCCCCCCCCCCCCCCCCCCCCCCCCCCCCCCCCCCCCCCCCCCCCCCCCCCCCCCCCCCCCCCCCCCCCCCCCCCCCCCCCCCCCCCCCCCCCCCCCCCCCCCCCCCCCCCCCCCCCCCCCCCCCCCCCCCCCCCCCCCCCCCCCCCCCCCCCCCCCCCCCCCCCCCCCCCCCCCCCCCCCCCCCCCCCCCCCCCCCCCCCCCCCCCCCCCCCCCCCCCCCCCCCCCCCCCCCCCCCCCCCCCCCCCCCCCCCCCCCCCCCCCCCCCCCCCCCCCCCCCCCCCCCCCCCCCCCCCCCCCCCCCCCCCCCCCCCCCCCCCCCCCCCCCCCCCCCCCCCCCCCCCCCCCCCCCCCCCCCCCCCCCCCCCCCCCCCCCCCCCCCCCCCCCCCCCCCCCCCCCCCCCCCCCCCCCCCCCCCCCCCCCCCCCCCCCCCCCCCCCCCCCCCCCCCCCCCCCCCCCCCCCCCCCCCCCCCCCCCCCCCCCCCCCCCCCCCCCCCCCCCCCCCCCCCCCCCCCCCCCCCCCCCCCCTGCGAAACATTCTGCACAGAACGAAGCAACGTTACCAGTACCAATACCATCCTTCTCAATCTCAAATGGCACTGCGAAACATTCTGCACAGAACGAAGCAACGTTACCAGTACCAATACCATCCTTCTCAATCTCAAATGGCACTGCGAAACATTCTGCACAGAACGAAGCAACGTTACCAGTACCAATACCATCCTTCTCAATCTCAAATGGCACTGCGAAACATTCTGCACAGAACGAAGCAACGTTACCAGTACCAATACCATCCTTCTCATCTCAAATGGCACTGCGAACATTCTGCACAGAACGAAGCAACGTTACCAGTACCAATACCATCCTTCTCAATCTCAAATGGCACTGCGAAACATTCTGCACAGAACGAAGCAAAGTTACCTGTACCCGACCAACTGTCTCAAATAGCACGGCGAACATTCTGCAGAGAATGAAGCAACGTTAATACAGTATCCGAACAAACGTTCTCAGTCTCAAACGGCACGGCGAACATTCTGCACACAACGAAGCAACGTTACCAGTACCAACACCACCCTTCTCAGTCTCAAATGGCTCTGCGAACATCCTGCAAACAACGAAGCAACGTTACCTGCACCCGGACAACCGTTCTCAAAAGGCACTGTGAAACATTCTGCACAGAATGAATTAAAGTTACCGGTACCCGAACAATTAACCGCCCTGTCTCAAAGAGCACGGCAAACATTCTGCACAGAACGAAGCAACGTTACCAGTACCAATACCACCCTTCTCAGTCTCAAATGGCACTGCGAAACATTCTGCACAGAACGAAGCAACGTTACCAGTACCAAACCAACCTTCTCAGTCTCAAATGGCACTGCGAGAACATTCTGCACAGAACGAAGCAACGTTACCAGTACCAATACCACCCTTCTCAGTCTCAAATGGCACTGCGAAACATCCTGAACAGAACGAAGCAACGTTACCTGCACCAAACCACCCTTCTCAGTCTCAAATGGCACTGGAAACATCTGACAGAAGAAGCAACAGTTACCAGTACCAACCCAACGGTCTCAAAGGCACGCGAAACATTCTGACAGAACAAAGCAACAGTTACCAGTACAAACACCAGTCTCAAAGGACAGCGGAAACATTCTGCACAGAACGAAGCAACGTTACCAGTACAAACACCTTCTCAGTCTCAAATGGACAGGAGACAATGTTGCCAGTAAAGAAGCAGCAATGAACTTCTCAGTAAAACTAAGGGAAGAACAGTTAGGACAGACATGTCTATGGTGGAGTGAAGGCAGACAGGTTACCAGTAAACATTAAGGGTAAAGGACAGCGGACAGAATGTTGTGGTGGAGTGAAGGCAGACAGGTTACCCAGTAAACTAAGGGTAAGACAGCGGACAGAATGTTGTGGTAGAGTAAAGGCAGAGAGGTTATCCAGTAAAACTAAGGGTAAGGACAGCGGACAGAATGTTGTGGTAAAGGCAGAGAGGTTATCCAGTAAAACTAAGGGTAAGGACAGCGGACAGAATGTTGTGGTGGAGTGAAGGCAGGTAAAATAACGGACAGTGTGATGTGTTTAGTGAAGGCAGGTAAGATAGCGGACAGTGTGATGTGTTTAGTGAAGGCAGGTAAGATAGCGGACAGTGTGATGTGTTTAGTGAAGGCAGGTAAGATAGCGGACAGGTGATGTGTTTAGTGAAGGCAGGTAAGATAGCGGACAGTGTGTTGTGTTTAGTGAAGGCAGGTAAGATAGCGGACAGTGTGTTGTGTTTAGTGAAGGCAGGTAAGATAGCGGACAGTGTGTTGTGTTTAGTGAAGGCAGGTAAGATAGCGGACAGCGTGATGTGCTTAGTGAAGGCAGGTAAGATAGCGGACAGGGGGATGTGTTTAGTGAAGGCAGGTAAGATAGCGGACAGTGTGTTACGGTAGAGTGAAGGCAGGTAAGATAGCGGACAGTGTGTTACGGTAGAGTAAAGGCAGGTAAGATAGCGGACAGCGTGCTGTGTGGAGTGACGGCAGGTAAGATAGCGGAGAGTGTGTTACGGTAGAGTAAAGGCAGGTAAGATAGCGGACAGCGTGCTGTGTGGAGTGACGGCAGGTAAGATAGCGGACAGTGTTACGGTAGTGTAAAGGCAGGTAAGACAGCGGGCAGCGTGCTGTGGCGGAATGAAGGCAGGTAAGATAGCGAACAGTGTGATACGGTAGTGTAAAGGCAGGTAAGATAGCGGACAGTGTTACGGTAGAGTAAAGGTAGAGGCAGGTGAGATAGCGGACAGCGCGCTGTGGCGCAGTGAGGAAGGCAGCTTACCTGACGGGCACCTTGTGCCCCGCCTTCCCCGTGGTCTTTCTGATCAGCATGCCCGTGGCGTGGGCACCGATGACGTCACCCTTCCTCATGTCCCCGATCCGCACCGCCAGCTTCAGGTGTCCGTCCTCTTGGTACACCACCGCCTGAATCATCATCATCATCACCGTTATCATCACCATGGGATACATCATCACCTGAATCATCAACATCACCGTTATCATCACCATGGGATACATCACCGCCTGAATCATCATCGTTATTGTCATCATGGGGTACATCATCACCTGAATCATCAACATCACCGTTATCATCACCACGGGGTACGTCACCGCCTGAATCATCATCATCACCGTTATTGTCATCATGGGGTACATCACCGCCTGAATCATCATCATCACCGTTATTGTCATCATGGGGTACATCACCGCCTGAATCATCATCATCACCGTTATTGTCATCATGGGGTACATCACCGCCTGAATCATCATCATCACCGTTATTGTCATCATGGGGTACATCACCGCCTGAATCATCAACATCACGGTTAACATCACCATGTGTACAGCATCTGACTACGTACAGTACTGCTGAAGAGAATGGTCTGTGATCATGCAGCTCTGACTACGTACAGGGTTGCTGTGGTCTGTGATGA
>JABMCL010003469.1:2492500-2497500 GCA_018857735.1 Alviniconcha marisindica | reverse complement strand
CATCTGTAAAGGACGCACGCACGCACGCACGCACGCACGCACACGCACGCACGCACGCACTCACTCCGCACGCACGCACGCACGCACGCACCACGCACGCACACCACACACACACACACACACCAAACAAACAAACAAACAAAAGAAACAACAAGAGCAACAACAAACAAAAACAACAACAATGAAGAACAACTCCCGCTCCAGTTTCATTTCTATATTTTGAATTGTACAGTCCGTTGTAATTAAAAAAAAAAAGGAAAGAAAAAGGCATTGACTTAAATTGGACCCGGGGAGTGTATTGTTGCCGAGATACCTGCAGGTAATTCGACTTAGCAAATACTTCACATTCGACACCATTGACATTTCATTCTAGGCGAAACACAAGTCATCGAAATCAGAAGTAAACGCCTGCGCCACTGCTGACGACATTCGTCACTGTGTGTTTACATAGAACTGCCCAAATGTTGACGACAGTCGTCACGAACTATTTATTTATAGAAGACTGCCCAACTGTTGACGACAGTCGTCACTGTGTGTTTACAGAGGACTGCCCAACTGTTGACGACAGTCGTCACTAAGTATTAATCTATAGAGCACTGCCCAACTGTTGACGACATTCGTCACTGTGTGTTTACTGAGGACTGCCCAACTGTTGACGACATTCATTACTGTGTGTTTATAGAGGACTGCCCAACTGTTGACGACATTCGTCAGTAAGTATTTATAGAGGACTGCCCAGTGTTGACGACAGTCGTCACTGTGTGTTTATAGAGGACGGACCAACTGCTGACGACAGTCGTCTCCGTGTGTTTATAGAGGAATGCTCAACTGTTGACATTCGTCTCTGTGTGTTTACAGAGGACTGCTCCACTGCTGACGACAGTCGTTACTGTGTTGTACTTACAGAGACTGCACCACTGCTGATGTCACCGTGTGTTTATAGAGGACTGCTCCACTGCTGATGGCACGTTGTGTGAATAGAAGACTGCCCCATTGTTGACGTCACCGTGTGTTGATAGAGGACTGCTCCACTGCTGACGTCACTGGGTGTTTATAGAGGACTGCCTCACTGCTGACGTCACTGTGTATTGATAGAGGACTACTCCACTGCTGACGTCACTGTATGTTGATAGAGGACTGCTCTACTGCTGACGTCACTGTGTGTTGATACAGGACTGCTCCACTGCTGACGTCATTCTGTGTTGACAGAGGACTACCCCACTGCTGAGGACACTCCTCACTCAAACTTATCTGCCATTCATAACATAGAGCGGAGTTTACACGAAAAGCTCAGAGGACACAACCGGCTTAGTTCGGCTTAGTTCGGCACGCAAAACGCAAATGCTTTCACCCGAATCGGATTGAGGCCAACAGACCGTTTTTTTGCTGTCGTTGGAAAAATGAACAATCATGCCTTCTGCAACCGTGGCAAGTGGCGACGGGCCCGATTCCCGTGGGCAAAATTAACTGCGTTTCGTTGTGAACGTCTCTAAGTCTGTTAGCATGCAAGAGCGTGCAGCATGCAACGCAAAGGTTTGGGTAGTGTGCATGTGTCCAGTCGATGGCTGAGTGTATCTGGTTGTGTGGAATGAATATTGGCGTGTGTGTGTGTGTGTGTGTGTGTGTGTGTGTGTGTGTGTGTGTGTGAGAGAGAGAGAGGAGAGAGAGAGAGAGAGAGAGAGAGAGAGAGAGAGAGAGAGAGAGAGAGAGATGAGTACGCACCCATTTATAATTTATGTGATTTTATATTTGTATTATATATTTTTGTGCAGCATAACTTGTCTATGTTGTTGTAACGCAAATGTTTTGGCGTTCCGTTACATGTTCTTAAATTAATGAGCCTTATATTAGTTAAGTTGAATTGCCCTGTGTGGGATGATTAAAGTGTTTTGACTTGACTTGACTTGACTTGACTTGACTTGAAAGAACCACAATGCTCGTGTTTCAGGCAACAGTGTGAAGTCACACTGATTCATCTGACAGAGTCAGTGGCGCAAAGCCCGACGGAACCAAATGGATGGGTGACCGTTACGTGCTAGGTTTTGCGCCCACCCTGAGATTTCTCCCGAGTCAAGTTCTGTGCAGATTCTACAAAAGTCCTTCGGACGAGACTATAAACCGAGGTCCCCCATGTGTATACGCATGCAAAAACTGAGATCACATAATTATACACTTTAAGGATCCTGAAGTCCATTTCAGAGTTCGGACTCATGGAAACACCAAAATAACCCAGCATGCGCTAAAAGTGTCAGAATCTTCATAAAGTTGAAGTTGGTCACTATACATATAAAGAAGAGAGGAAGAGAGTGTACGCCCTTGTTAAAGTGCGGATTTAGCCTAGCAGCCCGAAGAACCACAACATTCGTGTTTCATGCAGCAGTGTAAAGGGCAAAAATTGGTTCGTCTGATCGAGGTTATGCTGGAGAGGTGGCACAGACTACCGGTAGAGCCATCACTGAACGTCATGTCATCAGTGAACGTGCTCCGTTACTCTTGTTGATGGGTTGGTTGAGAACCCACCGGTATTTCGGCATTGCCAGGCGGCATTAGCTTCTCCAGCCAACATGGCCGCGTCCACCATTCGTTTTTTGTTTTGCTTTGTTTCTCTGCTATAAATATATCACGGACACTGCTCCGTTTTATCTCTGTGACTGTCTTCAACTTTACACGCCCTCCCGGACTCTCCGCTCCGCTTCTGATACTCCCAGCCTCCAGATTCCTGGCACCAGACTCTCTCCACTGTTGGTTCCCGCGCCTTTTCTGTTTTCGGTCCATCAACATGGATGACCTTCCCCTTCCTCTCTGACAGAAACCGTCTCTGGACTCATTCAAATCTAATCTAAAAACATTTCTTTTCCCAAAATTGTAGACCTGCCATGTTTTCTGTTCCGTGCGTCTTTATCCATTCCAAGTCTCCCTGGCATTTGCTGCCCGTTTTAAGCTGTGTATATTTAGCTTTGTATAGTCACAATGCTTGTGTGTGCGGGTCCCTCTTTGTGTGTGTGTGTGTGTGTGTGTGTGTGTGTGTGTGTGTGTGTGTGTGTGTGTGTGTGTGTATGCGCTTAGAATAGTCTCTAGAGATAAGATTTTGCGCTTTAAAATACTTTAATTATTATAATTATTAAAAAAACACCTTTAATTATAATATTGTGCTGTGACGTTCTTATTGGATGAAGCTGGTCAGGTGACCGGGCACCAGGGACCTTCTATCAATTTCCGGGTTAAAGGGAAATGTGAGACGGATAAAATCTAGAATCTGAAACAGAACGACGCCCAGAGCGCTCGTGCAGAATCAACACACAAGGGAGTTAATTAGCGCTCGAAATACGTAACACAAGTACAGAACAAAGACCTGGGTCTCCTACGGTAACTCTCACCTGGCATGCGTGTAAATACAAGGTGCAAGAACTCCACCAGAGGTACATTCTTTGAGGATGTACCTCTGGTGGAGTTTATGTACCTTGTATTTACACGCGTGTGGTTGGAATCTAGATGAAGGTTCTGGTGACTCACCTCAGTGCTACTTCTCAAAGCCTGACACGGTTCAGAGAGGGCAAGAAGACTCCACAAGGATCCGTCAAAAGTCGCCGCCAGCACAACATCGCATCTACAGCAGCACGCCCAATGTCGTAAGTCCGTCAACGAAAATACAAATGTACAGTTGTCAGTAAAACACAGCTCCATGATAATGTACAGCCTAATGTCCTCGGGTGTCGGCTGACAGAATTATTAGGGACAAACTAAGACCAATGCGTGAGCATGGTGCAATGTTGCTTTACGTCCACTGAAACCATAAGGCTCGTTAGGACGGAAAGTCTCTGACGGCCACCTCGACTCTCACACAGCTCCCGAACCCTGACAGATCCATACTGTGAGCAACACTGAAATAGCGTCCAGCACACAACGCTGTCTGACTTACGTGCACGTGGTGAGTAGCCACTTCCTGTCAGCACTTTCCCGCTTGTTCAGCTGCAAAGCCTCGACACCACGATGCGCCACAAAACGCGTGCCTGACAGAGAGTGCGTTAGGACTAACATGACGTGACATCCTCGCTGAAACTGACTCACACTCAGTGACACCTTTTAGCCAATCGCAGCACGGGAAAAAGATGGTATCTGTGTGTTCAGTTCAGTCTGAGCTGCTCTGATGGCCAAGTGCAGGTTCATGACCCTGTGCGATTGACTGGACGTAAAAATCCAAGTCCTAACTAGACGCGGTGAAAATATTCACTGGGTTTTTTTGTTCTGCGTTTTGCACCGGAGAGTCAGGCGCTCGCTTAGAAATTGTCACGTGTGCCGAACCCGGCGTGGCATATGCGTCCTGGCCACCATCTATTGCAGCCTGGCGCTGTATGCAGAGTGTTAGAGCGGGCCAAGCCAAGTGTAGCCTGTAGCTGACGGCGAACGTCGGGCCACCTGTGCCACTGACATCTACACGCCCAGTCCCGGCGTGTCGTTTGTCTCTCTGCTTGACATGGACACAGTCATGGACAGAGATACCTCCGCCCCAGGCTCTCACCTCCACTTCTTTTCCACAGGCGTGTGTGTGTGTGTACGTGCGTGTGTGCGTGCGTGCTCATGCGTCCGTGTGAGTATATGAGTATACGCGCGCGCGTGTGGCGTTCTGTGTGTGTGTGTGTGTGTGTGTGTGGTGTGTGTGTGATGTGAGAGAGAGAGAGATGAGGAGGTGAGAGAGAGAGAGAAGAGAGAGACAGACAGACAGACAGACAGACAGAGAGCGTGCGTGTGTGCGTGCACGTGCGTGCGTGTATGTGTGTGTGTGTGTGTGTGTGTGTGTGTGTGTGTGTGTGTGTGTGTGTGTGTGTGTTCGAAAGGTAATGCTAGATGAGCTGTGAAGAAAGTCTTCAAATAACATCTGACGACTTCACTTTGGATTATCTGAAGCTCTTAAGCTCTTTCGTTTCTTTTTCTCTTCTTTTTCCGATTTTGTTAGAAACAGGAGACAGGTATCGCTCTGGTTCGTGGAGTAAACAACACAC
>JABMCL010003469.1:2467500-2470000 GCA_018857735.1 Alviniconcha marisindica | reverse complement strand
CAAAATACAATGCAAAAGAACTTTATTATTCATAATAAATGCATAAAATGAACATTTGTCTTTTGGGTCACTGGAATTCCACAATAAAAAAGACAATTAGACAATTCAACATGACAAAAGTAAGAGTCTACTCTACAAATAATACAGAGTAAACCGTAGTAAAACATCATGAAACATCGCCTCTGAGATCGATTAAATGCAAAGACGCTGCTCGTATTCCTACCCTCCACCGCCTCTACATTCACAGCCAAAACAACGCCCACACCCCCACAATCACCATCTATTACACCCACTACACCCACATTAAAAATATCACATCGCCCACCTACATCAGACTTCATGGTCGTTTCCCATAGCAACTGATCGTATGCCATGTGGTGATATGACCGTGATCCCAACGGCGCTCTTTGGCTTTGGTTGATTGAAGATAAAAATAAAAATAAAATAGATATATATATTTTTTTTTTAAAGAACGCTTTTTTAATCGGACAATGAAAAGCAGCGCAAGCACGTTTTTTCAAGATAGTACACTAACCGAGAATGAAATAAAATCGGAAGACTCGCTCACATCATATGTATGAAGAGAAAATAGCACTCCTAATCGAGTGTATCTTCCAAACGGTGACAGCACGGACAAAAATAGGCACGTGCGAAGCGCGTTTAAAGTTGTAGACTAATTTTAAACGTGTAGGCAGCTAGACAGCTATTTTGGAGCCAGTGACGACTAGTGCACGTGAAAGGAAAGGCGGACTTATGGACTCTTTAGGAAATCAGGATTAGGGCTGGCGGACTTATGGACTCTTTAGGAAATCAGGATTAGGGCTGTCAGCCTTTAACTTTATTTGTTCGTCATGTGTATGGGCCCAGGCCTGCGCATTGTCGGACGGCGCGCAGGCCAAAAAAACCAGCCTTTAACTTTATTTGTTCGTCATGTGTATGGGCCCAGGCCTGCGCATTGTCGGACGGCGCGCAGCCAAAAAAACAACAACAAGAACCCAACAAGGAAATAATTTCTACATGTCAATCGATCATAGCATGACATTGATGACCTGCTCTATAGAAAGGCATGGGTGGCCTACTCTCTCAGTTGCTGTAGATGGCCTAATTGTCCAAGTTGCGTATGGCGCAGGTGACCTGCTCTTTCAATTAGAGCATGGTGTAGACGACCCGATTTCCCAAGGTGACCTGCTCTTTCAATTAGAGCATGGTGTAGACGACCCGATTTCCCAAGGTGACCTGCTCTTTCAATTAGAGCATGGTGTAGACGACCCGATTTCCCAAGGTGACCTGCTCTTTCAATCGGAGCAAGGCGTAGATGACCTGATTTCTCAAGGTCTCTGCACACTTTTGTCCATCCTAAGGATCTGTATTACGCGCTTCGGGCTCACCTTAAGTGCAGACGCTTTATAAATATCCTTTCACATTAGGCCTACATTACATGTGTAACGCTTCCTTACCCTCTGGGTATTTTAACGTACGCAAGCGTCTAGCCGGTAGACCGTCTTGAATGCTTTTGCTGTGCATTTATTTATTGCAGTGGGCTGGGTCTCGCCTAAAAGGCTGGGTCTCGCCTAAAAGACTGGGTCTCGCCTAAAAGGCTGGGTCTCGCCTAAAAGGCTGGGTCTCGCCTAAAGGCTGGGTCTCGCCTAAAAGGCTGGGTCTCGCCTAAAGGCTGGGTCTCGCCTAAAAGGCTGGGTCTCGCCTAAAAGGCTGGGTCTCGCCTAAAAGGCTGGGTCTCGCCTAAAAGACTGGGTCTCGCCTAAAAGGCTGGGTCTCGCCTAAAAGGCTGGGTCTCGCCTAAAAGGCTGGGTCTCGCCTAAAAGACTAGATGCCGAGTCCATTACCTTGAGACGAAGAACAGGCTACCAAAGTTTCGAACCTCCAACCTCTCGATCCACAGTCAGTCGTCTTAACCTGTCAGCACACCCTCTCCTGCGACGACATCTGGATGGGAAGAAGCATTGACAATTAAGCGACTGGTCGTTAGGGAGCGGGGGGATGGACGGGGGGGGGGGGGGTGGGGGGGGGGGGGAGGGGGGGGAGGAAGAGACGGGGCGGGTAAAAATAAATAAACAAACAAATATTTGACACCGTGCTTCTCATCTTAAAGGAACCCGCCGTCACAGGTTTGGTGAAACAACGGTGTATATAATTATATATATACACAGAGAGAGAGAGAGAGAGAGAGAGAGAGAGAGAGAGAGAGAGAGAGAGAGAGAGAGAGAGAGAGAGAGAGAGAGAGAGAGAGAGAGAGAGAGAGATTAGTTTGAATTTGTTTTATTTTAATCACGGTTTGTCTGTGGCATTATTGTTCTCATCTGCCAGCTAACCAATCATTATGAGTTAAAAATAGACCTTTTCTAGTGGATTAAAAAAAAATTCTAAGACGCTGCGATGCATTATCAAAAGTTAACTCCACAGAGATAAAAACAATTAGTGACAAAAATGACTGCAATCCAAATGCATTACTTCCGTGATCGGTACGCAAAAACTGAGAGCT
>JABMCL010003469.1:2432500-2435000 GCA_018857735.1 Alviniconcha marisindica | reverse complement strand
GACCCCGTCCCGAATAGTCCGTAGGGTCTTTGTTAACGTAAAGCAACACTCGAAGTGACCGTCCTGGGACCCCGTCCCGAATAGTCCGTAGGGTCTTTGTTAACGTAAAGCAACACTCGAAGTGACCGTCCTGGGACCCCGTCCCGAATAGTCCGTAGGGTCTTTGTTAACGTAAAGCAACACTCGAAGTGATCGTCCTGGGACCCCGTCCATAATAGTCCGTAGGGTCTTTGCGGATGTAAAGCAACACTGAACTGTCAGTGAACAGAGCTCAGGGGCTGTGTGAAAGTCGAGGTGGCCATCCTGGGTTCCCCGTCGCTAATAGTCCGTACGGTCTCTATGGACGTAAAACAACACTGAACTATCTCAGAGCTCAGGAGCTGTTTGAAAGTCAAGGTGACCGTCCTTGGACCCAGTCGCTAATAGTCCTTAATAGGGTCTCTGTGGACGTAAAGCAACATTGAACTCGAACAGAGAGTGGGTTTCTTCTTGGAATAGGTTCCTCCGCCCTTGATGTTCTTAAAAACTTTGATTTCTTTGAAAACATTTTCCCCTATTTTCACCATATGGTCTCTATTTTCGAGAAGAAAGAAAATGAAGAATCGGTTTCAATATTTTTAGGAAAAAATGAAGAAGCGTTTTTAATATTTTCAGAATGTTAGTACATTACGGTTTTAGCTATGAAAAAGAGCAATGTTCATGCTTTCCAAAACACTCATCTATTTTGCAAGGTAAGTGATATTGGATTTAAACATAATTTTGCAAGACAGAAAAGAGATACACAAAATGGCACACACACACCCCCTCTCTCTCTCTCTCTCTCTCTCTCTCTCTCTCTCTCTCTCTCTCACACACACACACACACACACACACACACACACACACACACACACACACACACACACACACACACACACACACTCGCACACACACACGCACGCACACACACACGCACACGCACACACACACACACACACTCTCTCACACACACACACACACACACACACACACACACACCACCCCACACACACACACACACTGCACGCACGCACGCACGCACACACACACACACACACACACACACACACACACACACACACACACACACACACGAACACACACGCACACACACACGAACGCACGCGCACGCGCTCACACACACACAGACACACACACACACACACAATGACTGTACCAGAAACTGGGAAATGGTATTAGCTGGGGCGGAAGAGAACATGCTGCGGAACAAAGCTCGTAACGCCAGGCAGACTGTATCCGTGTCTGTGGAGGTAAGTCACAAAGTGGGGCCTGCCAAGCAGCCCTGTGGGAACTGGCTCGCCCTTGTGGGCCGGGTGCGTGTGGCAGCCAGGGAGAGACAAGACCTAGGGCGCAGCGCCCACGACAAAAACAACGCACTTGATGCCAAGCTTTTGTCAGTGACGCTAATGAAGTCACGCCATCGAGTAGGGGCTGTCATCAGAGCTTAATTTCACGCCGAACAGCAAGAAGCTAGTTTAATTAGCGGAACTGAGCTGGAAAATATGTGCTAGTTGGGAAAGAAACCGGTGAGCGCTTACTAACGGCTGACCGGTGAGTTAAGTTCCCGTCACAGACGCAAGCATTCGCAGCGTCACGCAGGCGTTTCCACATCCTCATCTCTTTGGCAGAGCAGTATCGTCCTGTGACCACTGACCCAGAAGTACATGGATAGCGGCTCGCCTATCGAGAGCGTTGACCAGAGTGAGGCAAGCAGTCGGCCATGTTGAAGAGTTCATTTGCTCTCTCGCAGACTACTTGGAAAGAATGAAAGGGCGGGTTTTTCAGTTGGAATAACATTGTCACGTTGTGCGGCTTGGGGTTGCAGTCGCCTAGGTTGCCCAGCAGACAGGAAAAGGGGGTTCACCTTTCACAGAGAAGTGTTTTGTTGTCACTGTTTGATGTTTTAATGCACGGTTTGATGCCGATCATAACTGAATATCTTTAAGATCTACAGCTAAAATCTTCCATCTTTTCTTCATTAAAATTAACTTCCCATTGCTTCGCCAAGCTATAATTTGATCTAAGTCGGAATTTAAAATAACTGCTCGTCTGAACTGGGAAATATGTGCTAGTTGGGAAAGAAATCGGCGAGCGTTTAAGTGCAAAGTCACACTTATCTCCTCCGCGGACAGTTTTATAACAGATTCAATCTTCTTCTTTTTTTTGTTGTTGTGATATCTTTCAGGGCGCGGCGACTAATAATTGTTCCAATCAGTCGCATGTAACAGTTAAGTGTGACCTGTGTCTGCGCCTTTGATCGTGAGCACATCTCCTGGCTCCGTCATCGACGGTTGGCAAGATGAGGGTGGTGATGGAGCGGGGCCAAGATTTAAATTGACTACGTGAAGGGTGTGGACTGGAGAATTCTAGCGGCGTAGAAAGGATCAACAAGGACCCAGACCCAGACAGGTCAAGGGGGGTAAGGGTGGCCGACTTTCCGTCGTAAAACACTGACTGATCT
>JABMCL010003469.1:2410000-2420000 GCA_018857735.1 Alviniconcha marisindica | reverse complement strand
ATCATCATCATCATCGTTTGTAAATGTGCATAGCGTCACGCAGTGTTCTGAATCCAGTTTAAACGCGAAGACCAAGGGATGCGTCAAGAGCGTTTAGGCTTCACTGATCACAGTTTCCAGCCATCGGACTTTGCAATGTAAAGATCCGCCGAGTCAGTCGATCATCACCATCAACAGTTTACCTCGTCAAGTCAACCCGCCTGTGCCCATGTTGTCCGCTCAGCAAGAAGCCATTGTACGTACCATTGATCAGCCGTCGTCTTGCACCGGCTTCGCCTTCAGACTTCCAGAGGATTTTTTTTTCTTTTTCTTCTTCTTCTTCTTCTTTTTCTTCTTTGCCCGTTTCCCTCGTGTCCACGGCAAAACGACCTTCGTGAGGCCGCTTCGAATTCCCCTGCAGAGTTTATGTTCCTTCGTCTTCAATCCGCTCGGAGGCGGTTTACACCCAAGTTCCTTGTCCCCACAGACTTAATCCTCAACACAGTTACTTTCTGCAACGATTTCCGTTCTGCTCGTTTAAGAGCGGGGGAATGCAGGGAGGAAAACTCTAGTGGCCTCCATTAGCCGAGGAGAAGAGTCATGGCGGCCAGTGTTCTTGTCGTGACGCTCTCGGGCACTTTTCCCTTTAAAGGGGATCCCAAGGGAAGAGGCAATTCGGCCCGAAAACTTACAAAATGTACGCATGTTTGCTTTTTATGGGGTTCGCGGGGTTGTTCTGTTAGTATTATTTATGCATTGATTCTGATCTCATCGGGGTGCAGCCATGTAAGTTTGCTCTTCACCGATGAAGAGCGGAAAACGGTTGGCGCATTGCGTAATAGACACTTGTGCGTGTGCATTGATACATATACAAGTGTGTGTGTGTGTGTGTGTGTGTGTGTGTGTGTGTGTGTGTGTGTGTGTGTGTGTGTGTGTGTGTGTTGTTGCGACTATTTTTTGTTGTTGTTGACGTTGTGTTTTGTTGTTGTTGTTGTTGTTCTTGTTAAGCACTTAACGAGCCGTAAGAACTAAACCAAAACAGGATAAGTCTTTTTCTTTAATTATTCATCGTTTTGACCGTTTATCTGTTGTTTAAGTGTCGTTTTGTGGTTTGATAAAGGGGATTTCCCCCCAAAAAAATGCATACTGTGTGTCCGTGCTCAAATAAATAAGCGTTCGTTTCAACCTTTTTGTGTTTGGATCTTGTTTTAGAACGCTAGCAGTGATTCTGTTTCAGATTTTTGTTCTTGTTCTTGTTCTTGTTTTGTTTTGTTTTGTTTTTTGTTGTTATTGTTTGTTTGTTTGGTGTGGGGTTTTTTTTGTGGGGTGTGGTGGTGGGGGGGCGGGGGGAGGGGGGTTTGGGGGCGGGGGGGAGGAGGGTGGGGGGGGGGGGGGGGGGGGGGGGCTGAACGTAGACATACACACGCACACCACGCATGCACCCCCCACCTCCACACACACACACCCTTCCACCCTCCACACCACACACACACAACACCCACAACACACACACACACACACCACACACACCCCACACACACACACACACACACAAAACACACACACACACACACACCCTTCCCCACACACACACACACACACACACCCACCAACACACACACCACACCCACACACACACCACACACACACACCCCACACACACCACACACACACCCACCCCACACACACACAAAACCCACAACACACAAAACACCACACCACACACACACACACATATAAAAATACCCACCCCTACCCCCACCACACACACACACACACACACACACACACAAATATAAACAACCCTCCCCCCCACCACACACACAAACACACACACCACCACACACCACACACACACACACACACACACACACACACACACACACACACACACACACACACACACATACCCTTGATATTTGTAAGATCAGTCTTATTCTCCTTCTCGATCGCCGCTACACTGAGAGTCTGCAGCATGAATGTGGCCGTCCTCTCCAGTTCCTCCTTGCTGCTGCACAGTCTGGTGAGCAGCTGGACTGCTGTTGCCACGCATTTTCTCCGGCTTTCGGCAGAAACGGGTATTCTTGCAGTATATATTCGGCCGTCTGGTCTTCAAGACCGCAGTTGTAAGATTAGTCTCTTGTCACTTAAGTGAAAAGACTAAATGGAAAAGAAGACGAAAGACACTTGCGCTACGCATGCCGGTCTCTTTCAAGACGTTAAAGATACAGGCTTCCAAACACAACGTAGGTGCACTCATGGCCGTCTTTTCGCGACTTTTAAATGTCAGTATATTAACCCAAAAATATATAAATCGACTGAAAAGCTTCTGACTATTTTGTTTTTGTTTTTGTTTCTGTGTATCTGCTCCAATCTTATCGACATGGATTTGACATTTCCCTTCGCCTGGGGTTCCCTTTAAATGTACCAACTGAAAGGAAAACGGAGAACTGTGGTAATTGGACACATTCTGTCGATGGTATTCCTTGGTGGTTTATTCAAATTACCTTGAGAATAGCAGCTAGCATTCGGCGATAAGTGGAAAATGACTGACTGTGAACAAGCCTAATGGCATAACCTTTTCACAGCGATACACAAAGTCCGCATACATTTCACTTTGAATACGACCTTAAAATGCCGTTGGAAGGGGAAACTCTTGTACACGGTTAACCAAAAAACAACTCCGTGGAGTATTTTAATTTACGAACAAAAAACATTCTTCTTGACTATAACCCGTCGTAAATCTGGCACTTAGTCTTTTAGATGTCAATGGGTTTGACTTTAGGAATTCAGCTGTTACCTTGTTAGTATTGAATGGGTAACACAGCTACGACCAAAAAAAGCAGAAGAAAAAAGAAGAGAAAAAGCGCTTTTTTGAGTTTGATAACTGATCGAACTCCACAGTAGAACACGTGGAAGAGAAAGGTAATTTAAATGTCAAACCAGGCAGCTAAACGGTGAAAATGAGGCGTAGAACAAGGACACTTGTCTGCTTTTGGTTGAGCTATGTTGTTTACGCGTCACACCGTTTAACTGTTGTTTAAATGTCGTTTGGAGCTTGATAAATGGGATTTCCCCGAACAGTCGCATGCTGTGTTTTGTCCTAATAAATAGAGTTCTTTTGAACATTTTATATGTTGGGATCTTGTTTTAGAAAGCTAGCAGTAAATCTTGTTTTAGTTTTGTTTTCTTCAGTTGGTTCACTAGGAAACGAACTGACATTATACGTATTGCGAACTCAGTCATGAACTTGCAGAGGCCTTTAAACTATGTAACAAAAGCGAACTGAGACTGGACTGGTGATACAAAACACTGAGAGCAAAGAAGGGTCCTCTTTGTTTTGTGAGTACTGTTCAGCTGTGGTAACCTGTCTTCCAGTGCGTGCCGTGCGCACACGTATTTGGGTCATTCTCCTGAAAACTGGACCAAAGAGGGTGCCTTTTCCCGATGAAATAAAAATTAAGCTAAAACATGAAACTTTTTAAACTACCGCTATATTTCTGATGTAATTTGTTTGGAGAAATAAGGGAAATGCCACAATGGGTAAATGCATCATTATTTCTTGCGCTGTGAGCCTTTTTTTTGGGAAAAATCGCGACATTTCATGGCCGCCATTTGGGGACATGGCTTTGGGAAGGTTAGCTGATCGCAGATATTTCCTTGGAATCGTTCATGATTGAATAAAAACAGGTTTCATGAGAAAGAAGGAGGCCAGTTCTTACATACAAATGGTATTTATTGTGTGTTGCTTGCTATTAACAGCTCCAAACAAAGGGAAAAATAATCAGTGTCTCGCACGTTACCGATGGTGTCTTCTGAGTGTGTATCACGATATTGTGACTTGTCACAACGGAAACTAAAAACTGTCTTTTTTTCATCAGCTTTGGTAGATAACCACATTTTCACCTTATTTTAATGCTTGTTTGATGACAAAAGAGTAGATACGAAATAAATTACAGTATTTCTTCGGGGGTGGTTGACGTGGTGTCTTAAAATGGTGTAAGGGGCGACACAAAAAATAATTATTTCTGTTTGTACCTTTGGCCTTTCGCCCTACCCTAAACGTCCCATCCACATCAGCTGATTTGGGGGGGCAGCAACGTTAAACCTTTTTTTTGCGCTGGGTGTTTTATTTTATTTAAAAAGGGGGAAAAGCACTGTGGTGTTTTAAAGGGGGAGGGGTGTAACGCTCGTGACACATATTTTTTTCCCATCGGCTGAGTGTTTTTTTGCAACCTTTTTTTAACCAAATTTGGTATTGGGGTTTCACCCCCATAAACCGGAAGGGTCTGCAAAAAAAGGGGATTCATCTCCAATTAAAAGGCCACATTTGGGGTTTAATATAACCCAAAATATGACTTTTCTACTATTTTTTTTTTAAATTCAAACCAGTGGGGTCTTTTGAAACCAAACTCATTTGAAGGGTAGATCACCTTTAAGCGGGGGAAAGTGTCCAGAAAATTTGGATTGCTGTGTAAAGATCCAATTTGTCAAGCCAAGGTTAAAATTTCAGTTAATGTTAGTTTGGATAATATCTTATGCACCCGTGAACCTTTTGAAACCCAAAACCCAAATATTTAAAATCATTATAAGCCAGAGCGTCATATGCAAAAAAGGGGTTTCTATCTTCAAGTCAAGGTCACAGTAACTGAATTTCGGTTCATAAAATTCAAATATGACTTTTCTATTATATTTCTGAACTGCTTTTTTTTTGGGGGCGACCAATTAGTTTGACAGTGCATTTCATAACGGGAGTGTCTTGTGAAAAAGGTTTTCTTTGTTATTCCAAAGGGCAAGGGCACAGTGAAAAGGGTTAAACTTCATTTAATGTTTGCCCGGACAATATCTCGATTTGGTCAAAAATTGTAGGTGTTTCATCACCCTCAGGCTATCTTCAGAAATATCATTTTTGGTGTTCAAAGGGCAAACCACAATCCTTTTTACTAGATCTTTTAGAAATACCTTTAAACTTTTGAAACCCCAAAATTTGTTTTATGGTACAATTTACAAGAAAGGGTAAGACACCGTGAAAAAATTTTTTTTGCTTTTACACAGGGCGGGGAAAGAGAATATGGCTTGGGGGGTGTGGACCCAAATTTCTTTCCACTCTTGGCTATTCCCCATATCTAAAGCAGGGGTCATTTCCGGTTCCAATCAAGAAAAAGTGGAAAGAACATTGCCTTTTTTAATGAAAAATACTTGTTTATTAAGTTTTTTTGGGCAATGGTTCAAGTGTTTTTTTTCTTATATCCTTTTGTACTTTTTGATATGTCCACATAACCCTGTGAGACAATTCTAAATTTAAATGGGGATTGGTTTAACTTTAAAAACAAAAAACAAATATCCCCCCTAAAATGTATATTTTTAAAATTTGGGTTTAGACCAAGTTAGTGCAAAGCCCCCCCCCCCCCCCCCCCTCCAAATTACTTTTGGGGGGGGGGGGGGGGGGGGGGCTACGGAAAAGAAAAAGTTTTAACCCATTTCGTGCATTTTTGTATTCGAAGAAGACATTTTAAAAACCAAAAACCTTTTTTTTTTAATGTCAGAAGTGGGCAATATTCCTTTATTAAAATTTGGAAAAATTGTAAAAAAAAAAAAAGGGGAAAATTAAAAGGCCACTGAACCGACCCCATTCTGCATTTTTGGTGTCTTCTGTAACACGCAGACACCCGACCTATACGTAACATAATGCACAATTAACCAAGGGTTTCCCGTCCCCCCCTGCCAAATTTTTTTTCTTATATTTATGTAAAAACAAGAGATGTCCGCTTTCATTTCCAAATAATAGTTTTAAAGAATTCAAAACCTTTTTAAATTTTTTCCCTCTATGCACAATTTTGACCCAGTTTTCAGGGGAAAGAAAATTTAAAAGTTTTGGCTTTGCCCTGTGTATGCCCTGCGTTTCGGAGATGTGGGGAAAAAAGGAAGAAAGACACACCCCCCGGGGGGAGAGACAACATAGAGAGAGGGAAAAAAACCCAAGAAGGGTTAGTTTTTTGGATTTTAAAGCCCCCCCTGAAGGGAGGGGGGAGGGGGGGGGGGGGGGGGGGGGGGTTTTTGTGTGGGGGTGTGTGTGGGGTGTTTTTTGGGGGGGGGGGGGGGGGGGGGGGGGGGGGGGGGAGGGGGGGGGGGGGAGTGTGCGGGGGGGGGTGGGGTTTTGTGTTTTGTGTGTGTGTTTTGTTTGTGTTTTTTGAGTGTGTTGTATGTGGTGTGCTTTCGTGCGGGGGGGCGTGTGGGGTGTTTTGGGGAAAAGAGAGGGGGGGGGGGGGAAGAGAGAGAGAGAGAAGAGAAAAGGAGAGAAAGAAAAGAAGAAAAGAGAGAGGGGAGAGAGAGAGAGAGAGAGATTTTGTACATTGAAATTTGTATTAGCGTTGTATGTGTTGCAATCAACGGAAGGGCAATTCCGTCCATTTCATTTGGAACATCAGACATTCTTCTTCCCCGTTCGCCCCGATAGGAAGATAGGAAGATACCAGCAGCCTGCTACTGACGATCCTTTGAAACACACCATGACCCAGATCACTTGACCTCATGCCCTCCATCGCTATTTTTAACTTCTGTAGGCCAGATATAGCCCAGCATCTCTCAAAGACA
This sequence comes from Alviniconcha marisindica, assembly GCA_018857735.1. NCBI lineage: Eukaryota > Metazoa > Mollusca > Gastropoda > Provannidae > Alviniconcha > Alviniconcha marisindica. The sequence goes on along the minus strand of JABMCL010003469.1, from coordinate 2,413,427 downwards.
ATGTCTGCTGTGCCGCTTGCTGCTGATATGGCAATGACCTTACAGCCCACAGGCCTGATTTTCTCATTTGCTGGGGCTTTGGGGCCGCCGATCGGAACCCAGATATACACTGTTGCATTAGGGCATCAACAACTACTCTCTGTACACGGCAACCATTGCTTCTTCACGCCCCTTTAATACCGTAAGTCTGACTCAACACACACACACACACACACACACACACCACGCACACACACACACACACACACACACACACACCACACACACACACACACACACACACACACACACACGTACGCACGCACGCACGCCCACACACGCACACAAGAAGAAGAAGAAAAGATTGACTTCCGGTGGCCAAATGTTTCCGAGAGAAATCTGTATAATTATGTTCCGGCGCCTTTGTTACTCGTCGCTTCATTGCTTCAAGCAGTCCTTTGACGGATATACACAGACGGAAGTGGAACTCTCGGTGTCACGGAGAATTGCCGTAATAATGGCTGTTCACGTGCGAGTGACGGAACGGAAACTCGCCAGTCTAACGAACACCTTCCTATAGTCGTGTCTGTGCTCGTGGACACCACGGCTCATAAAAAGAGCATACTTTCACACACACAAATGTGCACTGATTACCACCTCCATTCCTAAAGCGTCTTGCTTGGGGGCTATATGGAACAACCCGGAGAGTGGTTCCGGTGCATAATAATGAATTGACGTCCTCCATATGCCTGTGGTGTGGAAGGAATGGGGCGTCTTACTTCCACACCTAGCGGCTGTCATAATAATAATAATATAAGTATTTATAGAGCGCGAAATCTTGTCCGTAGACACTGTTCTAAGCGCATACACGCACGCACGCAGGCACGCACGTGCGCACGCACGCGTGCACGCACGCACGCACGCGGCACCCAAACACACACACACAGGAATCCACACACACACATACACACACACACACACACACACACACTCGCACGCCCGCACGCACGCACGCACACACACACACACACACACACACACACACACACACACACACACACACACACACACACACACCACACCACACACCACACACACACACACACACACACACACCACACACACACACACACACACACACACACGCACGCACGCACGCACGCACGCACGCACGCACACACACACACCACACACACACACACACTGAGAGATACAGAGGCACCCGCACACATGAGCATTCTGACTGTACAAAGCTTAAGTTAGAAACAGCTTAGAAAGGACAGCAAACAGAGATTTGAGAGGGATGAATACAACAGGACAGAACGGATAACATGGCATGTCTATAGCTTTGGGAAAAGAAGTCTTCTGAGGTTACACATGAGTGAGTCCAGGGAGGGTTTCTGTCGCAGAGGACAGGGAAGGTCATTCCATGTAGAGGGACCGAAGACAGAAACCATTGGAACCGTTTCAACGGCAACGCTGGTGCAGTTTCGGAAAGACCGGCCGGCGCATATTGGCTCTCCGCAGCGGGAAGATACTATCTTGAATTGAACCGAACTGAACTGGCTTTGGAAGGTGGTGGAATTGTCATCATGCTTACTGCGCCTGGCAATAAAAAGCCCGTTTGGACCCCTCTCAGACCTCTCCAACACTCGAGTAACGGTCCGCCGGACCTCGGATGATGATTGTATTTTTTTTTCGGCATGTCTGGCTCTGCATGATTGCCTAAGCTTTGACCGGATTAGAAGAGTAGAATATCTGCTATATTTAATTAAAGACGGAACTCCGTTCATCGCAGTTTGGCTGCTTTGCCTCACACGAGCAGATGTAAACCCACAGCTTGTAACTTAACTTACATCAAACCTAGCCTAGTTACTGACCGCAAACGTATACCTAGTAACTTACATCAAAGTATACCTGGTTACTTACATCAAACTCAGGCATAGTAACTTACATCAAACACAGGCTTAGTAACTTGCATAAAACTATACCTAGTTATTTACATCAAACCTAGGCTTAGTAACTAGCATAAACGATACCTAGTTACTTACTTCAAACGTATGCCTAGTAACTTACATCAGAGTATACCTAGTTACATAATAAAACCCAGGCTAGGTAACTTGCATAAAGCTATGCCTAGTTACTTACTTCAAACGTATGCCTAGTAACGTACATCAAAGTATACCTACTGACTTGCATCAAGCCTAGGCTTAGTATCTTGCCTAAAACTATGCCTAGTTACTAACCTCAAACGTATGCCTAGTAACTTACATCAAGCTTATGTCTAGTTACTTATGTCAAACCTAGGCATAGTAACCTGCATCAAATTAGGCTTAGTAACTTACATTAAACCTAGGCTTAGAACCTTACATAAAACTTACGCTTAGTAACTTACATCAAACATGTTTAGTGACTTTCGTAAAACTGAGACTTAGTGGCTTACATAAAACTGAGGCTTAGTGGCGTACATAAAATTGAGGCTTAGTGGCTTACATAAAATTACGGCTTAGTGGCTTACATAAAACTGAGGCCTAGTGGCTTACATTAAACTGAGGCTTAGTGGCTTACATAAAATTGAGGCTTAGTGGCTTACATAAAATTGAGGCTTAGTGGCTTACATAAAATTAAGGCTTAGCGGCTTACATAAAATTAAGGCTTAATGGCTTACATAAAACAGGCTTAGTGGCTTACATAAAACTGAGGCTTAGTGGCTTACATAAAATTGAGGCTTAGTGGCTTACATAAAATTAAGGCTTAGTGGCTTACATAAAACTGAGGCTTAGTGGCTTACATCAAACCGAGGCTTAGCAACTATATCACACTTTGGCTTAGTAACATATATCAAACTTTCTGCTGCTGTCATTGCCCCTAGAGCCGTAGGCCAAATACAGCTAATGCAAGGATATGACTCAGTAGAGTATGTCACAACATTTGCACGGTCCGTAGATTATGCTAGGCGAGTCACTAATGTGGCAGATATGTATTGCTCTGTAGCAGTTTATTCAAATAGTTCTTCCTTGTCTTTGTTTGGTTTCGTGTTATTTGGGTGTTCTTGACCTTGTACGTTTAAAAAAAAAAAAATTGAGTCCCCCCACCCCCTCCCGCTCCACTTTTAACAGAGTTTAAGGGAAAATGTGTTATCGTGTGTTTGTATGCGGTCAAGGTTGCAGGCGCCAGATGATGTCTGTTATTCAGCTTCATTTTCCCGTCTCCCAGCAAGACAGCTCTTGCCTCTGCATGACCCGATGTAACCACGTATTGATTGCTGTTATCTTCAAGGCCAATCTTCCTCAAGGTGTTTTTTACGTGTGAGGGTGCTTATTTTCCACATTTTTCTTTTTCGCTTTTGACGTATTTGCTACAACTCAGCTCAAAGAAAATTTGAACGTATATGTTTTGCGTTCTACATCACTGGTCGGCGCAAAATGTAATAAATAGATGAGTACTA
>JABMCL010003469.1:2402500-2405000 GCA_018857735.1 Alviniconcha marisindica | reverse complement strand
AAAGAGGGAAAAAGACCCCCACCCCCATACACGCAACAACACACACACACACACACACACACACACACACACACACACACACACACACACACCCCACGCACACCTAATGCCAATAAATAGCGCTCGCATGCGCGCACACACACACGCACGCACGCACGCACCCACGCACGCAAGTATGCACAGATACACATACACACACCACGCACACCGAACCTATTGCCAATAAATAGCGTTGGCCCCGCGCGCGCGCACCACACACAACACAACACCACACACACACACACACACACACACACACACACACACACCACGCACACCAATGCATAAACGCTCGCATGCGCCACACACACACGCACGCACGGACACACACACACACACACCACGCACACCTAACCTAATGCCAATAAATAGCTTTCGCGCGCGCGCACACACGCACGCGCGCGCACACACACACACACACACACACACACACACACACACACACACACACACACACACACACACACACACACACACACACACACACACACACACACACACACGCACACACACACACAAAAACCCACTCACACACACAACCTTACTAATCCTCGTTAAAATTGAGGGTTCCGCCCCCTGATCTCGAAGTCTGTCCTCTTTTCACTCAAACTTTCGATCTGAGTGCGTTGTTGTGAGGCGTTGACTGGTGCAATGCACGGTGTCTTGGGTCTGACTCGGCATTCCAATGACTGCAATTTGCCTGGTTTCATTGCAGCTGATCTCTCGTCATCAGCGAACGTGTGCCATTACTTATTTTAAAGACTTTGCTCGGAATCCACCAATCCACCAGTTAATCAATGTTTATTTTATGTATGTTCACAGCAAAGTGATATTAGACCAACAAAAACAACAAAATAACAACAAAACAAAACTATATATTATTGTTACTGACTTACCCACAGGACTATGAACAATCAATTTAACAATAGAAATTATAACAGGAGAATTATGCAAAATATCTCCTACACGATTTCAAGCATTAAAATCATACCCATTTAAAAAAAAATCTGTCGTAATAGAACACTCAAGTAGCATGTGGTTAACTGATAGGACGTACTTACAAATGCATGTCACATTCTGTATTTACCAGTCTTTCGCTCCGTTACTATGCTTGTGAGGCGGGGGGGGGGGGGGGGGGGGGGGGGGGGATAGAAAGGCGGGTTTTCGCGCGGAATATTACTTGTGACGCTCTGATTGGCTGATCGACAGGCCAGAACTCTATAGATTTCTGGGACCTTGTATAAGTCAGCAACCCTGCTACCTGTGGTGGTGCATAGTTCAGGAGCTGTGTGAGAGTCGAGGTGGCCGTCCTGAGCTGTCCGTCCTAACGAGCCTTCTGGTTTCTGTGAACGTAAGGAATTACTGAACCGTGCTTCGGCATTGGTCACAACTTGTCCTTAATATGTCAACTGACATCTGAGGACATTAAGCAACACTTCACCACCTGTGGTGGTGATTAGGGACAATAAGGAGGCAGATTTCGCCAGTCAATGACGCTGAACATCAAGCGCGACAGCTCGTCTTCCATCCCCATAGACACACGCCTCGCTTTCCACGTCTGCCGAATCTTCATCCGGTCACCCGCACACTCGTCGTAGGTTGACGAGAAGATAAGGTCCAAGAACCAAGTACCAGTCCTCCACACGATTGCCGACGTCTTGTGTGACCGGAAGTGGATTACTATCTGCCAACGCAGGAATCAGTGCAACCGGAAATGGGATAGGTCCCCATATTTCGCCATAGGTCGCCATGCAGTCGTCTGGGCCGAGGGACGGGCTCAGTCTGTCTCTATGACGGAGTGAAGATGGCTTACTGAATTGTGACGTGCTTGGAGACCAGGAGCGAGGACTGATCTTAAAGGGGACCATAAACGGACTTCATCAATAGGCAGTAGGTGCAATGCTCTGGAATGTGTCAATGGTCGACATCCACCTTCGAAAACTCCTGTGGGTGTACTGCCCTGGTCATGCCGGTGTGAAGGGAAATGACCGAGCAGATAGATTAGCGGGCAAAGCAGCCCTCACAAGTGGGTTGCTTCTCGGAAGATCTGAAGTGTTAAGGAGCTGGGCACACTACCTGCGGGGACAAGGCCAAAACAAGGCCAAAACATCCACACCATCGATCGCCTGGAGGAGAGAGGCGTGGAAAGAGGAAGCGTTAGACGATCTTCCTTGAAAGGACGAGAGAGGGCCATCGTCAGTCAGACGAATATTGGACCTGTTTCAAAGGCAACGCTTGGGAAACCTCAGAGAGACGGGGTGGAGCGCATATGTGGGCTTTCCTGAGTACATAAATGCCGTCTTGAACTGAACTGAACTCAACAGGAATAGAATACTAAAAAATGCAAGACTCGTAGCATTTTTTTCAGTTGATTTATGGTCTATTTTTTATTATTTCTTTTAATCGACGTTTGAATGTTAACGCTGCCACAAATTTTGTCTTTGGCAGTCTCTGGTTTTAA
>JABMCL010003469.1:2390000-2400000 GCA_018857735.1 Alviniconcha marisindica | reverse complement strand
TGTGTGTGTGTGTGTGTGACTGACATATCACCTGTTGAACCTACCCTTTCGGATCAGTTGAACAAGCTTACGAGTGACAAAGCAGTAAGTAAGTAGGTAAGTAAGTAAGTAAGTAAGTAACTGGTCTCTAAAGTCCTGTCAGCCTCATGGTCACATCCGGGCGATGACAAAGAAAGGATCAGAAGCGCTCCACAGGGACAAAAGTTTACCATGCACAAGACTTGGGAAAGTTTGGACGTTTTGACCTAACATTTTAGTCTTGGCTGCTAAACTATCCTCCGCCCTGACAAGACTGAAAATTTCACGGAATTGATAAAAGAAATCCGTCGCTCAAATGTCTCCGCCCCAGACTTTCCAAACTGAGTCTGATGGTGTGTTTGTGGAAGACTTGTCGGACAGACCGCCGATCAATTGTCACAGCAGGCAGACAACCGGAATTACGTCAGATGTACGTAGGCAATGAGCAATCTCAGAGAGATCAGAGATAAGGAATACTCTGTTTCCATTTGCTGATGACTCCCTGGGGAAAGGAGTTTTGAAGAACGGCCAGAGAGAACAGCCGTCGTTTTCTTCTTCTTCTTCTTTTTCCCTGCCCATCCATTTTTGCCTCTTTGTCTCTTTGTCTTTTTGTCTGTCTGTCTGTTTTGTCTTCTTTCTCCTTCTCTCTTTTCTCTCTCTCTCTCTTCTCTCTCTCTCCTGTCTGCCCTGTCTTTTTTTGCCCTCTCTCTTTTCTCTCTCTCTCTCTCTCCCCTCTCTCTCTCTCTCTCTCTCTCTCTCTCCCCCTTATCTGGTGTGGGGTTTGGGGTGGGTGTGTGTGTGTGTGTTTTGTGTGTGTGTTTTTTGTTGTGTGTGTGTGTGTGTGTGTGTGTGTGTGTGTGTGGGGGTTTTGGGTGTGTTCACTGACTCTTTGTTTAAAAATATTTACATTTAAAGAATTTGTAGGCGTTTGGGGCCAAGGGGGGGTTAGGTGCTCTAAGCATCCATATTTAGTAAAGCGATAGTATCGGAAAATCCTTCCTTACTCCTTTCGGAGATGAAATTTCGATTTTGTTTTTTTCCCCAAATTTAAAATTATACTGTTTTTTGAAAGGTTTTGGGGAGACGAAACAAAGTAACGGCATCTATATTCAGGGGGTTGAATGGCCTTTTTCATTTTACATTAAAATAGAATGTTGTCGTTCCTTTTGCTTTCACCCATAAAACTGGGAAATTTCTTCCTTTTCACCTCGGCCACAGCCCTTCCCTCCCGCCTTCAAACCTCTTTAAACAGTATTTGATCAGTGGCAGCCTCCCGCATCAATCTTTAATTCTCTCCCTTTCGCCTCCGTCCCGGGCCCCCCCTTTTGTCCCCCCCTTCAAAAACCCTTGGGAAAAAGGGTTTTGACCCATAGCCCCTATTCGATGTTTTTTGGGCGGGGTGTTTTTGTGTGGGGTGTGTGTGTGTGTGTGGTGGGTGTGTGTGTGTGTGTGTGTGTGTGGGGTGTGGTGTGTGCGCGTGTTTTGTGGTTGTTTTGTGTGTGTGTGTGTGTGTGTGTGTGTGTGGGGTGTTGGGGTGTGGTGAAAGGGGGTGTATGGGGGTGTGTGTGTGTGGGGTGTGGTGGGTGTGTGGGGTGTATGTGTGTTTTGTATGTGGGGTGTGTGTGTGTGTTGGGGGTGTGTGTGTGTGTGTTTGTGTGTGTGTGTGTGTGTGTGTGTGTGTTTCAATATGCCCTTTGTATGAAAGTATTTTTTCATTTAGGGGATTTTTGGGTTAATTTTTCCCTTTAACCGGGTTTTAAAATGATTTGAATGGCAGAAAGGTTTTATTAAAATTTCCCCCTTATTTATTTTATTTTATTTGGGATTTCATCATCATCATCATCATCACCATTATAGGCTTTCCGGATGAATGTCCCATGAGGAATGGTACCCAAAATCAAAGAAGGCAGAGATAATGCCCCTTTTTTAGCAGTGCCTGATATTGTCCTTTTTTTGTTTACCTTTTTTCATGACTTTTTATAGAATAAAAGTATTAAAATTTTAAAATTACTTAAATATAAGGGTTTAAGGGCTTGTTCTGGTTTTGTTTTTTTAAATTTGAAAAGGAATATAATATTTACTTTTATTTTAAAATTTTGTTTTAATCCATCCACCAAAATGCAATGTTTTGCCCCCCGCCTTTCCCCTTTAAAAAAAGGGAATTTCCCCAAAAATGTACTGTTCCCATATCCCAATTTTGAAAATGCCTTTAAACCCTTTTATTCTGCTGTGGGCTTTTTTTCTTTCCAGGCCCTCAGTAGTCATCCTTTTTTTGATTTTCTGTCAGGGGAGCGTTGTCTCGGGTACCGTTGGTAACAGTCCTTCTGTGAGTAAGCAGACGCAGGTAGAAACCAACCCCAAGGGAAAAACCAATTCACGGTCGCAAGTTAAACCGAAGTCAAAAGGGCGGGCCCCTGCACACGCGTTGTTTTTACGGAGACGTTTGCTCGGTTTTGGAAAAGGGGGAAGGCAAAATGTCAACCAGATAGCGCGTTGGGGTTTTGGGGGAGTGCTGGAATGGTGCCACATTTTTAAACTATAGAACTTAGCACAACCAAATTTTTTTTGTAACTGAGGGTGAACTATCGTTTGGGAAAGTTTTGATAACCCCCACGAAAAAAGTTTTTAAAAAACTTTTTTTTTTTGGAGGGGGGGGGCTTGGCGTTCTAAAACAGGATCGAAACACAAATTTGCACATTTTTTTGTATTGTCCTATTAAAATAAACTTTCATTTTAACCGTTTGTGCGTTTGGTTCTTGATGGCATTCCGATGCCCCTTTTTTTTTGGGGCCTTTTTAAAATTTTTGGTTTGTCCCCTATTTTCCCAAAAAATTATTGGGGTTTGGGTTCCCCCAAATTTGGCCCGGTTAAGAAAACAGGGGAAAAATTACGCGGGAAAGGTTTGGGGTGGCCCGGGGGGAAGTGGGGGCCTTGGGGTGGGCCAAAAATACCTTTTTGACTGAAAATTCCCCCAGCCGTTGGGGTGATTTTTCCGGGCGTTTGGGGGGTTTCCCTTCCTCTCCTTCCCTTTCCCTCTTTCTTCTCCTTCCCCTCCCCCTTCCCCTTTCCTGGCATTCCTTAACTTTTGTTCTCTCTCTCTCCCCTCTCTCTCCCCCTCTCTCTCTCTCTCTCTCCCCTCCCCTCTCTCTCTCTCTCTCTCTCCCTTTTCCCCCTTAAACCCGGCTCTCTCTCTCTCTCTCTCCCTCTCTCTCTCTCTCCTCTCTCTTTTCTCTCTCCCCTCTCTCTCTCTCCCCGGCCTCCCCGGGGACCCCTCTCTCTCTCTCTCTCTCTCCCCTCTCTCTCTCTCTCTCTCTCTCCCCTCTCCCCCTCTCCCCTCTCCCCTCTTCTCTCCCCTCTCTTTTCCCCTCCCCTCTCTCCCCCCTCCCCCTTTCCACCTCCGCCCGGGGGGCGTGCTCTCTCTTTTTCCCTCTCTCTCCCCTCTCTCCCCTCTCTCTCTCTCTCTCTCTCTCTCTCTCCCCCTCCCCCCCCGACCGGCTGTTTTTCTCTCTCTCTCTTTTCCTCTCTCCCTTTCCTTTTTTTTCTCCCCCCGCACCCCTCCCCCCCTCCCCGCGCAGCAACTTGCTCCGTCAGTTTGTGAATATAACCCGCGAAACAATGCCGCGATTCGACTAAAAAAATGGATCTTTGAAAAGGTAAGAGTTTCGGCTCTCGAAATGTTTGATTAGTTTGCAATTTTAACGGTAACCGAGTGATTTATGAGCGATTTTGTTGATTTAAAAAAAAAAAAAAAAAAATCTCATCGCACCGTTCTTTGTTCATGGGCTGACCGAAGCGGCCGTGGCATAATCGCATCCGGCCTGATACCTCGTTGTCGTGGTCAGCGGCTGTGAAGCGTTCAGTTGCGAACACAAGGCCCTGTTAACTAACTGTACGTGTCACTTTTAGATGATGATGATGATGATGATGATGATGATGATGATGAAGTGATGCTTTATGTCCTCAGATGTCAGTTGACATATTAGGGACAAGCTGTGACCAATGCCAAGCACGGTGAAATTTAAATCTTTAGGGTCCACGGAAACCAGAACCTGGGTTGGGGGACAGTCCAGGACGTCCACCTCGACTCTCACACAGCTCCTGAACCATGGTCACTTTTAGTGTCTCTTCCCGTGTTATATAACCCGGCCTTTCACGATGGGCGCCATGCGCTGCTACTTGTCTGCCATGCATACGTGACCTGTGTAGGTGTATCGTACCCGTTCTAGCGTATCTCCTCCTTTTCTACACTGTTCGTCCTCGCTGACGATAATTATGTAATCTGTATGAACAATGGAGCCGGCGCTAGGTCGGCGTCGACCGACTCGATCATCATCCAAATCATACACAGACTCACTCAGCTATGACAGTATCACGCACACATTAGACCCTATACAGGATAGAATACATATTCAGCCTGTAAGGAAGCTGTCGGTCTGAAAGAACGATATTGCAGAACACCAGGAAACCACATTAGATGCATATGGCGCGATCAAAACAAACAAAGGCAGCCGTGCACTACCAACGTAAATGACTCGTTAGATGACTGTTACAATGATGCCCCCGAAGACATACTGTTGTCGATCATACAGATTCACACAGACACAACAAAACTTCTCACCATTACATTGTATTACACCACGGGCACCATCATGCTCCAAGGCCGTGCCTGTCGCAGATGGGTGAATCACGAGTTTGAGTGCCATAAGGTCGTTGTAAACGCTATTGACAAACTGAGGCCTTGTTCATCAAACACAATGAATGACAGTAACTGCCTAGTTTCAGTCTCAGTTTCAGTCGGAAATGGTGGTGCCACCGCTACAATCGCTGCCGGTACACCGACCACCTGTGACAACACTGACAACACTCCCTTCAGTCGGCAGTTACGATACTGTAGCTGCTGTTGCCGTCAGTACCGCCTCCGACGACAGGACAACACCGCGGCCGTCAGCAGTGATGTGGCCCCGTCGGCTGATACCACCGCTGCTGGAACAACCATCGTCTCCGACGACAGCGACAACACCTCGTCCTTCAGCAGTGATGTGGCTCCATCGATTGATACCACCGCTGCTGGAACAACCATTATCTCCGACGACAGCGACAACACTGCGTCGGTCAGCAGTGATGCGGCCCCATCGACAACGCCATCCCTGCCGGTGGTGATACTGCCATTGCTGCTGGGTCTCGAGGGTTCTCAGACCCGGCAGCTGTCATCACCACCAGCACGCCCATCCCCACTAACGACAGCGACAACGCCATCCCTGCCGGTGGTGACCCCTGCCACTGCTGGGTCTCGAGGGTTCTCAGACCCGGCAGCTGTCATCACCACCAGCATGCCCATCCCCACTGACGACAGCGACAACGCCATCCCTGCCGATGCCCCAAACCCCTCCGACCGATAAAAGTACAACATCCCTTTTCTCCACCACCACTGACACGACCACTGACTCTTCCACCCTCAACTCGGAACAATCAAAGCAGCTGTCTACAAACAAAACAGCGGCTGATAGCTCTGCCGACAGCACCATACCTGACATCCGAGTGAACAGATCCAGACAGGTTCCTCCTTCATTGCGACTCCCTAAGGAAGGCAGCCTAGCTGCCCTCCTGGGTGATTTCCAATCTGCGCCATGTGGACAGACGAAGGCTGGACCAAAACGGTAAAATCCATGTCAGGACGGTTGGTGGAGCTACAGCCGGTGATTTCTCAGCTACCCTTGACCAACCAGTCACCCCGAGAGGACACTAGTCATGTTTTGTCCACATTGGCACCAACGACTGCTCCACTAACTATGACAAGCAGCTGGTCACTGTCAGCTTCCGGACGCTAGCCAAGCAACTGGTGAGGGTCTTCCCCAAAGCTGCCATAGCCTTCACCCCCGGGTTCTCCCTCTAAACAGTGGATATACAAAAGGCCATAGAAGACACCAACCAAATGCTAAGCAGCATGTGCTCTTCCTATGGCTTTGTATATCTGCTGGAGCCCACTTTCAGCGTGAAGCAACCCCGACAAAACTAAAGCAGCTTTTCCCTCCGATGGGGGGTACATCAAAACCCCAAAGAGGACTGGCGATCCTTCTAAAGGAAAATTTTTTTCCCTTTCCCCTTCCTCGTACCCGGGGAAGGGAAAACCCTGCCAACACAAAGCAACCCGCCGGCAACGACCTGGTGGAGATAACGTTAAAAGTGCTTGTGATGCTGCGGGTCCGAAAACTGGAGTCGGCCTCACGCAAAACCCCGGGACCCCACAGAAAATTATCCGGGGAAATTTTTATTTTACGAACGTTTTTTGTTCTATTGCCCTTTTTGCTCCCCCTTTGGGGTTTTTTTGTTTTCGTTCTGGGAATTTTGGTTTTGCGCGCTCTTTGGCAAACGCATTTTTTTCGAGTGTTTTTTTTTTCCCTTTTTTTTTTCCCGGGTTTTGCTTTTTTTTTCATAATTTCCATCGTTTATTACAATGTTGCGCGTTGGTCATCAGAATGTGTACCATTTGTATAACAAGGTTCCTGGTCTGTGTGTATTCCTTAGCCAGTCAACGCCTAACTATAACATTTTTGGTATCACAGAGTCACGACTAGACTCCAGAATTTCTGACCAGGATATTAACATTCCAAATTATTGTATTTCGAAAAAAGGATTCAATTGTTATTGGACAGACTGGTATTGCAGTATACTACACAATTCTATTGCTGACATTACACATAGGCGTCAAGACCTTGAAAGTGACCTTGTTGAATGCATTTGGCTTGAACTAAAACCAAGTACGAGCGTTCCTAATATTTTTGTGTGTTTTTTATACAGAAACCCTTCTGCTTCTTATGAATGGTTTGACAACTTTGTACAAATGATAGATAACATCCATACTGTTAAACCCCATGCTGATATTCTTTTTCTAGGAGATTTTAATATTGATTTACTAAAGCCACACTCTTCCTGGGACTCTACTTTTAACACTGCTAGGTTTAAACCCAAACTTGTGAAATCACCTACTAGAATTACACAGATGTTTGCCACTCTTTTTGACCATATATATACAAACAACCCAACGTAATCACCGAGGTCAGTGTACCTGACCTGAGCTTTAAGTGACCATTGTCCCATCTCCTGTTCAAGATCGATTAAGCTTTCCCAAAAAGTGAGCCCAAAACCCATTCATATATATCATTTCGATCTTTCAAACATTTTAAAAGGCTGCCTTTTTTTAATGACCTGCACTGGGCCCCGTTCACTGAAGTCCTGAATTTTACTGATCCCGATAAAGCCTTGGCAAAATGGTACAATGTTTATCTCACTGTTGTCAATAGACATGCAAACCCTTTTAAAACGCAAGCGGGTAAAACATCCAAAGTTACCCCCAAAGGAACAAAGACATCAAGGAAACAATGGCAGAAAAGACAAACTAAAGAGAGAATTGTTTTCCCCGAATACAAGGGAAAAAAGATATAAAGTAAACGGGATTGTGAGAAAAGCCAAAAAAAAAATACTTCCAAAAACTCATAGAGCGTGATAACAATATAGCATCTGTGTGGCGTGCTCTAAATGTGTTTACGAAAGGACATCGTTCTACTTCTGCCGACATCCCGAAAAATCTAACTGCAAATGTTTTCAATAATCATTTCCTGTCTGTGTCAGAGTCATTAATAGAACCAAGAAAAAATGTATAAAGAGTGTTCAACTCCTCTATATGATTTCTGCAAAAAAAAAACTAGCGGGCAAGACCCATTTGTTTATCCCATATCTCTCCGTTTCGGAACTAGGCAAATACATATCGAGGCTGGAAAACAAAAAATCGTCTGGTCTGGATGGTAGAAGCAACCAGCTACTAAAATTGTCATTGCCATACATAATAGATTCGCTTACATGTGTTTTTAACTTATGCATTGAGAAAAACGTTTTTTTCCCTCTTTAACTTAAAAAAACCAAAGTGGTTCCGCTTGCAAAATCTACGGATAAAACAAATCCAACCAATTACAGACCAGTATCACTTCTGTCTGTTTTGTCAAAGCTTCTCGTTCTAAACGGGGCGAAAATTGATCAAGTGTCAGAACACCGTCTTCTAGGTATAACCATAGACAATAAACTTCGCTGGGGCTCACATATTAATAATGTGTGTAAAACAGTTTCAAGACGAGTCTTCCTTCTGTCGAAATTAAGGTACATCGTAAACATCGACACCAAAAAAACTGTTCTTCAATCCCCCATTAAACCTCACATTGATTATGCTTTAGTCGTGTGGGACGGGGGGTAGTGATGTTCTCAAAAAGAGATTAAATTCTCTGGACAGAAGAGCTGTAAAAAAAATCCTTCCAGATACAACTCTAAAAATACTGACCAGAAATTATAGGAGATGAGAATAATTAGCCTACAAAAACAACTTGAAAATAACAAAGGTTTTTTCATGTACAGGGTCCTTAGCAATGAGGCCCCCAAATACATACTAACCCGTAAAAACACACACTCCCTCACGCTATTCCCAAATTTTAGGAACTATCACCTTAGTTTGCCTAGGCCAAGGATAAACATATTCAAAACAAGTATATCCTTCTCTGGTGCTTATCTATGGAACAACCACCTCTGACAGTCAGATCTTTTCGGGCCCCTCAACTCCTTCAAGCGTAAACCCTTTGTGCACACCTTGAAATATTAATAGGATGGACTGTGACATAATACTCCGCCCAATCCTTCCGCTGTTTTTGATAGTACCCCCCCCCCCCCCCCCCTTTTTTATAAGATAAGCATTGACAGCTTCTTCTTTTTTTTCTTTTTTTTTCTCCCCAATACTGGTGTTGAATTGATCAGATGTTTTCTGCCTTATTTACAGGTTGTATGTTTATAATGTATAACTGAAGGGTGTATGCTGTGTACATCTGGCGCTGTGAACACCCCTATTTTTTGTGTGGAAATTCTCATGTATCAAATTTCACTCACTCATTCATGCCTGTATGTATATAAATTATGCCTTTTAATTTTATATTTACTCATCAGAGCTTCGCAAGGACTAGTTTTTAGACGGGTTTTGACTTTAACCTAAAATAAAATCCTTGTAAAATAAAATTTTTAAACTCGAGTTTCCCCTTCTTTTGTCCCCTTTCAGACAAAAAGAGAGGGGAAATGAGGTTTTCAGTGATTGCCATTGCAATGATTGGTGTGATGATGATGAATTGGGTTTCTAATGTCCTCCCGGATGTCGGGTTTACATATTAGGGACAAGGGTGAGACCCAATCCCCAAACATGGTTCAATATAGTTTACGTCCACGGAAAAAACCCGAAGGCTCGTTTGGACGGACAGCTCAGGGCCCACCTCGCTCTCACACAGCTTTTTGAACTTGGGAATGATTGGGGCCCTTTCCGACCTATTTTATACACCCATACAACTCCGTCCAGTCCTTCCGACCCTTTCCCACCCCAACCCCCCCCACCGTTTCCCCCCCCCCCCCCCCCTTCCCCCCCCCCCCCCCCCCTCCCTTACTGTTCTTTATAAAATAAGCATTGACTGCTTCTGTTTTTTTTTCCCATACTAGTCATATGAACTGATTAGATGTTTGCTGCTTTATTTGCTCATAATATTTTTCCCCCTATTTCTCATAATTGTTAAATGAAATGACATTGTTCACTGGCGCTTGGGCACGTTATGTTTTTTTGTGGAAATTCTCAAGTATAACGTTTCACTCACTCATTCATGCCTTTTAAATTTTGTAAAACAAGTAATGCCTGTAATTTGATATCTATTCATCAGTACTTAGCAAGGACTAGTTGTTGGTTTTTTACTGAACCTAAACTACAATCCTTTTTAAAATAAATTTGGGCATTTGGGGGTTCTTTTTTTTTTCTCTCTCTCTCTCTCTCTTTCTCTCTCCCCCTCTCTCTCTCTCTCTCTCTCTCTCCTTTTTTCTCTCTCTCTCTCCCCTCTTTTTCTTCTTCCCTTTTTCTTCCTTTTTCTTTTCTTCCTTTTTGTTAAAAAAAGGGGAAAGGGGGGGGAGGGGA
>JABMCL010003469.1:2365000-2380000 GCA_018857735.1 Alviniconcha marisindica | reverse complement strand
ACAGATTGCATCAGACTATTTCAGTACATCTTCCAGTCCTTGGTCTCTATCACACTCTATAAACCAGATTGCATCAGACTATTTCGGTACATCTTCCAGTCCTTGGTCTCTATCACACTCTATACACCAGATTGCATCAGACTATTTCAGTACATCTTCCAGTCCTTGGTCTCTATCACACTCTATAAAACAGATTGCATCAGACTATTTCAGTACATCTTCCAGTCCTTGGTCTCTATCACACTCTATAAAACAGATGCAATAGTAACCAGACTGCATCAGACTATTTCATACATCTCCAGCCTTGGTCTCTATCAAACTCTATAGAGCATATTGCATCAGACTATTTCGGTACATCCTCCAGTCCTTGGTCTCTGTTAAACTCTATAAAACAGATTGCATCAGACTATTTCAGTACAACTTCTAGTCCTTGGTCTCTATTAAACTCTATAAAACAGATTGCATCAGACTATTTCAGTACAACTTCTAGTCCTTGGTCTCTATTAAACTCTATAAAACAGATTGCATCAGACTATTTCAGTACATCCTCCAGTCTTGGTCTCTATTAAACTCTATAAAACAGATTGCATCAGACTATTTCAGTACATACTCATCCTTGGTCTCTATCAAACTCTATAAAACAGATTGCATCAGACTATTTCAGTATATACTCCAGTCTTTGGTCTTATTAAACTCTATAAAACAGATTGCATCAGACTATTTCAGTACAACTTCTAGTCCTTGGTCTCTATAAACTCTATAAAACAGATTGCATCAGACTATTTCAGTACATACTCCAGTCCTTGGTCTCTATCAAACTCTATAAAACAGATTGCATCAGACTATTTCAGTATATCTCCAGTCTTTGGTCTATATCAAACTCTATAAAACAGATTGCATCAGACTATTTCAGTATATACTCCAGTCTTTGGTCTATATCAAACTCTATAAAACAGATTGCATCAGACTATTTCAGTATATCTCCAGTCTTTGGTCTATATCAAACTCTATAAAACAGATTGCATCAGACTATTTCAGTATATGCTCCAGTCTTTGGTCTATATCAAACTCTATAAAACAGATTGCATCAGACTATTTCAGTATATGCTCCAGTCTTTGGTCTATATCAAACTCTATAAAACAGATTGCATCAGACTATTTCAGTATATGCTCCAGTCTTGGTCTATATCAAACTCTATAAAACAGATTGCATCAGACTATTTCAGTATATGCTCCAGTCTTTGGTCTATATCAAACTCTATAAAACAGATTGCATCAGACTATTTCAGCATATTTTGCTCCAGTCTTTGGTCTATATCAAACTCTATAAAACAGATTGCATCAGACTATTTCAGTATATGCTCCAGTCTTTTGTCTCTATTAAGCTCTATAAAACAGATTGCATCAGACTATTTCAGTACGTCCTCCAATCCTTGGTTTCTATCACACTCTATAAAACAGATTGCATCAGACTATTTCAGTACGTCCTCCAATCCTTGGTTTCTATCACACTCTATAAAACAGATTGCATCAGACTATTTCAGTACGTCCTCCAGTCCTTGGTTTCTATCACACTCTATAAAACAGACTGCATCAGACTATTTCAGTATATCCTCCAGTCTGAAACAGAACGAGGCCAGGGCGCTCGAGCAGAATCGACACACAAGGGAGTTAACCGGCGTTGGAAAGACGTCACACAAGGGAGTTAATCGGCGTTGGAAAGACGTCACACAAGCACAACAACAAAGACCTGAGTCGCCTACAGTAACTTTCACCCGGCATGCGAGTAAATACGAGGTACGTAATCTCCACCAGAGGTACATCCTCCTGTGTGTTGGGATGTCCTCCAGTCCATGATTTAACATTGACGTTGGGGGTAAGTTGTACAGTGCGACAGCCTCTTTAAAAGACCTATCATAAAATGCCACGTCTCCATCAAAGAATGCACGGCAGAGCACGTGCAGCTTTGAACTGCCGTAGTTGTGAGAACAGCGGCAAGAAATCAATGGTGGGGCAACGGTGTGTGGGAATGTCGCTCGGTGTATTGACCGCAGTTTATGGGACAACTTATAGGCATTGACCTAATCAGCGTCCAATCACCTCGGCAGGCTGCGGAACGTGAGCGTCGGTAGGAAGGGCAGAACGGTAAAACAGAAAGAAAGGCGACTTTAAAAAAAAAAAAAAGGAAAGAAAGGCAAACGTCGGCTTAAAGGGGAACGCAACCCAAACGCAAGTGGGCCTGAAAACGTCAAAAATGTGCAGGTATTTCCATTCGCATTGCTTCATTTGGTTGTTCTGGCAACTCTTATACCACTAAAGTACATTTCTGCTTCAAATTTGACTTATCATGGCGCAGATATGCTGGTTCGATCGCTATTACCAATGAAAAAAGGATAAGAGGTTGGCTCGGGACATTTTTGATACATTTGCCACTTATGCCCCCCCCCCCCCCCCCCCCATCCTCCCCCCCTCCCCCCTCCCCCCACCACCCACCCACCCCTTTTTCTTTCTTTTTTTTAAAAACATTTTTTTATGACGTTATACTAATACAGACTTTGAGTTTTACAGCACATGATATTCATTACATCACACCTATTACACGTCATTATCATGCCAACATTCTCCCAAGCACTGGACAAGAAAACAACAGCTGGAAAAAAACAAAAAAGTTATTTCGCTTCTCATCTAATTTTTCATCGTTTTTAACAGTTTAACTGTTAAGTGCCGTTTTGTAGCTTGACAAAGCGGATTACCCTGAAAATTTGCAGATTGTGTGTCCGTGTGATAATAATAAGTATTCTTTTGAATCTTTTATGTGTTTGGCAGCACTCACAGTCGTGTTTTCTCGATTTTTAAACGCTGATTAAAATCAAATTAAATTAAATTAAAATTAAAAAAAGGACGAGAGACCAAGTGAGAAACTGCAGTGTGTATGTGATTTATTGCATTGTTTTACCGGATAAGGCCTGTGATGCTTCGTCGATTCGGTTCCGATACAAACGGCTTACGTCTTGTTTCTGTACGAATATAACGATTCCGTTGCATGCCCTCGAATTTGATGCCAAACAGTAAATGTCAACAGTTCTGGAAGACATCCTCTTGGTCAACAAACACAAAACGATGACAAGAGCATACCCTGCCTAGCACTCTAGTGAACATTACTTTGTGTAAATCCTTCACGTTAATCTTTGATAAAGTGATGAAATTGTGGTTTTGAACACTTATTTGTTTCTTTGTTTGTTTCATTTTCCTGAACAGTTTTGTTCTTTCACATGTTACATTGATGGTGTGTTTCAAAGCAAATTTCCTTTCAAGGACAATGACGTATTATCTTGTCTTAATTTTTTTTCCGTCCGACAAGGAGAGCGCCGTATTGGAAAAGTTAGCTCTCTTCTGATTGGCTGACACCAGCAACACTATTGCGTCTCGGCAAGAACAACAGAATGAGCGACCCAGCTGGAAGTATTTCCCGAAACGAATCTCGCAATGCTTGCTGCGAAATATATATCAATCCGCTGAACGATTTTCCGCCGCTGAAGTTCGATACCTAAAAAATGTAGAGCTTATAATTCTCTCGTCAGAAATTACCCTGGTCCATAAGGTCGCTGTCGTGATCAGAAAATCTTTAGTGACACAATAATCTAGAACACAATTGACGAGGTTGACAAGATTGAAAGATTGTATATCTGTTATCTGGACCCGATCATCAGATGCAGACGGCTTAATGTCTTCACGATACAAAAAAAAATCTTCACCACTACCTTTCTGCGACTGTCATTTGATCGCTGTCGCAGTCGATTGTCTTCCTGAAAACTGTCCATCACATAAATAGTCTACGTCATCAGAGCAGCTCCTTCCGTTTTTGGTGCAAACAGAGACACTGCATGTGCGAGAGTTTGTAGCACTTCTAGGGCACTGAGGGAAGTAGGTCCTAAGCAGTTATGTCTTTATAAAAGTCTTGACGAAGGGTGTGCGTGTGCGTGCGAGAGTTTGTAGCACTTCTAGGGCACTGAGGGAAGTAGGTCCTAAGCAATTACGTCTTTATAAAAGTCTTGACGAAGGGTGTGGGTGTGCGTGTGTGAGGGCGTGTTCCAGTGTCTGTGTGCATGCGTGATTGTGTGCGTCCGTGCGTGCGTGTGCGCATACATATATATATATATGTGTGTGTGTGTGTGTGTGTGTTTGTATGTATGTGTGTGTGTATGTGTGTGTGTGTTTGTGTGTGTGTGTGTGTGTGTGTGTGTGTGTGTGTGTGTGTGTGTGTGTGTGTGTGTGTGTGTGTGTGTTTGTATGTATGTGTGTGTGTATGTGTGTGTGTGTTGTGTGTGTGTGTGTGTGGGGGGGGGGGGGTCAAACAGAAAACGTTCCTTTCTTCAACATTTTCATACCTATACAAATCACATATCTGACGATACTCTCCGTGAAAAAAAGTAAACACTTTAATGCGATTAAAAAAATAATGTAATCAGCAACTGCCGCAAATAGTATCTAATCTACGATCAAAATTTTGACTATTTCCGATAGTACAGACAAGAAGCCGGGAGTGGGGGAGGGGGTGCTGGAGGGAGGGGGGGGCGGGGGGGGGAGGGCATCATTTTCTTGACAAGGACATTTTTTGTGCAGAGTACACCTAACAGAACGGGGATAGCTCGATGGTAGAGCGCTGGACTCGTGATCGAAAGTTCGCGGGTTCGAGTCCTGGCAGGAGTGGCGGATGAATTTTCTTCTCCAGGGTCAACTTTCTGTGCTGACTCTTATTTCGGTATCCGTTCCATCCCTGTGTTACCGCAGTAACACGTAAATGTACAGGTGGCAGGTTACAGCTAAACACGCATGCATCCTATGTATGTGGGTTGGAATAAAATGACACTGTAAACCGGTGCATGTTTGTATGGAGTACAAAACACGCGCCGAGACGGCAGCACTTTCACGTGGCACCAGCTATGTAACAACTAACAGCGCTGTAACCACTTCAGTGGATATTCAAAACGCGCTGTATGAAGCTACAGTCATTCATCTAGAGTCGCATAGAGAATACGCTATAGTTGCCATCGTCAAGCGCTTAGGGCTCATCGTCTTGAGATGAGGCGCTCGACAAGTACTCAAATAACTTTCTTTTTAAATGAAGAAACTCAGAAAACGACCGCGAGCCGAAATGTGTATGCACTTTCTTCCTGTTCTGGTTCTTGTTCCGTGTAGGCGACCAGCTTTTAAATGTGTACACTCACGTAAACAGACCACACACGCACGTTAAAGATCCTGTGGTCCATGTTAGAGTTCAGTGGACCACCGGAACAGCAAAATAACCCAAGATGCACTGAAACTGTGAAAGTCTTGAAAATGTTGAAACTGGACACTCTACGGAAGAAGAACAACTTCTTTTGTATAGAAGTACAGAGTGACACTGATTGTATGCATGAAGCTAGGCTACAACCTGCCACCAGCACTTTGAGGCACCATGACCGGGGTCTTTTACGCGCTGTTATGGTAATACAGGCGTTGAAATTATAGCAAAGTGCGTCAGCACAGAAAAGTTGACTCTGGAGAAGAGAACGCTGTTTATTAGGACAAAACACAGTATACATGTTTTGTTTAAATCCTTCACGTTAATCGTTGATAACGCGGTGAAGTTGTGTTTTGAAGATAAACACCTTTTAAAGATTAATACTTTTTACGTGTTTGGATCTTGTTTTAGAACGTTAGCAGTCATTTTTGTTTCAGGTTTTTTGTTTGTTTGTTTTCTGGAGAAGAGGGAGAAGCCACAAGCATGACAGGGGACGCCACAACAGATACCTAAATTGCCTACTGTGACTGCCACCTGACATGCGAGTAAATACATGATACGTCAACTCCAAACGCGAGTGAATACTTGGTTTCTAAACACAGATTGCCACAGTTTCAATATATTGTTTCTAGGTCCAGTCTGAATAGATTTATAGCCCGTTTCTTGGTGTTCCTCATCAGAAATCAAAACATATTATGGTGTGTCAAGCTGAATCTGAATAATGTTCTTTGTTATTATAGTCTGAATGTCTTAGCACAATTTTAACGTGGTGTTTCTTACTTAGCATACTTTAAATGCGTGAATATGTTGCTCCGTAAGATAATACGTGGTTTCTTATTACGATTTAACACAGTTTAAACGAGTTGTTTGTAAGCAGTCTGACTATGCATATGTAGTTTCCCATCACAGTTTGAACATGTTTTTATCACAGTCTAAACATTTTGTTTCTTCACAAAAAGATCTTTAAGCCAACAGTATGAACTCGCAGCTAAAAATCAAGGTAAAACGAAACCACAAAATCACAAATATGACTTCATGAGGCCTCTACAAAGATAGTTACGTCAACATTTTTCATAGTGTTTTTACTTTTTTCGTTCGAGAATGGTCGATTACCGTACTAATACTTAAATTTCTTACACTCTGATCAAAACAAGTTCGTTTCATGCACATGGAAACGTGAGGTCAGCCGTCAGGCATACCTGCTAATAAAGAATTGTACCCAATATCTGAAGGACACTGATAGAGCCTTGATGAGAAGATGAAGGAAAATGGCAACAACAACAAAACAACTCAGAGATAAGCAAAAGCACTTTCATTCCTATGATTGTTTGTTAGCGTATTAACTGGCAGTTCTTTGAAAAGGGGGTTTACCCTGAACATTTACGCATGTTTTGTATTGTCTCATCAAAATAAGCGATATTTTCAACCTTTTGTGTGTTTTGATCTTCTCTCAAAACGATGGTAGTCAGCTTTGTTTTAATTTCTTTTAATCTGAATACAAATCATAATCTTTTCTCCCTTTCCCTTTATTGCGCTAAACTAGCATAACAGTGGTCGTGACATAAGACATTGCGCACACCTTCCTGAACGAAAGAGTTCCTAGTTTCGTGTCAACGTTAATTTCAGTTACACATACACTACGCTACGTTTCAAATGCAGCAGGCGCATGACGCAATCTTTCATACATTTTCACATTCTGATTCCGAGAGAATTAAGGGCGACCCAGATTTTGGTTTTGGTTTTAATTTCACCGGCAAGAAGATTTAGATTGGAGTAACTCCGCTGTTGCATCGGTTACATGCATTTTGCAAGACAAAATTGATGTTGGTGTACACTTCCTTTCTTTCTCTGCTTCAGATACCACTGACGGTAAAACTGTTTGAATCAACGACATTAGCACTGCCATGCTGGAGAGATACCCCTATTATAACTATACATTATTAGGTTTTTATGTAAACATTTGTGTAGGTCTTGTAAAGTGCGGTGTGCTCACTCTTGTCAATGAGATACGGCGCTCTACTATAGAAATAACCGCTATTATTATTATGATCAGTCAGTGCAACGAACTGGTCTTTTGACACAACTGACAATTTGCTAGGCTAACGCAGTTATATGTTAACTCTAAAACAGTCGGTGTGAAACTGTAAGCATTTGTCCTGAGATGACCACAGCGATCGATAGGACGTTTAAAGTGCAGTTTCCAACTGCCCACTAATTAATTATTTAAAGTCCAGTTACCCATTAATAATTGTTTAAAGTTCTGTTTCTAACTACCTACTAATTAATTATTCAAATCCAGTTTTTAACTACCCACTAATTAATTATTTAAAGTCCAGTTTCTAACTACGCACTAATTAATTATTTAAATTCCAGTTTCTAACTACCCACTAATTAATAATTTGAAGTCCAGTTTTTAACTACCCACTAATTAATGAGTATGCGGTCCAGCAGCTGGGTAAAAACAGCTCATAGTGTTCAGTGTAGATTCTGTCGTCTTCACGACGGAAAGTGAAATCACACGACTGGCTGGGGTTTCTCCGAACTGGAGAAAATAAAGCACGATTGACCTGTCACGCCCATCGCCTGCTTGGTAGGAGTTGTGTTGATTGAGGTCGTACGCGTTTATCAGTACAAATCTCAACCCACAGATGAATTGGACAGAATGTTCCGGGTTCAAACAGCTTATGCACACACACACACACACACACACACACACAACACACACACACACACACGCACGCACGCACGCACGCACACACGCACACGCACACACACACACACACCATCCCATGCAAACACACACAATTCTCTCTCTCTCTCTCTCTCTCTCTCTCTCTCTCTCTCTCTCCTCTCTTCTCTCTCTCTCTCTCTCTCTCTCTCTCTCTCTCTCTCTCTCTCTCTCTCTCTCTCTCATCCACACACACACACACACACACACACACACACACACACACACACACACACACACACACATACAGGCTAGAACTCTCTCTCCACCACCACCCCTTCTCTCTCTAACCCCCGTGGCCCCCCAACCCACACACACATTCGTTTTATTTGTTCCACGCATGTGCGTGAAAGGTGGCTGTGTTGTTTTGGTCCGGCAGTTGCTGTCCTAAGCTGTGACTGATACAAATGAAATTATGCAGACTGCATTTATGTCATCTGACCTAATGAGCTACACATCACTGAGTGTAACAAAAATGCTTTCATTCAACTTCACATTGATGCAGCTTTCCCTGAGTCTATCAGTGGGCTTGTGGTAACATTCACAGATCTACAAGTAATATAGTTAATGAGTATAAACTAAGGGTAAATGTGTATTATTCTTTCAAAGCTGATGATTAACTCTCCGTGGGGTCACTGCATGTCCAGCGAAGCTTGAACGGAAGTCCTTCCTTGAAGCGTTTGAGACCAGTCTTCCTGGAAGCGTGTCAGACCAGCCTTCCTGAAAGCGTTTCAGATCAGTCTTCCTGAAAGCGTAGTCTTCCTGGATGCGTTTCAGACCAGTCTTCCAGTCTTCCTGGAAGCTTTTCAGACCAGTCTTCCAGTCTTTCTGGATCCTATGAACAGTTTTTGGTTTGATCTCATCCAAAATGAGCCAGAAATGGCATTGCACTAAGTTGTGTTTTCAACAAAGAGGAACTTCTCATGGTCTGATCATTCTTTAGTAACTAACCATTCTACTGAAGTAAATTATTGCTATCATCCCGCCCCGTCAGTAGTAGTGCGACGGACCCGTGATCGAAAGGCCTCTGGTTCGAGTCCCGGCAGGAACGGCGGGAGATCCGTTCCACCCCGTGCTCCCGGTCTTTCTGCCAAAAGTGCAAGTGGCAGATTACAGCTAAACACGCATGCTACCTATGAATGTGGCTTCGAATAAAGTGACGCTGTAAACTGGTGCATGGTTGTATGGCTTACACGGAACATGCGCCGAGACGGCAGCAGTTTCACGTGGCACCAGCCATGTAACAACTAAACAGCGTTGTGACCACTTCGGTGGATATTCGAAACGTGCTGTTTAAAGCTACAGTCACTCATTCAGAGTCGCATACGACTAGAGAGCAGACGCAGAGAATAGCGCTGTAGTTGCCATTGTGATTGCTCTCAGCGCTCACCTCCAGATGTTGCAATAAGTGTTCATATAAAAATTATGGAGAGAAAAAAATCCTTCCGTAACCGTGACCATAAAGTAAAAATGCCTTTTTGCCGTTGCGTCACATTTTATTTTATTTTTTAAATTCAGATCCTTACTGCAACTATCCTATCTGCCGTGCAGATCCCCGCCATACAAATCTCTTGTTGCACAAGTCAGTCCGAACAAACCTCTTCCGCTGCACATCCCTAAGCTGCTTGGTCAGTCTCTCCTGTCTTGCGCAAATTCTTTCAAAAATTTGCCAATCCCTTCTACATCAGTTCTTTAACCCCTTCACTTCCCCAGCATGTAACATTTCCGGGCTGAAAAATGCACGCACCCACCTGCAAACAGCATATTTTCCGGTTCTATAGCACATCTACTTTCAGTGCTATGCGATTTTGACGAAAATCCTTTCACATGTCGTAGCGAAAAATAAGACAAAAATGCTGAAGGGTTACAAATTTGGCACTTTTATTGGTCGTTTTCAAGTGACATCATGGCAGTGAAGGGGTTAACATTTTCAGTCTTTCTGTGTATTTCACAACACAAGCATTATCCTCGTCCCAGTAACATGTTCTGTTTTCTGTCTCTGATGTTTGTCGCCCACGAACCGTTCCTGTATTTTGCAACCCTCTTTTCGTTTTATTTGTTTCTGCTTGACAGATGTTTACTGTATATATTGATTTTGTATATTGATTTTTTAACCGTTTTTTTGTTTTTTGTTTGTTGTTGTTGTTTTTTGTTTCCGCTTGGCAGATTAAACGGAATGCTGTCATCTTTTCTCTATTTTGAAACCCTCTTTTTGTTTGTTTATTTTGTTCTGCTTGACAGATGTTTACTGTAAATAGTCATCTTTTCTGTATTTTGAAACCCTCTTTTTGTTTATTTTATGTGTTGCCGCTTGGCAGATTAAACGGAATGCTGTCATTTTTTTCTGTATTTTGAAAGCCTCTTTTTGTTTGATTGTTTTGTTTCTGCTTGACAGATGTTTACCGTATCTTGTCATGTTTTGTCTGTTTCCTGCTTCACATACTATCGGGTTATTTATCTGGTCCTTTGAAGGTCGGATGCACGCGCTTGTCTATAGATTTCTGCTCATTAATCTCTGTCAGGAAACATCCTCGTTCATCCGGAAGGGTTTGTTAATAGGGAAGTATGGAGAGAAGCTATTACACAATGCAGTTATCACATGCCTCCCTTTTTTGCGGATTACAGGTCAAAATCTGTACCGGAAGCATGTGCTCCTTCTTTTGCTTCTTTTTCCTTCTTCGTCTTATTGTCTTTCTTCTTCTTTCCCTTCTTCGTCTTATTGTCTTTCTTCTTCTTTCCTTCTTCGTCTTTTTGTCTTTTTCTTTCTTTCTTCTTACTTCTCTTCTTCTTCGTCTTATTGTCTTTCTTCTTTCCTTCTTCGTCTTATTGTCTTTCTTCTTCTTTCCCTTCTTCGTCTTATTGTCTTTCTTCTTCTTTTCCTTCTTCGTCTTATTGTCTTTCTTCTTCTTTCCTTTCTTCGTCTTATTGTCTCTTCTTTCCTTCTTTGTCTTATTGTCTTTCTTTTCCTTCTCGTCTTATTGTCTTTCTTCTTCTTCCTTCTTCGTCTTATTGTCTTTCTTCTTCTTTTCCTTCTTCGTCTTATTGTCTTTCTTCTTCTTTTCCTTCTTCGTCTTATTGTCTTTCTTCTTTTTTTCCTTCTTCGTCTTATTGTCTCTTCTTCTTTTTCCTTCTTCGTCTTATTGTCTTCTTCTTCTTTCCTTCTCTGTCTTATTGTCTTTCTTCTTTCCTTCTTCGTCTTTGTCTTTCTTCTTTTCTTCTTCTTATTCCTTCTCTTCTTTCTTATTGTCTTTTTCTTCTTCTTTTCCTTCTTCGTCTTATTGTCTTTCTTCTTCTTTTCCTTCTTCGTCTTATTGTCTTTCTTCTTCTTTCCTTCTCGTCTATTGTCTGCTTCTTCTTTTCTTCTTCGTCTTATTGTCTTTCTTCTTCTTTTCCTTCTTCGTCTTATTGTCTTTCTTCTTCTTTTCCTTCTTCGTCTTATTGTCTTTCTTCTTCTTTTCCTTCTTCTTCGTCCTGAAGCGTCCTGCGCGATCCACGGGACGTCAAAATTCCGTCTTCTACTTCTGCAACCTAAAATCGTCCTAAGCGATTCTGTCCGGGAGTAAAATCCGATCTACTTCTGCAAACTAAAATGTTAAGGATTCTTGTTCCTTAAAACGGCAGTACTTTTAAATTTTTGTTTTATCTATTTTTTATCATTTTTTTAAACTAACTCTTCTTCTTCAACTTCTCCACTTCTGCTCCTACTTTCGGCTTCTTTTGGTACATGTTACTTTATTCCCATGTGTCTACACATGGCCAGACAGTCCCGCTTTTGCCAGAAACAAAGAAAGAAACAAACAAAACGTTTACATTGCTAGCCTCACAAAAACGCTGGACGTAGGAGGCGGTTTTTAAACACCACTTTTGACTCGTGCTTCGTTACACAGCTCGTCGATTTTAATTTGCATCTGTGCAGCGTTTTTGTTTGTTTGTTTTTTTGTTTTAGTTTTTTTTAATTATAGTTTTTAGTTGTTTTTTAGTTTTTAGTTGTTTTTAATTCTTTTAAAATGTTTTAACGGCTTTCCAACTTCAGCTTGTCTATGTGATGATATAAGCCTACCGCGACAGGGAAATGAAGGTCCCCTCTGCTTATAATCCAGAGCTGTCAGAGGTTCACTCTTTTAAGCCTTTCAGCGCCAGCAGTTCTATAATGCAGCAGTTCCTGGCGCCAGCTGTTTTTCCCAATCTGGCACCGAACACAGTTACCGTCTTTAAACGCCTGTAACTTTCATATTTTTGAACCAGCTCTTTTGCAATTATTCGCAGAATAAAGTAAAATGATTCTAGTTTTCATCAGTATATATGTTGTTGTACTTCTTTCTTTACCAATTCTTACAAAACAGTCCCCTGATTTGGACACATAAATATGTCATCGGCAGGGAGCTTGGTGGGAACAGCATTGTGGCATAGGCGCCGTAAGGGTTACGGTCTGAGGTAGTTGGTCAGAATATACCTTTGCGAGCCTTGCTTTTTTCCTTGCTACCTGCCTTGGGAAAATATGTGTGTGTGTGTGTGTGTGTGTGTGTGTGTGTGTGTGTGTGTGTGTGTGTGTGTGTGTGTGTGTGTGTGTGTGTGTGTGTGTGTGTGTGTGTGCTTGTGACTTCAGATTATTTTTTTCTTCTCCGACTTCAGCTTTTACCCAAATTTTCTTCCAACAAACAATGGCGTGTGACATAAACAGTGAATCAGATCGTTTACCTGTGACTGGAAATAAAGATTTGCTTGACTTGATTTGACTTGACTTTTCTGGTGCGAAAATAAAAGGCGCGCACTGGCTCTCTATCGGATAGGCCAGTGGATCAGGCTAGAAAGACACGGCAAAGTGCCCATGGCGTTCAGAAACTGTGGATAGGCCGGTGGCTCAGGCTAGAAAGACACGGCAAAGTGCCCATGGCGTTCAGAAACTGTGGATAGGCCGGTGGCTCAGGCTAGAAAGACACGGCAAAGTGCCCATGGCGTTCAGAAACTGTGGATAGGCCGGTGGCTCAGGCTAGAAAGACACGGCAAAGTGCCCATGGCGTTCAGAAACTGTGGATAG
Organism: Alviniconcha marisindica; assembly: GCA_018857735.1. NCBI lineage: Eukaryota > Metazoa > Mollusca > Gastropoda > Provannidae > Alviniconcha > Alviniconcha marisindica. Next base: position 2,366,950 of record JABMCL010003469.1, on the reverse strand, counting down.
GCCGGTGGCTCAGGCTAGAAAGACACGGCAAAGTGCCCATGGCGTTCAGAAACTGTAGATAGGCCGGTGGCTCAGGCTAGAAAGACACGGCAAAGTGCCCATGGCGTTCAAAAACTATGGACAGGCCGGTGGTACAAGCTAGGAAGACACAGCAAAGTGCCCATGGCGTTCAGAAACTGTGGGGAGAAATATCAAACTATAAAGATGGCAAGGGAGAGAGGGGGCGAAGAGTATTGTCCTAGTATATATTATTTTCTGAAGATTATTGCACCAACATCAGAGAATAGTTATTGCACTGAATAGACAGCACTGCACTGTCGCTGCTCGCTTTGTGACAGTGTGAACGACAGCAAAACAATACTGTACTTGGAAACAGTGCTTCTGTGGCGATTTTGCCGGTATGAATCATATCGTTTGCTTTCATGGATTAACGGCAACCTAAATATTCCAAAATGAGCTTGCAAAAGGCGCGTGCCTTGGTGTTCGATCAACAAACAAAGGGAGCTAATTAGCGCTCGAAAGACATCACATAAACACAACAACAAAGACCCGAATCGCCTTCGGTAACTCTCAGCTGGCGTGGGAGTGAATACAAGGTACATCCACCAAAGGTACATCCGCCACCATGGCGCTGATTGTGTAACGCTCGTAAAAGTGTTGGACAATAAAATAAAATAAAATAAAAATAAAAATTCAACTTTTCCCCATTACGGCGCTTATATGTTGCATAAGTACTGACCTGTTAATGAAGTAAATATCAACACATGAAACTCGTGGAGTCAGCGCACAACAAAATTGAGGACATTGCATCTGGACAATCGGTTAAAACAAGTATTTTAAGGTTGTTCAACGTACAATGTGTGTGTGTGTGTGTGTGTGTGTTGTGTGTGGTGTGTGTGTGGTGTGTGTGTGTGTGTGTGTGTGTGTGTGTGTGTGCGTGCGCGTGTGTGCGTGTGTGTGCAAATAACCCGTGTTTTATCTATAATGTCTTAACAAATTTGCATTCGTCTTACATATCATAAGAGAAAAAATAGGATGTCAATAAGATATCAAGTATTTGGGTACGTTTTTATATCGGAAGCTATTCCACAACAAACACTATCCGTCTTCGAATGTCCCCTAATCACTTCCTAGCCAATACTTTGCAGCTGGCGACACTTCCTCGCAACGTTCCCCCAACTCTCTACCCGCACCTGACACCGTTTCCCGCCTGTCGATCATTGCCTGCAAATTTCCACTCCACCACCACCCCCCCCCCCCCCCCCCCCCCCCCCCGCCCCCCTTCTGCACTTCATCCGCCAATACGTTGCAGTCGGTGACAAGTTTCCGCGAACATTTTTTAGCCCGTGAGATTTTTGCGCGGCCAATGCTGTCCTGAAATTGACAGTTTTCCGAAGCCAATGCTTTCTAGTTCTGGCAAGTGAACAGTCCCGAAGCTTTCTAGTTCTGGCAAGTGAACAGTCCCGAAGCCAGTGCTTTCTACTTCTGGCAAGTGAACAGTCCCGAAGCCAGTGCTTTCTAGTTCTGGCAAGTGAACAGTCCCGAAGCCAGTGCTTTCCAGATTCTGGCAAGTGAACAGTCCCGAAGCCAATGCTTTCTAATTCTGGCAAGTGGCCAGTCCCGAAGCCAATGCTTTCTAGTTTTGGCAAATGATCATTCCCCGAAACCAGCGTTTTTCTTGTTCTGGCAAGTGAACATTCAACGCGGCAAATACTGTCTAGATGGTGATAGTTTTTCGGCCGAAGCCCATCGTTTTCTAGTTGTGGCAAGTGAAACTTCCAAGTGGCGAATGCATTACCTAATCATCCAGTCGCTAGAACTGAAAAACGGCCTTGCGAAACTAGCTAAGGTGTGTTGGCCTTTTCCTCGTTCTCACTGACGCTGTACAATAACTATTTGCCCGCTGCAGAGCTGTGCCGAAAACGTGCACGTTGTTTTCTGTTGTCCTTT
>JABMCL010003469.1:2355000-2357500 GCA_018857735.1 Alviniconcha marisindica | reverse complement strand
GGTCACAAAGACACGGAAACGGCCCGACATCCGAGGGCGTTAAGTCTCACATCATCATCATCATCAACGGAAACAGCTTAATGGTCATAATTCCTGATAGTAATGGTCGTCTCAGACGCTCTCCGTTACGCACATAATCATCTCCCACGCACGCACGCACGCACCCACACACACACACACACACACACACACACACCACACACCACCACACACACACACACACGCACACACACACACCCCACACGCACACGCACACACGCAACACACCACACCCACACCCACGCACGACACACCACAAACCACCACACACGCACACACCACCACACACAGCACACACACACGCACACGCACACCACACACACACACACACACGCACGCACACGCAACACACACACACACCACACCCACAAACACACAGATACACACACACACACACACACACACACACACCCACACCACACACACACACACACACACACACACACACACACACACACACACCCCACACACACACATAATCATCACCGAGGAGACGTCTCGAGTTTAATGGAATTGCATCACCGACGTGATTGTAAACACTGGGGCGGATGGGAGGGGAGGGGGGGAAGAGATAAGGGGGCGGGAGGGTGGGGAGGCTGGGGAGGCTGCACTCAGATTAATTCAGCAGATGCCGGGCAGTGGCGCCGTGCGTGAGACAATTAAAGCCAAGTCTCTCTCTGGGCCCCCAAGGCGTGCACCTTGTGACTTAATTGCAGCCGTAGCTCTGCTCGTTCACTTAGCATCGGGGCGTGGCGACACTTGCTGTGGGTGGTGGCGGTGCTGCTGCTATCGCCGCTGCTGCTGCTGGTGGTGGTGGTGCTGCTGCTGCTGCTGCGGCAGCTATGTTGTTTGTCGGTGTTGGTGATGTTGCGTTTCTTGTTCACGGCCCATGAACCGTAAAGTATGAGCTTTAGGTATTTTTGTGTGCAGGGCACGTGCAAAACTAGATAGCCCGCCAACACCCAACCCCACCCCACTGTGACGGATAGAAGTAGCAAAGAGGATGGTGACCAGACGATTGCCAGGACGCACTGGGAACTCAGACGACAGTGAAGGGCGTGTCTCTGTCCCCGCACTTGGCTAATCCCAATTACCTTAGTCCCACCTTTCCTGGGAACATACACATCTGTGAGACTATACAGCTGTTGAAATCTATACTACTGCTAATAATGATAATGTCCTCTTTGATACGCTGTTTCTCCAAATTGGAGCACATAGCCAATTACCCAGCAAAGAACCAAAACACAGTTAAAACATTTGGATCTAGAATCTCTCTCTGCGTGTGAGTGTGTTTGTTTTGGGTTGTTCACTCATTCAGTATGTTGCTGGTGTAGAGAACTTACTGCATATTGTGTGTGAAATTTGTATTGTATCATGCATGTGACATTAGAAGAGGGAAAATTGTATCCCACTGAAAGGAGAAAGAGTAGATTGTGAAGAGTGGTCGGTTGGTTGCTTGGTTGCTAGGTTTCTACCCGTTACTACGGGCAACGTCCACGTGCTCCAAACGCGAGCAGGGAACGGCCTCATCAAGTTCAGCGTGCATCACTGACTCAGCATCAACACTGGTGCACTCAGAGAAGACGTCCGCCATCGACCCGCTCCACACAAAACAAACTCTCTGTGAAATGTACTGAAGACCTCACGAGGCTTATCAGAACGAAAGAGAGAGGTGTCGTAAGAAGAAAGCTGAAAGCTATCACAGACGTCAACAACTTTGATTCTGTTGAGTCATGCGCTTGTGATGTTGAATGGTGCCAAATTGCCCTCTGACTCGATATTTTCTCCCCCAGGCCCTATCCCGCCCCGAACCCTCTGTCTACAGATTTGTCACCCTTGCCCCCACCCACCACCTCCCCGCCCCCTTCCAGCCCCGATCCCTCTGTCTCGAAATTCTCTCCCCCCCCCCCCCCCCCCCCCCCCCACCCCCGCCCCCCTTCCGCACCCTTCCACTCCGACCCTCGCCCTCGAACTCTCTCCCCTGCCAATTCCCCTCCCCCCCCCCTCCCCCTCCCGCCCCCTTCCACCCCGATCCCTCTGTCTCGAAATTATCCCCCCCTCCCCCTGTCCCCCCCCCCCCCTCCTGCCCCCTCCGCCCCGATCCCTCTGTCTCGAGATTCCCCCTCCTCCCCTGACCCCCCCCCCCCCCCCCGCCCCCTTCCAACCCCATTCCCTGTCTCGAGATTTTACCGCTACCCCCCCCCCCCCCCTCACCGACCCCTCCTCCCAGCCCCTCCGCCCCGATCCCTCTGTCTCGAAATTTTCTCTCCGTGCCCCCCCCAAAAAAAAAACAAACAAAACTCTCGATTCCCCCCCCCCACCTTCCCCCCCCCCCCCCTTCCTCCCCCCCCCCCCCCCCCCCCTTGCTCCCTCAAGCACGTTGTGCACCCGTCCTACCCGGACACACTTTCTATGCCTGAGTGATAAATCCAGATAAAGCAGGCGACCTTGTGCTGGCAAT
>JABMCL010003469.1:2337500-2350000 GCA_018857735.1 Alviniconcha marisindica | reverse complement strand
TCCTGCACGCTGGTGTGGGTGTTGGAAGCAGTCAGCAATGTGTGTTCACACGTTACAGTCCTGCACGCTGGTGTGGGTGTTGGAAGCAGTCAGCAATGTGTGTTCACACGTTACAGTCCTGCACGCTGGTGTGGGTGTTGGAAGCAGTCAGTCAGCGCTGTGTGTTCACTTGTTACTGTCAGTCATGCACGCTGACGTTGGGTCTTGAAAGCAGTCAGCAATGTGTGTTCACACGTTACAGTCCTGCACGCTGACGTAGGTATAGGAAGCAATCAGCAATGTGTGTTCACACGTTACAGTCCTGCACGCTGACATGGGTGTTGGAAGCAGTCAATGAGCAATTCGTGTTCACTCGATACAGTCCTGCACTCTGCATTGGTGTTCGAAGAAGTGATATGGGTGTTGGAACAGCGATGTGTGTTCACTCGTTACTGTCATTCATGCTCGCTGACGTGGGTGTTGGAAGCAGCAAGCAATGCAAGACCTTTCACGTGTCTTTCATTCTTCATAAATCAGTCGCGATGGGAAAAAAAGGGGAAAAAAAGGGCGGTGGTTATGACAAGAGCACGAGACATACATTGATGGAATGCAACACATTCGTGCCCTTTTACATTTCTACTTTTGTACAATGAAAACATCTCGTGCGACAACTCACAAAAATCCGATGATGACTAGAAATAACTTTCGGAAATCTTTCAGAAATATATATACATGCACAAGGGATTATCGGCCAATCAATGGGCTAGCTTTCCGAATCTGTTTATCGCTTCTCTCGCACCTAGTCAGTCTTATCTTAAGTCTTCTTTGTCGCCTGTCGCCTTCAGGGTGTTCCAAACCGATTCAAATGCACGATTCCGTAAAACACGCACAGTATCAATTGCCGTAATTACACTTTCCTTGGAAATATGTTTGTGGTATGCATAATATTAATAATATAGTAACAATAATAACTATTATTATTATTATGTGCATACATTCAAAGCATTAACTTGAAAGCTTTGCTCAGTCTCATGGGCGAATGGACACGGCCTTAAATGACCTGATAATATCACTGCCCTAGTCACTGGATGAAGCCGAGTATTTGCCAAGCACAGGATGTCAGTGTATCAGAAGTGATTATAATGCACAAGTCGAAGTTGAGTTCGGCAACGCGAGTGCTATCTGTGGATGTGGACTGCTTCCTGTATCTGTACTTTGCGTATTCCTGTGTTGAGTGCCAGCAACCTGCTGTGGATTGAACTAGTTTCCAGATCTTTCCACAGAGAGAGAGAGGAGAGAGAGAGATTAATTGTAGGGGATAGTGAACAGAGAAAGGGGGAGAAACGGGAGAGAGAAGGCGGAAGAGAGAGAGACAAAGAGAGACAAAGAGAGAGACAGAGAAAGATTCTCGAAGAAAGTGAGCGTCCTTCAAGCGTCCTTGTTAGCAGAGCAAGCTGGACGAAAGAACAGCGTATACATCAATCTGTGACCTCAGTACACCAAGACGAGCACCACGTGCACCAGTCCTGCTCTTCTCGCTTCCACCCCCTTCTCTCACGCAGTGTCGCAATCAACCGCTTCAGTCTTTTTCTTCTACTTCTTAGGCACATGAGTCCGTAAACCGTTTCGCTGGACACGAGTTTTTGATACCGACACCACCCCTTCCCCGCATTGCCCCCCCCCCCCCCCCCCCCCCCCCAACCCAGCACCCCTCGCTTGACTGGCTTCAACCAATCAGCGCCTGTGTACACACAAACTCACACAAACTCACATCCCTAAACAAGCCCGCGGGCCGTCCAAATATAATTGCAACGCAATTAAAGCACGCGCTCGTGTTAGTCTCTTATAAGTAGTGGGCAACAGCTCAGTACGTGTATGTGGCTTAGAATAGCTTAGTTACTTCGTTACCCTGTTGTTAATCATAATAAATGACATTTATATAGCGCTTTACCCAACTGCATTGGCCCAGAGCACTGTACAATGGAATGCAACAAAAACCATAAAACACGGACATACATACGTTGTACATATGGACAACTGTAGAGGGATACAGTCAACTCTAAAAGTCATAGCAGAGCCAATCCTAAAAGTCCAATTCACTGTTCAGAACAGGCATCATTGTGTGTAAAGAGGATTTATGAAAATGAAGTGAAAGTGACAGATTAGAAAGACAGAAAGAAACCGATTAAAACGACAGATTAGAAAGGCAGAAAGACAGATTAGAAAGGAAGAAAGACCCCGATTAGAACGACAGATTAGAAAGGCAGAAAGATGGATTAGAACGACAGATTAGAAAGGCAGAAAGATGGATTAGAAAGACAGATTAGAAAGGCAGAAAGACACCGATTAGAAAGAGATTCGAAAGGCAGAAAGACACAAATTAGAAAGACAGATTAGAAAGGCAGAATGACATAGATCCGAAAGACAGATTCGAAAGGCAGAAAGACAGAGATCAGAAAGGAAGAAAAGTACAGATTAGAAAGACAGAAAGACACCGATAAAGACACACACATTAGAAAGGCAGAAAGACACCGATTAGAAAGACGGATTAGAAAGGCAGAAAGACAGAGATCAGAAAGGAAGAAAAGCACAGATTAGAAAGACAGAAAGACACTGATAAAGACAGACATATTAGAAAGGCAGAAAGACAGATTCGATTAGAAAGACAGATTAGAAAGGCAGAAAGACACCGATTAGAAAGACGGATTAGAAAGGCAGAAAGACACCGATAAAGACACACACATTAGAAAGGCAGAAAGACACCGATTAGAAACGGATTAGAAAGGCAGAAAGACAGAGATCAGAAAGGAAGAAAAGCACAGATTAGAAAGACAGAAAGACACCGACAAAGACACACACATTAGACACCGATTAGAAAGACACCAATTAGAAAGACAGATTAGAAAGGCAAAAAGGCAGCGATTAGCAAATCTGAAGGGCACCGACTAGAAAGACAGAAACACACAAATTAGAAAGGCAGAAAGACACAGATTAGAAATATTCCTGGCGGCAGATAAAGCCTACAAAACTATAAATGCTGACCTACCGAACACTCAAAAGAGTGAAACTTCTCCAAAAAGCTTTGGTTTCTTCAGCAATGGGGACCTAAATGTCGTCTTCCTTGGTACTCATGGGGAGAAATTGTACCGAGCTACCCACTGCCGGAAACGGAGGAAAGGAGGCAAATTGCACCACGGTACCTAACGCCGGAGACGGAAGAGTTGTAAGGATAACACTCAAGCAGGCGCGGGATCGTAACCCCAAAAGAAAATAATCGGTTGTGGAGCTGGCACTGAACAGGTCTGCTCGTATCGGTCCCTCTGAGACTGACCTTCATTCACTCTTCTGACACGACGGCGGAACCCGGGGGTAAAGGTTTACGAACCGGTCGTTAGGAGCCAGAGGGTTGAGTCCTTGTTACTGGCATTAGGTGCAGGGCGGTTTGCCATCGATTCTGGTCGCGCTGAAACAGCATCTGTTCTTTGACAATAATGAGCTGCTCGCTGTGTGCATTGCGTCGTTTGGGATTGATCGTGTACCTTGATGTTGTCGGGAACCAAGCAGTTAACCTGAATTAGTGTGTGTGTGTCCTAGAAAGCTGCATTTAATTACTGAAAATGTCCTAGAAATGTGACCCTAATTATATAGCCGATCTCTTCTGCTGCTGCTGCTGCTGCTGCTGCTTCGTCTGCTCTTCCTCTTCACCCTTCTGCTGCTCCTACTTCTTTTTCGTCTTGCTTTTTTATCTTCTTCTCCTGTCCTGACTGTGGTGACCTTGTGCGGTTTACAGGACGTTAAAGGAGGAAAACACTTCTTCTCCTTCTCCTTTTTCGTCTTCTGCTTCTGTGGTTGGTATGGCGTTAAAATCCAAGAACTAACTAACTCCTTCTCTTCCTCCGTATTCTCCTCCTCCTCACTTCTTTACCAATTTTTCGTGTTCGAGGATATATTGACTTACTGATAATATCGTGTGATTTGAGTCGGCATCATTCCCTTCTTCCCCCCCCCCCCCCCCCCCCCCCCCCCAGCCTCTCTACAAAACAGTCTTGAAAGTCATTGCAAGGCCCTTCACGTTTAACCGCATTGAGAATGATGTCACTTCAGCGTTGATTCCAAAGGCGCTACACAAGTTCACATCATCATCATCAACATCGTCGCCGTCAGAGTCGTCACCGTGTGACATTCGCTCGGTGCAGCAAGACAGCAAATGTCAAACAGCGAAGACCGAGTTTGGCCTGCGGATGTTGACCCTTTTCCTGCCACCATTCGTCTTTCTTTCTTTGTGTGTGTGTGTGTGTGTGTGTGTGTGTGTGTGTGTGTGTGTGTGTGTGTGTGTGCGTGTGTGTGTGTGTGCGTGCGTGCGTGCGTGCGTGCGTGGGTGTGCGTGCGTGTGTGTGTGTGTGTGTGTGTGCGTGCGTGCGTGCGTGCGTGCGTGTGTGTGTGTGTGTGGGCGTGTTTTGTTTTTGTTTGTTGTATTTTTAACTGCTGGTGAGCTTTGTTTTCAAGACTAGTCCCGCAGAGAGTTTAACGTACCAATAGGCGTTCATTTTGAGAATTTTGGTCGAGCGTGGAAAGACAACTACAGTGGGGCGTCATCTGAAGAACCAGTAGGAAGCACTTTACCAAGGACGTCATAAGACGTCGAAAGGGCAGGCAAAGGGTGAAAATACTCCCGGTGGCCAACTGGACAGGCCAATAATGTCCGGCTGAAATTCTGTCTTCCCACGCTGTCGGCAGTCAGTTTTGATTCACATGGCGTGAAATCGTCACACCCGGTGAACGGTGTCTGTTTCCACGACGGTGAAGAAAGAGAACTAATTTTGACTTTGTTTATTACATTAAGTTAATTAAGAAGAAGAATTAAAATTTCAGGTTGGTAATTAGTATGTCTATCTACTAAACTACCTCATGCTTCCAAACCGAGTTCGTCCTGGTATAACCGTAATGGTTGACTGGGCGAAAAACACCAAGTTACTTACTTACTTACTTACTTACTTACTTACTTACCAACCTGAGTGCGACAGACAGTGGTCTGTAGAAACTGCAGTGTTAGCAGATACATGACAAGTGAAATTCTCGTGAAGGAGGTCCACGTGAAGCACGTTTTTGCAAGCTCAGCTTGTTTTGTTGAAAGGCCAGACAGTCTTCTGGATAAGCAAAACCGTGTTGGCCAATCACGACTGTGTTGACAGTTTGTGTTTTGTAGCCAGCCAATCAGAGGCGATTATCGATTTTTCATTGGTGCTACTCAAATTACATCCGGCGTTTCTTTCATAACCGTCCACATTGCTTACGCCAGCACAAACACAACGAAAATCGTTTGAATCGAGACTGAATTTCTTTTTTACACGGGGCGGACGTGGCTCATGTTTACGTGCGTGATTCGACGCTTTGATGCTTCCACAGTCCTATTAGTATCCAAACCTCTGCTCTCGGAGGGCGGTAGCTGATGGCATCGGTGGACAGATGCCCGGAGATAAAGAGTGCACCTTCAGTGGCGTAACCAATTATGGCAGAGTTTGGAGGAAGGTGCCGGAAATCGAGGCTTGGGGTGTCCGGCGGGGTTTTGAGTCAAATCCTATGACACAGATGCAAACGCTCTCTCTCTCTCTCTCTCTCTCTCTCTCTCTCTCTCTCTCTCTCTCTCTCTCTCTCTCTGTGACACAGATGCAAAATCTCTCTTTTAAATTATGACTTATTCAGACGCCACCTGTTAGAAGACCCTATATGTTCATGCGGATATACAGCAGAAACATCAGAGCATTTCTTACTACATTGTCCCCTTTATAATAGTATTAGAAATAAAACCATTAATAAACTAGATGGAGAATGAAAGAAATATCAACACACTTCTGTTTGGAAACGACCAGCTACATTTAGAAACTAATAAGAAAATATTTGCTATAGTCCACGACTTTTTGCGCCAAACCGACCGCTTGTAAATCTGTAAAGTCTGCCAAAATTTGTTTATGATACAAGCGAAGAAATACACGTTTTAATCCTCTCCCTCTCTCTCTCAGATCAATAATTATGACAACATTACTAGACCATTCGGTTAGTTATTTGCTTTTTTAACCCCCACACCCCTCCCCCTCGTTTGTTGCTATTGTTTTGCTTTTTGTTTTGTTGTTTTTTTGTTGTCATTTTGGTCTTTGTTGGTTTTGTTGCCTCTGACGTTTTGACAACAATTTGCCATCTTGCCATCGTAAATGTCTGTGTGATTATCATTTTATCTATAGGTAACACTCAAATAAGCATATTGCTTTTGTGTTTCCTGTACTTATTTGTTGAGCTTATGATTACGATGAATGAATAAAATTTTGTTTAAACCAAAATCTCTCTCTCTCTCTCTCTCTCTCTCTCTCTCTCTCTCTCTCCTCTCTCTCTCTCTCTCTCTATCTCTGACATAGATGCAAAATCTCTCTCTCTCTCTCTCTCTCTCTCTCTCTCTCTCTCTCTCTCTCTCTCTCTCTCTGCTTTTCCTTGTAACAGTTTGTTTGAATACAATGAAATGTCAAACGTCATGTTGTCAGTGAACCATGTCAGAACTGGCTGAAGCTAGTTTGTCAAGCGTTAAGCCTGTCATGCTGTCAATAAATCGTGTCACAACTGGATAAAGTGAAATGTCAAACATCATCCTGTTGCCGCTAAACCCAGAACAGAAATGGATACGCTGAATTGCATTCCCCACCCCCTCCCCCACCCCTGCCACCCCCACACCCACCACAACCCAAGGGACCTGCTCGCAGATTCAGTCGTAGTAGTATCATCCACTCCCAATCAAACAGTGGTTGTTCGTACAGCTGATTGTCATCTTAGTGTAGTGATGCTTTCGTTGTTCACTGCCAATCGTTCAGCACACTACTCCTAGTCATGGTGTATTTGTGCTGACCTCGGGGTGAGCCGGCTTGGCCAAGCGGTAAGGCGTAAGGCTGGTAAGCAGAAGGACCTCAGTTCGATTCCGCTTCGGCTCTCCTCTCTCTTCAAAGGTTGTGGTTTATGGACACTGTGTTGTGACTTTGCCCCTCGCAGTTCATGAAACATTAAAATGGCTTACACCGTTGCCCATCTTAATGCAGGAGTCATTCTGGTGGTGACGGCGTAGCGTTAGGTATAGTCTCCGTCTTTCCACAACCCCTGGGATCTCTCTCCCCGCCAGCACCTTTTCGGAGACAAAGCTCGGCGTTAACCCGTTCACTGACAACAAACTCTATTACTAATACACTTTCCTCCCGAGATCACCTTTCAGAAAAGGCTGAGAATGGCGTGAGAATGTGTGAAAACATAAACCAGTCAAGCATGTAGTCTTACGACGTCCTATAAGTAGACGGAAAACATCTTCTCAGTGACGTCATATGGCGCCCTGGGGGCAGCGAATGGGTTAAACAATTTAAACGAAGCAAGCTGCGTGACCTCGCGATCCGCCTCCCCATGACCTCGCGACCCGACTCCCAAGGAAACCGCTCTTGATGACGTGGGCGTGCGTGCAGGGCTGGACGATGCCCTGTGACCCCGAGCTGCCTGCCTGTGCCGGTGTGCAGGAAGCGGACTGGTGACTTAAGCAAGTCGTAGAACTCGGTCATTGCCACGGGATGACGGCCAGTGCGGTGTGCTGGCAGCAACCTCTTCACAACCAATGAAAGGTCTGTTTGTTTGTTCACGACACGTCACACAATGCATGCAGCCGCTTGCAAAGCAGCCTCCGCAGACTGTTCAGTTACAAGACTGCCTTGATCCTCGCGACAAATTGCCATCGAAGCAAAGGCCTCGCATGTTCTAACTGGACAGATTGCAGCCGTGAAAGATGCGTGCGACCAAAGCTGTCAGCAGGCCGACCAGGCCTTACCGACAGACGGGAAGAAGGAAAAGGAAGCCCGATTGACGCGGTGCCCTCAATCAGCCGTCCGATTCAAGTCAACCCCCCCGACTCCTCATCGTCCACAGGGACCGCCTGTCATAGGAACGGCAGTACCCTCCGGCCAGTCAGTGTCGTTATCTCCATCCCCATCCACAACCACGGAAAGTAGGCTTCCAGAAACTAAGACCAGCCCCCCCCCCCCCCACCCTCCACTCCCGGGCGTCGATTCTTTCCAATGTCGAAGACAGGAGGTGGGTGACTGACTCCACCCCCCCCCCCCCCCCCCCACCACCACCACCACCACGCCTCCTGCTTCTTCCCTGCCCCCGTGCAGCAGATCCAGCGTGAAGCAATTCCCCAACGGCAATTTGCTCCGTCTGTACCGCTTGCGACTTTAGTTAGTGTGGGTGTTAGCAGGCAGCGGAGTAGTGGACGCTGGTACATTGGTAAGCCATGACTCACAGCCACGCTGATGGTGATCACTTCCCGGGTAGCTGTTCCGCTTGTTCCCTCTATGGACTGACGTGCGGATTGCCGGAACGACAAGGCTTGATGATGATGTTACAGTGATGGTATTTCGGTGATGCTCTCAAGGCGAGGGTACCGGCAGTGATTTACTTTCTGTCGGTCTACCTTTCACGAAGGACAAAAAGGCTGTATTTGCGCGAAGGATCCATTTTCAGAATACTGCCTGCTAAAATCATCAATGACAAGAATAATCCCACATCCCATCGACGTACTGTAGCGTCACCCCCCGTCTCCTGCATGTCTCAGCAACACGCAGTGGATCTCTACGCAGGTGAACGATGGAAGACGGCAGTAGTCGCTGTTGGGCTTGGTATTGCTTTACACATGTTGTAACTACCAGTAAACGCGAAGACAAAAAGGGCAACAATGAGGAACGCCCAGTGAGCGGCTGAGGACCTCAACCAACATCGCACGCTGTTCTGTATTGCTCACTAGGGCCACTGTGCCAGTGGTCGGTACTGCTAGCAAGGGTGACTGTGCCAGTGGTCGGTACTGCTAGCAAAGGTGACTGTGCCACTGGTCGGTACTACTAGCAAAGGTGACTGTGCCAGTGGTCGGTACTCTAGCAAGGGTGACTTGCCAGTGGTCGGTACTGCTAGCAAGGGTGACTGTGCCAGTGGTCGGTACTGCTAACAAGGGTGACTGTGCCAATGGTCGGTACTGCTAACAAGAGTGATTGTGTCTGTGGTCGGTACTGCTAGCAAGGGTAATTGTGCCTGTGGTTGGTACTGCTAGCAAGGGTGACTGTACCAGTGGTGGGTACTGCTAGCAAGGGTGACCGTGCCAGTGGTCGGTACTGCTAACAAGGGTGACTGCCAGTGGTCGATACTGCTGTGCCAGTGGTCGGTACTGCTAGCAAGGGTGAGTGTGCCAGTGGTCGGTACTGCTGCTAACAAGGGTGACTTATCAGTGGTCGGTACTGCTAACAAGGGTGACTGCTAGTGGTCGATACTGCTAACAAGGATGACGGTACCAATGGCCGGTACTGCTAACAAGGGTGACTGTGCCAGTGGTCTGTACTGCTAACAGGGGTGACTGTTCTTGTGGCTCATTAGGGTGACTTTCAGCAGTAGTTACTTATCACTAGGGTGATTCTGCCAGTGGTTTGTATTGCTCTCTAGGTTACTGCGCCAATGGTTACTACTGCTGACTAGGGTGACTGTGCCAGTGGTTGGTACTGCTCACTATGGTGACTGTGCCAGTGGCTGGTACTGCTCACTAGGGTGACTGTGCCAGTGGCTGGTACTGCTCACTAGGGTAACTGTGCCAGTGGCTGGTACTGCTCACTAGGGTAACTGTGCCAGTGGTTGGTACTGCTCACTAGGGTAACTGTGCCAGTGGCTGGTACTGCTCACTAGGGTGACTGTGCCAGTGGCTGGTACTGCTCACTAGGGTGACTGTGCCAGTGGCTGGTACTGCTCACTAGGGTGACTGTGCCAGTGGTTGGTACAGCTCACTAGGGTGACTGTGCCAGTGGTTGGTACAGCTTACTAGGGTGACTGTGCCAGTGGTTGGTACTGCTCACTAGGGTGACTGCTCAGTAAGCTAATAAGCTGATTGTGCCATTGCCTGGTATTGCCCACCAGGGTGGCGAAAGGTAATTAATGCACTGGCGCCAGCCTGTGTCTGTGCTTGGTACGCTGCGGGTCAGACCTCTAACTGTGAAGAGCAAGTAATGCAGCATCAGAGCCTAAGTGATAACGAACCACGGCCTGTCCAAGCGATAACGAAACAAAGCCTATCCAAGGGATAATGAATCAACACCTGTCTAATGGATACTGAAGCAAAGCCCGTCTGTTTAAGTGTATTAGTGTTAATGTAAATGTGTGTGTGTGTGTGAGAGAGAGAGAGAGAGAGTGTGTGTGTGTGTGTAGAGAGAGAGAGAGAGAGAGAGAGTGTGTGTGTGTGTGTGTGTGTGAGAGAGAGAGAGAGAGAGAGAGAGAGAGGGAGAGAGAGGAGAGTGTGTGTATGTGTGTGTGTGTGTGTGTGTGTGAGAGAGAGAGAGAGAGAGAGAGAGAGAGTGTTCGCGAAATTTCGGAAAACCTCTGCTCACAAAGTTAAATCGGCGATTTTGCCAGTGTTTTTTGTTGTTTGTTTGCACATGACGACTCATCCAACCAAAACTTAGTCACCCTTTCACTCAGCGAAGAATTAGTCATACTTAGTCCCGTGCAACTAGTCTAGTTGATCATAGCCCTGCAGAAAAACGCCTGTACATCAATCTCTCTCCTACTTGCTGCCAACACACCGCGGTGGAGACTGGATGAAGAGCGGAAGGTGCGAACGAGCACGTCTGGCGTCGACTGGATGCTGCAACGCTGTCGAAACACCGCCGTGTGAACTTCAAAACTGCACGTGCAGCACGAATTGCATCATGCATCGGGTTCTGCCTGTGGGCTGGTTATGAGGGTTTAAAAAAAAAGAATGCACGAGGGCTTTTGGGTGTTAAAAGCTGGAAGCGGAGTGATGGTTTTCCACTCCTTTTTTACTTCGGCCCCACCCTCCTCCTCCTCCTCCTTCTACTCCTCAACCCATCTCTCCTCCCACTCCTTCCCTCCCTCTTATGCAATTGAACGATTCGAGTTTTCCACCTTTCCGCACTTAACAACTCCAGACAGGTCAAACGACTGGAGAAGACACTTGTCGGCTGTACGAAATCTCCCTTCTGCCCCTTCGTTGTTTACCAGTGGTTAGATTAGGCCAGGGACGGGTGGGGCGTGGTGGCGAGAAGGGCACACAAATTGAATATTCACAGCAATGTCTGTGTGATCTTAACGGCGTTATTAGTGATATTATAGCTATTTAGAGCAGAAAAAATGTGTGAAGCATACTTTTGTGTCGCCTCGTCTTTACGGTACACTCGAATAGCCGCCGCACAAGTGTGTGTGTGTGTGTGTGTGTGTGTGTGTGTGTGTGTTTGTGAGTTTTGTTGTGTTTTTCCTCTCCTCTCTCTCTCTCTCTCTCTCTCTCTCTTCTCTCTCTCTCTCTCTCTCTCTCTCTCTCTCTCAGTAGCGCGATGGATAGTGTGTAGAGGTAGGGGAAGGGGAGGGAGGAAGGGGCACTCCATGAATGCCTTAGTGAAGATGGCTACAAAGTGTGAGCTTTGTTGAAAAACAGTGATATTCTGATGCTAAGAACAGGCAGAAATGTAATGAATTAGCATCTCCCTTGCCATCCATGGCATTTTATTACAAACGTGGAATGTCTAAAAATGGCTACATCAGCCATCCCGTCATATCATACAGGTGTGATGCACACATTGTGTGGTGCATGCTGACACCGACCGATGCCCCCCCCCCCCCCCTTTCTTTCAGAACAGTGCGACATTGGGTGGAGAGGAGAAAAGAAAAAATCAACTAAAATCAAAAGATGCCATTAACGTTGCTCTTGATCAACAGCATTAGCAGGTCATCAAAAGCACCAAGAAAACCTTTGATCAATCAGATTAACACAAGAATATCACTGGAGTAATTCTGCTGCTGCATCCCTCATTAGGTTTCCTCATGAGCAGCCGGAATGGCTCCAGAAATGGCTGAACTCTAATGCTCAAGCTGCCGTCGCGCTCATTTGATTGCTGTTGCAAAGAAGTGGTTAAAGAGGGAGGGGGGGTAATTGTAAACCTTCTGCTATTGGCTTATTGATTTAATGACAGTTACATAGCTGAATATTTTTCAAGTTTTTTTTTTTTCTCCCCTCTCTCTCTCTCTCTCTCTCTCTCTCTCTCTCTCTCTCTCTCTCTCTCTCCTCTCTAGACAGAAATTAGTTTTTTGTTTTGTTTTTAAGTCTTTTTTCTCTAGCGTATTTAATGAATTCTTTTTGATGTATTGGTGTTGCTGTGTTTTTTCATCAGGGACAGATTTGTAAAAAAGCCGACGTGCTTAAATCTTTATCCTGTGTAATAAAGTATTATCTTATCTTTCTTTTTTCTCTCTCTCTCTCCTCTCTCTCTCTCTCTCTCTCTCTCTCTCTCTCTCTCTCTCTCTCTCTCTCCTTCTCTCTCTCTCAGTACGTACATGGGGTTTAAAAATACAATGCTACCAAAATCTCAGTCACTGGTAAAAATTGCTTTTACCTCTCTCTCCTTCTCTCTCTCTCTCTCTCCCCTCTCTCTCTCTCTCTCTCTCTCTCTCTCTTC
>JABMCL010003469.1:2317500-2330000 GCA_018857735.1 Alviniconcha marisindica | reverse complement strand
GGGGTCGCAATTTGTTGATCAACCGAAAGATAAGCAGACTGAATTTTTGTTTATATATTATCTGTACGTTCGTTCCTTGAGAAAAAAAAAGGGGGGGGGGGGGGGGGATCCTGAAAATCTGCACATGTTTTTCATCGTCTTATTTTTAAAATAAACGTCCTTTTGGACCTTTTCTTTCGTTTTGGCCTTATTTCAGAACGCTGGCTGTCAAGTTTTTTGCATGCTTAAAAAAACAAACAAAAACAACAGTTGACGGATAAAACAGAGGAGGGCCGTACCTCCTTCATTCTGCCAGCACTTACTTGTTTAACTTAATATCTCAGCGAGGGGGCGACCAAGTTAGCTCGTGTCAACGCCTGCCTATCTGCTGCGCGTCAAACTGAGAGCTGTTCTTCGGCTGCTGTGTTCATCATAACCGCTGGCAATGTTAGTGAGGAAATATCATTGTTACAGGTATACCTCTTCGTGCGTCCCGCTCCACACCCAGAAAGGATACTACTAGGCGTACATTGTGTATTGATAATGAAGATGGTGATGATGATGACGATGATGATGATGGTGGTGGTGGTGGTGGTGGTAGTAGTAGCGGTGATGGTGGTGGTGGTGGCGGTAGTGATGGTGGTGGTGGTGGTGGTGATAGGGTCTTACAGTACCTGTCTGAGCTGATCCCACGGCACGTAATTTCATAAACAGACAAAAACAATGACACACAAATAACCCACCCAATATTGATCTACGCAAAGAACCGCAGCCTCTTCGTGAATACGCTATGAATAAAACCACAGCATCTCCGTGAAAACCCTGAAAATGAAGCCGCAGCCTTTGCCTAAATACCCTGTAATTAAACCGCAGCCATTACGTGAATATTCTGTAAATAAAACCGCAACCTCCAGGTGGATACTCTTGAAGTAGAAGAGCAGCAGCTGTCGTTTGAATACCCTACGAATAATACTGCATGTCTGCATAAAAACTCCTTGCCCATCACAATTAATAGAGAATTAAAATGGCTCTCATCGCTCCCCATTTTAATGCTGAAATGATTCTAGTGGTGACAATGCAGCCTTAGTATAGCCACACACACACACACACACACACACACACACACACACACACACACACACACACACACACACACACACACACACACACACACACACACACAAACTCCTTCATCTCCCAACCTCCAGGGATGTGGGTCCCCACCAGTACCTCTCCGGAGAGAACCCGCCGTTATACAAGTCTGACGAACGAACGAATCGATGGTCCACACTGAACCCCATCTGAATGAAACCACAGCCTACACATTAAAAAAAAACCATACATTAAAGTGCAGCATCCACGTGGAAACCCTATCCATTCAACCGCAACATCTCTGTGCAAACCCTATCCATTCAACCGCAACATCTCTGTGCAAACCCTATCCATTCAACCGCAACCTACAGGTGCAAAACCTGCCCATGCAACCGCATCCTCCACATAAAAACCCTATCCATTAAAGCGCAACATCCACGAGGAAACCCTATCAATTCAACCGCAACCTCCTGGTGGAAACCCTATCCATTCAACCGCAACTTCCACGTGAAAAACTATCCATTCAACTGCAACAGCTATATGGAAGCCCTACCGCATCCTCCACATAAAAACACATCCATTAAACCGCAACGTCCACGTGGAAACTCTATCAATTCAACCGCAACCTCCAGGTGCAAACCCTATCCATTCAACCGCAGCCTCCACGTGGAAACCCTATCCATTCAACTGCAACCTCCACGTGCAAACCCTATCCATTCAACCGCAACATCCACGTGAAAAACTCTATCCATTCAACCGCAACCACCAGGTGCAAACCCTAACCATTTAACCGCAACCTCCACGTGGACACCCTATCCATTCAACCGCAACCTCCACGTGGAAACCCTATCCATTCAACCGCAACCTCCACGTGGAAACCCTATTCATTCAACCGTAACATCCACGTGGAAACCCTATTCATTCAACCGTAACCTCGTCACTCAGCTGATGCCAGCTCGATGGAAGCCTGCCAGTACTGAAAGCAAAACAGTGACGTAAAAAGCCTGTGCTTGTTAAAACTGCCTGCTTTTATTTTCAGTAAGCAGATTTCGACTGCCTCTTGGTGTGCCATGGCTTCCGTCTCGGTGTGCCATGCCCTCTACTCGTGCTCCTCACGAGACCTGGAAGACATGCATGGCCACACGTTCGCTGAGGTTGATGAAGAGAGAGAGCGGCCCTTTTCTTGGGAAGGTTTCGGTGGTTTAATATGCACAGTAATAGTGATAGTAAAAGGTCCTGCTTTAGTATCACGGAAACCCGCAGTGTGGTGAAAGGTGAAAGTGAAACCCGAAATGTGAAAGTGTGTGAAAGAGACAGCGCCACACTCCGAACACCGCTTTCCGGCACCTTCTTCCAGAAGATGTCGTAAACCGTCGTAAACCGCTGCTTGTAGTTTGGGACAGCGCGTGTGGTTGAAGAGGTCGCCAGGGTTACAAGAGACGAGCATAAAACCTAGTTAAGTGCCTGCCTTCCAGTCAGAGACGTGGTGACCGCATCACAGCTAGCAAACAGCTGAATTAATTCTTTAAACTGTGTGTGTGTGTGTGTGTGTGTGTGTGTGTGTGTGTGTGTGTGTGTGTGTGTGTGTGTGTTGTGTGTGGGTGGGTGGGTGTGTGTGTGGGTGTGCGTGTGCATGATGTGTGTGTGTGTGTGTGTGTGTCGTGGTGTGTGTGTGTGTGTGTGTGTGTGTGTGTGTGT
Source organism: Alviniconcha marisindica (assembly GCA_018857735.1). NCBI lineage: Eukaryota > Metazoa > Mollusca > Gastropoda > Provannidae > Alviniconcha > Alviniconcha marisindica. The sequence continues at coordinate 2,327,231 of JABMCL010003469.1, read as the reverse complement.
GTGTGTGGTGTGGGTGTGGGGGGGGATTGTGGGTGTGTTGTGTGTGTGGTGGAATGTGTGTGTGTGTGTGTGTGTGTGTGGTGTGTGTGGTGTGTGTGTCTGTGTGAGAGAGACAGACAGAGTGTTTGTGGGGTGGTGTTGGTGGGGGGGGGTGTGTGGTGGTGTGTCTGTCTGTCTGTGTGAGAGAGACAGACAAGACAGACAGACAGGTGTGCGTGGTGAATGTGTGTGTGGTGTGTGTGTGTGGGGGTGTGGTGTAGTGGTGTGGGGGGGTGGTGAGAGAGAGAGAGGGGGGGGGGAGTGCGTGTGTGCGGGCGTGTGTGTTGGTGTGTGTGTGTGTGTGTGTGTGTGTATGTGTGTGCGTGCGTGCGTGTGTGTTGGTGTGTGTGCGTGCGTGTCAGGCTGAAAAGACCACTTTGGACCTGTCGTGACGGAAGACTCTTACCTCAATAATGAACTTACTCCCGTAAATTCTCGTACTTTGTCGCTCAAGCTCTCGCACTCTGGTGATGGCAAAGCTCACCAGTGTGTTTCTCAACAGCATTATCAAGCCAATTTTATGTCCTGTTTACGGAGACTAAAGCAAATCACTGTATAATGCTGCCTAAAAGCCTGGTCTCGAAGACATTTCACGGATGCAATATTCATACCACGCAGCCTGATACCAGAGCAGCTTTTGCATTGCTCTGCACGAGGTACGTGCGCTTCTGGCAGTCGCATCTGTCAAAGATGAGTCAAGCCAAAGAAAAGCTTGGAACAAGAAGAAGAAGGTTACCAGTTAACAAAAAATCAGATACTGGAATAATCTGGAAGAAGCAAAACCTGAACAACAAGCACCAGGAGAAGAGCGAAGATCATGAAATAACAGCAGCGTGCCGGCATTGTTGTTGTTGTTGTTGTTGTTGTTGTTGTTGTTGTTGTTGTTGTTGTTAATTAGCAAGCGAAACGAAAAATAAGAGCTTGCGCAATAATAAGAGCACGCGCAAATTAATAATATCAAATGTAATTATTGACTAAAGAAATCTCCTGTACGATTTGGGGAGTGGACAACTAATGTCACCCATCTATCCAGGAAATCGTTGCACCCTGTAATGCAATACAACTTTATTGCCAGGTGTCAATACAATTGCACCAGGAATGTTTTGTGGTGCCTTGCACTAGGAATGTCTTGTGGTGCCTTGCACTAGAAATGTCTTGTGGTGCCAAGTACACTCATCATACATCCACCCCGATCATAAAACATCATTAAATTACAACGACAGAAAACAAACATCCGGGTAAAAAGTCATTCATAATTAAATACATGAGAAATCGAGACATCAAGCAGTGCATATCACATACAAACTGCCTCTTCGCGAAGCCCACCTCTTTAAAAAAAAAATGAGTCCCAATAAAAGCAATTATAAAAATTATCTACAACAAATTAATTAATTTACCCTGCCAGATAACTCCGCTGCTCGCTATCAACCCTGTTTAACTCCCATCATGACCCTGACCCCTCCAAGATCCTCTGCACCAGAAGCATCCCCGCCTGGACTCAGCTGACATGGCAGCGGGCCTAGTGTAGCTCGCCGGGTAACGTCACTAGCCTGTTACACCCTACCCCCTCCCTCCAGCCTCCCCACACACACACCCCTACCCCCTGGACTGTAATGTGGAAGAGTTGGGGGGGGGGGGAGATCATTCCGAAGCCATATCCTCAAAATATCTCGTTTGTTGTGCAGATTCCATGAGTGTGGTTTCCGTGACCTCCCCACATCGTGTGGCTGGAGACAGATTGCGTGATGCCGACCGTTGTGATCTAGGCGATCAGCGAGCGAGAATCTGGAGGGGGGGGGGGGGGGGGGGGGGGGGCATGCATGTTTCCCAACACCGATCCGGAATCCCTAGCATCTTTCTAATTTCCAAGTAGGCGCCTGCAGTGTGACTGTGATCTGTGTGATACGAACGCAACATTAAAGGACTTAGGATGAACCTCTGGTGGAGTGCAGGTAACTCGTATTAACTCGCATTCTGGGTAAGAGTTACCGTAGGCGACTCAAGTCTTGCCGTGTCCTTCGAGCGTTAAGTAACTCCCTTCTTTGTTGATTCTACACAAGCTCTCCAGTGCCTGAGTTCGAGATCAACGTTGCTTTACCTCCACAGAGACCACACGGACTATCAAGGACGGGGAGCCCAGGACGGCCACCTCGACTTTCACGCAGCTCCCGAGTTCTGATAAGTGTTTGCGGGTAACAGCTAGATGTGATTATACCGGAAAAGCGGTTGCTCATTGTTTGTACGTAACAGCTAGATATTTATCGGAAATGCGCTTGTTTTTAATCTGATTTTCCCTGGTTCAAATGATTTTGATCCGAGATGACGATATTATTCTTCAATATTCTTTGAGGATGTACCTCTGTTGGAGTTTATGTACCGTGTATTTACATGCATGCCAGGTGAGAGTTACCGTAGGCGACTCAGGTCTTTGTTGTTGTACTGTGTGACGCATTTTTAGCGCTAATTAACTCCCTTGTGTGTTGAGTTTATTCTTCATTCTGATTTTTGCCCTGATATGACCTTTGCTGTTGACTGGGCATTAGATTTCAAGAATCAATGACATATATATATAGATATATATATATATATATAGAGAGAGAGAGAGAGAGAGAGAGAGAGAGAAGAGAGAGAGAGAGAGAGAGAGAGATAGATGTAGATATATAGATATAGAGATATACATAGAGATATATATGAACATTTTCGAGTCCTCAACTCGGGATGAGCTCTAAGCGATTCACAATGACAACTGCATAGCGCTATTTTCTGCTTCCGAGAAGACCCACTGCGCTCTGGTTGTATACGACTCTGAAAGCGACTGTTGCTTTACGCAACGCGTTCTTCAATATCCACCAAAGTGGTGCTCTTACAGCGCCGTTTGGTTGTAACATGACTGGTACCATGTGAAACTGCTGCCGTCTCGGCGCACGTTCTGTGTAGGCTAAACCATACAACCATGCACCAGTTTACAGTGTCACTTTATTCGGAGCCTCATGCGTAGAATGCATTTGTGTTTAGCTATAACCTGTCACTTTTAGCAGAATGGCCAGGAACTTTACGTGCTGCTGCGGTAACACGGGTGGTGGGGGTGGGAGTGGAAAGGATATTGAAATCGGAGTCAGCACATTTAGTTTACACTGCAGAACAGAATTTTCCCGCCGCTTCTGCCAGGAATGGAGCCCACGACCTTTCGATCACGAGTCCGGCGCTCTAACCACTGAGCTATCCGTGCCCCTCGGGAGCATGTAATCATTAATAAAATTTTTCCATGCCTTCCAAATCTCGTGTCATAGGCGCCTACTACATTTGACATCGCCAGGGATACGGTACGGTTCAGTCACATCGCCAGGGATACGGTACGGTTCAGTCACAAATCAGCTGGTGTCAGTGCTATTTTAGCTTTTTACGAATCAAAACCTGTTCTTTTTTTTAATCCGTCATAATTGTACAGAAAACGGTTCGCAAATTTATTTTCAATAACTGTTCTTTGAGTATTAAAATATAAAATATGTGTTATTGTGTACTGTGGTGTGGTTAACGTTCAGCCACGTTTTAATTTCTTTGACGAGATAATAATCTTCAATCTTGAATCTTGAAATAAAGCTCATGGAAAAGCTGTTTTTGTACAGCATGCTCGTAATGGGCTTTACATTACGACGAGCATTCCAAGTGTATTTCACACGGAGATATTCGGTTTTCGACGAAACCTTCCTCAGCGAACAATCGGATTCAGAAGCGGCTGTCATGCGGGCTTGAAACGCTGGCGTAAAACATGCCCTTTAGCTTTGACGATTTAATGTGTGTGTGGGTGTGTGAGGGTATGAGGGTGTGTGGGTGTTTGTTATTGTGGAGGAATCTTTCATTGTTCTGTTTGGAAACTATTTCCACAAAAAGAGGACGGTTCGCTTTCCCAGCGGATTGTGGGTTTCGACAATATTGCGCATCAGAGTCTTACACTGATTCCAGTCTTTGGTGCAATGAAATTACATAATATTGCAAGGAAACGCTGGTGATTGTGGTGGTGGTATGTATGTATGTGTGTGTGTGTGTGTGTGTGTATTGTGTTTTGTGGGTGGTGTGTGTGTGTGTGTGTGTGTGTGTGTGTGTGTGTGTGTGTGTGTGTGTGTGTGTGTGTGTGTGTGTGTGTGTGTGTGTGTGTGTGTGTGTGTGTGTGTGTGTGTGTGTGTGTGTGTGTGTGGTGTGTGTGTGTGTGTGTGTGTGTGTGTGTGTGTGGTGTGTGTGTGTGTGTTGTGTGTGTGTGTGTGTGTGTGTGTGTGTGTGTGTGTGTGTGTGTGTGTGTGCGCTTGCCTGCATGCGTGCGTGCGTGTGCGTGTGTGTGTGTGTGCGTGTGTGTGTGTGTGTGTTTCCTTGCTTCGCTGCTGGCAGTGGATCTGCAACGTGCGCAGCCTTGAAATCCATGGGCTTTCCATTTTCCTTTCATTCCAAGGACTTTAAGGACTTGACACTCAGCTCCCCAACCCAATAATGGCCTGCGGAACGGATATGGAGTGGGTGGGGAACACAAGCGGGAGGGGGGGACATGAACTCGGATTCGAACCTATAACTTTTGAATACTGATCCCAGCATCACCACGCCAACGATGCTCTGTCACACATCATCAGATGATGACGAAATCAATGGACACAAATCGATTTCGGTCATGATTTATGTCCAGTGCGGAAGGCGCTAGAAACAAACGATTATGATCGTTACATGAACGTTTCGGTGACGATCATTGAGACGTGTTTCCGTTCTTACATGAACAGTGCATTAACGCTGGCCCTCGAGATCGGCACAATCTTCCTTCCCCATCACGATCCTAATCACATCTTTTCACGTGCCGTGTCTCGGTGCACGTTTGGCCGGAGTTGACCGAGTTAAGCAGGCTTGTACTGAGTTCTTTATCGCTTTATCGCTCGCTTGTTTTTTAGAAAATATCTTCCATGAAACCGGAAGAGTTCTCGTAGCACTGTTCAAGGCATTCATTGCCTAGGGTCAGGAAACTTGTGAGGTACAATGGATAAAAAAAAACGAACAAACAAAAACGGCCGACCTAACATTCCTCCATGCTAATATACTCATATATGATGTTGTTGTTGTCTAATATCATCTCGCTGTGAATAGACATAAAATAAAACATTAAAATTACATTCCTCCATATATTTGCAAATAATTATGATGACAAAACAGAGAGTCTCTTCCTAAGCTGCTGACAGAACGACAAAGAAATGTTGACGTTACACCGAGAGAACAAACTCAACCCGCAGACCACGTTACAAGTTCACCAGTTCACAAGCGGCACAAAATTCGTTCTACCGTCAGAATCTGGACCATTCGTCTTCAGCGAGGTGCCCCGTCCTGATACGACCCCATGCGACTGACGAGAGGTTAAGTTCCAGGAGCTAACTAACTCAGTGAGGTGTTCCGAGGGGCGAAGCACTGAAGCGCAGACTGTGTTGGCCAAATCGGATTACTGGGATGTTGCACTAGACGCTGCCGACGAAGCCGGGGCCAAATCGTTGTACAATGGCCGTGGTGAAGGAGCTGGACTCGGGTTCACGGTTGCTGGGTCAAATCCCAGTTTGGGCAGCCATCCTCTTCTCCTCCGTCTCCGGCTTAGTCTCGAGGGTTGTAAACTGAGTGTCTGTGCTTCGAGAGAAAAGCACCGGGTCTCTCCTGTGCTGTCTACATGCTGGGAATGTTCATGCTAAAGAACCCACGGCAGCTGAAAAACGTTATCCTGGGGCGTGATTCTAAGAAAACTTCCAACGTTAATTAATCAGTACATTAGGTAGAACGACTCCGCGGCGGCTGGCTTTGCCCGGGAGAAACGCAACAAACCAACGAAGCGTTAGGTGCAAACTAACCCACGCTCTGTCTTCACGCTTAGTTCTGTCCCAGATTCTGCAGCAATAAAGCAGTCTCCAGCGGTGTGCTATGAAACCAAGGACGAATTGAATAGCAATGTCTCTCTGGTACATGGCTGAGCCGACTCCAAAACACTTCGTCCCGAATCAGTGAAAGCTTTGTAGTCCGGTCGCCTATTTCTCTGAATCGAGGATGACATTGTCGAACGACAATATTAAGAAATGAATGAATTAACAAATTGTTGAGAATTATTGTGCCGTCATTATTTCGATCTTCCTTGAAAGGACGAGAGAGGGCCATCGTCAATCACACCAACATTAAGCCCGTTCTTAACTGGGCGAATGTTTGTTCGCCGAACATACTTCGGACACTTCGACGAACTGTGATTCGTTCTTAACTGAACTTTTAGTTCGCCGAACATGGTTCGGACACTTCAAACTTTACTTCGTTCTCAACTGGCTTGTAATGAGATGCAAGCTTCGGCCCGAACTTGCGGCAGACGCGCAGCAGACAGCATGATCGAAAATGTAGGCTAAAGTCAAGTCAAGTCAAGTCAATATACTTTATCATCCCTCACATACCCTGTGAGGGATGATTAAAGTATATTGACTTGACTTGACTCGAAACTAACTACTATCTCATTCTGGGTCTCTGAGACAAGGCTGCGCCTCCCACAAGTCAACAAATAAACAAATTCCCTCCGAAGCGAGTGAAGAACCATTTTTATTTTTATTTTTTCTTCATCCACAGGAGAGCTCTGCTCTCAGCCAATAAGAGGCAATGATCGTCGAATAGGGCGAATGTTCCCAGAACATGTTGAGCGAAGCTTTTTGGACCCCGAATATAGCTTCGACGAATACTTCCAACTAGGTTCGCGAAGAAAAGGCGATGTTGGGGAAACCTCTGAGAGACGGGGTGGAGCGCATATGGGCTTTTCCGAGCGCATGTTACCATCTTGAATTCAATTGAACTTTTGTGCCGTTGCTGGAAATCGTCGACAAAATGCGGTTCGTCCAAACTTCAAATTGTCGACATGATTATTTACTATGGATGTTTTCCGTCGAAGTTGAAGTTGAAGTCACCCGACTACTTGTCCTTCAGGGAATCTCCATGTCAATAACTGTCAGCATACTAAAGTTTTCAAACAAATAAAACTGGCAACAATTTGCTATCACAACATTCGATACTTAAACAAAGCGTCGCACCACCTACCAACGAAAGATGAAAACAACCGCGTCAATACGTGGCTGTTTGTAGACATCAGTAATTATAATGAAAGCGAGCGTGGCGTGGCTTATGGTAGGCGAGAGCAGTCAAAATCCTGCTACTTGACGTCACGGCACTGCCAAGGGGTCAGGCCCACACAGCAGGGAAACCGATCCCGTGCGACAGACGCTCATTCCGTCAATGCAGCCATCAATCCGTCAGTTCCGCCAATCAGTCCCCCAATCAGCGGAATGACGGGGGTTGAGGGAAGCGTGACAGTCGGGCGCCAGCAGGACGAGGAGGGAGCTGGACACATCTCGCCATCAGCGAATTGCCGCAAGGTCAGCCTCCCCATCCACTCATCTGCTTTCAGACCCACGCTTAGTCCCCGGGATAGGCTGGGGACTCTGACCTATCACTCAGTCGCTCTTCCTCCGACAATCGCCGGTCTGGGTCGGCTCAGGTAATTTGCGGGCGATTTTCCGGTTCTCTGTCTTGTCGTGGGGAAAGGGCACGGGCCGGGCGTGAACTGAGGGGACGCTTCGCCTTTCAGGAAATGACATCTTGACGACGGCGTGGCCAAAGCTCTCCATCACCGTCCTCTACTGTCCTGCCGGATGAGCAGGTCTTCGGATCGTTATCTTCTTCTGTTCTTCTTCTCCCGTTCCTTTAAGGAACGGGTATAGTCAGTTCTCCAGTTCCCCGCTTTGCCTAAAGTGCCAATTGGAAAGATTTCCCCAGACATTTTAAGAGTGCATAAAATGTGCTTCCTGCGTTGTCGAGAGATGGAAGGCTTAGTTAAGGGGTATACTCAAGAGCAGGGCAACTTCATGAATTATTGGCTGCCTTGTCTGCCCTTGTTTCCAAAACACTACATTCTCGACAAGCTTAAGTCTGCTGACAGAGGTCTCCTCCTGACGTCTAGAAGATGGAAAAGCCGCCACTTAGACAACGCTTTGCACGCGTTTGGCTCGTCGTTCTAACCGTTTCGTTACGTGGTTTCTTTACCCCAGAATCAAATGAATACAACTCCGTGAAGACTGGAGACCGGCAAAGTAAACACGGTGCTTAACGTCCACAGAAACCATAAGGCTTATTAGGAACGGGGAGAAAGGGGAGAAGGGGGTATGGATGTGGCGGAAGAGGGATATTATATTTATATACCTATCGTTACACTGTCTCCACCAGAATGATTCCCGCATTAAGATGGGCAGGGATGAGAGCCATTTTAATGTTTCAATAATTGTGAGGGACAAAGTCACAAGACAGTGTCCACAGACCACAACGTTTGAAGAGAAAGGACAGCCGAACCGGATTCAAACCGAGACCCCTCTGCTTACCAGCCTAACACCTTATCGCTAGACCAAACCGGCTCACAAACCGAAGTAAGTAAGTAAACATGTTGTTTAACGTCCATAGAAGCCATGAGGCCTATTAGGGACGGGACACAAACCGACAAAGATACCGATAATTAGTGGACTGGTCCGCTTCCCACACAGAGTTGACCACTCTGACCGATCGGGGGCCAGCTCGCTGGTGTTCACAACTTCTTCACGTGCTTCTTCACGTGGCGTGTCTCGTGCATGGACGCTGCCATGCTTGGCCTTGTTGGTCCATTGAATCCACAAACAAAGGGAGGTAGTTAGTGCTCGAAAGACGTCACACGAACACAACAGCAAAGACCTGAGTCGCCTATGGCAACTCTCACCTGGCATGCGAGTAAATACAAGGTGCATCAACTCACCGAAAGATACATTCTTGAGTTTTGCGGTGTTTTACCGAGCTGTCTCACGCTTTCTCGCCCGAATATTTTCCATCTTCCACATTTTCCAGAGTCACGTGTAAACCGGAAGACTGGGCGAATCCGAGTGTCAGGAGCTAAAAATAACTGAGATAAGTATAGATTCTTGACTATTCCGGGTACAGGCTCTCGAGAATAATGCACCTGCAAGGACCTGTTTTTCAAGTTGTTGCTAGCTTGTTTATCGCTTTCATATAGCGCTATTTTCTGCTCTCGAGCAGACTCACTGCGCCCATGTCGCATGTGATTGTAAATGAGTGACTAGCTTTTTACAGCACGTTTTTGAATATCCACCGAGGTGGTGCACTTACAGCGCTGTTTGGTTGTTACCTGGCTGGTGCCACGTGAAACTGCTGCTGTCTCGGCGTGTTCTGTGTATACCAAACAACCGTGCACGATGCCACGTCACTTGATGCATGTAACCGGACGTAACACGTGTCGAGAAAGGATTCCCAGACACAGCGCTGTGCACTTCCTTCCGATGTTGCTTAATGTCCTCGGATGTCGGTTGACATATTAGGGACAAGCTGATACCAATGCGTGAGCCTGGTTCAATATTGCTTCACGTCCACGGAAACCATGAAGCTCGTTAGGACGGACAGCCCAGGACGGCCACCTCGACTCTCACACAGCTCCTGAACTACAGTGCGCTGTGCACGCGTACAAAGGCAATTTCCATACTGATTGTCACGGGTCAGGAAATCAGCATGACGAGAAACGAAGACCCCCTGACCACCAGTCCCGAGTCCAGTCAGTCCTGGCCGGTCTGCGACAGGCGGCAATGGCAGAATCAATGACCGGTCATTCGGCTTTGATAGTC
>JABMCL010003469.1:2275000-2315000 GCA_018857735.1 Alviniconcha marisindica | reverse complement strand
CTATTTCACAGCTCCTGAGGTCTGACTTAATACAGCTTCCTCTTCAATGTTATTTCACGTCCACAGAGACCGTAGGGACTGTTAAGGCCGGAGCCCGGATCTACCTTCTCTTTAACACAGCTCGTGAGCTTTGAAAGCCAAAACTTCTTTGTTTCTTCACGTCCTCAGAGACCACATTCAGGACTATTAAGGGCGGGTGCCTTTGACGCAGCTCCTGAGGTTTGAAAGTCAACCCTTCTTTAATGTTTCGTTACGTCCACGGAGACCGTAGGGATTATTAGGGATGGGAGTCCGCGTCCACCTCCTCTTTCTCACAGCTTCCTGACCTCTGACTCAATGTCTTCCTCTTTTATGTTGCTTTGCGTCCACAGAGACTGTCGGAGCCAAAGTCTACCTTCTTTTTCACACAGCTTCCTGACCTCTGACTTAATGTCTTTCTCGTTAATGTTGCTTTGCGTCCACAGAGACCGTCGGAGCCAAAGTCTACCTTCTTTTTCACACAGCTTCCTGACTCTGACTTAATGTCTTCCTTTTTAAAATGTTGCTTTGCGTCCACAGAGACCGTCGGACCCAAAAGGGTCTACCTTCTTTTTCACAGCTTCCTGACCTCTGACTTAATGTCTTCCTCTTTAATGTTGCTTTGCGTCCACAGAGACCGTCGGAGCCAAAGTCTACCTTCTTTTTCATAGCTTCCTGACCTCTGACGTAATGTCTTCCTCGTTAATGTTGCTTTGCGTCCACAGAGACTGTCGGAGCCAAAGTCTACCTTGTTTTTCACAGCTTCCTGACTCTGACTTAATGTCTTCCTCTTTAATGTTGCTTTGCGTCCACAGAGACCAAAGTCGGAGCCACAGTCTACCTTCTTTTTCACACAGTCCCTGAGCTCTGAAGGTTACCACTGTTTGTGTTGTGGAGCCTAACGTCCACAGAGACCACACACGGACTGTTAGAGACGGGGAGAGGAAGGGATCGGGTGTCTATGAATAGCTCGTCCCAAGCGCTTCGACCCGTCGTCAATACAGGACCGACTGACTGCCACCAACAGAACAATAGGTATTAAGGTGGTGGGGACATCGCCAGTGCAATGCCACCGGTGTACTTCGCTACTTGCTTTTTCAAAATCTGTTATGTATGTATGTATGTATGTATGTATGTGTGTGTGTGTGTTTGTGTGTGTGTGTGTGTGTGTGTGTGTGTGTGTGTGTGTGTGTGTGTGTGTGTGTGTGTGTGTGTGTGCTAGTGCTCCTTAGTCTGAAACTGTGCACATTGTGTGATGTTGTGAAACGTGTTGATCTGCGCAAGAGCATGCTGTCTGGAAAAACATCACTCGTAAAGGCAGAATCTCTGTATGTATAATTATTATAGTGCGATGTTAATTCAGAGAATAAACTTCCTTGATATGCATGTACGTGTGTGTGTGTTATGTGTGTGTGTGTGTGTGTGTGTGTGTGTGTGTGTGTGTGTGTGTGTGTGTGTGTGTGTAGATATATATATATATATATATAAAGAGAGAGAGAAAGAGAGAGGAGAGAGAGAGAGAGAGAGAAGAAGACCGACACAAACAAACACACACACACACACACAACACACACACAAAAAAAGAAGAGAGAGACACACACACACACAACAGAGGAGAGAGAGACAGGAGAGAGAGAACACAGAGAGAGAGAGAGAGAGAGAGAGAGAGAGAGAGAGAGAGAGACCAGTTTTACCATGTACGTATTTTTAACATGTATTGAGTAATGACAACATGTGTCTCGTCCTGATAATATTTATAACTGTACCCGTTGACTGGGCGTAAAACACCAAGTTAATTACTTACTTATTGCTTTTTCAACAGTTGTGGGGAACACAGACTGCACCCAGAGAACCAGCTGTTGATACCTGGATCGAAAAATTGTCCAACTCACTACATCCACTACAACTAACTCACTACCAGAGCCCAGCTCCATCTCCCTGTTCACGCCGCTCCTGGACTCTGAGGCTAACACTGCTTTTTTCACGGTTTAACGTCCACAAAAACCATACGGCTTATTAGGGACTGGGAAAGGGCGGGATCCGATGTCGTCCGAGCGCTCCGACCCGCAAAGGGAAGAGACCGTCAGCCACCGCTAGAAGAACAATGTTAAAGAGATGGGGACCCCGCCAATACAAAGCGACTTGTGTACTTCGTTAATTGTTCTTTCAACAGCTGTGCGGTACAGTCACAAAGACAGAATCCGAAGGATCAGCTGTTGGAACCTGGAGCAGAAAGCAGTCCAACTCACTATGGGAGCCCAGATCCACTTTCCACTTCTGATCTGTCCTGAGTGAGCTCTGGGGCCAACACTAAGTAAACAGTTAACATGGTGCTTAACGTCCACAGAAACTACAAGGATTATTAGGGACGGGGAGAAGGGGGGACGGAGTATGGAGGTGGGGGAAGAGGGAAGAATATATACCTATCGCTACATTGTCATCACCAGAATGACTCCTGCATTACGGTGGGCAGCGATGAAAGCCATTTTAATGCTTCATTATTTGTGAGGGACAAAGTCACAAGACAGTGTCCACAGACCACAACTTTTTAAGAGAAAGGAGAGGCGAAGCGGATTCGAACCGAGGTCCCTCTGCTTACCAGCCTAACGCCTTACCGCTAGGCCAACCCGGCTCACAGGCTAACACTAAGTAAGTAAACATGTTGCTTAACGTCTACAGAAACAATAAGGCTTATTAGGGACGGGGAGAAGGAGGGGAAGGGGGTATGGAGGTGGGGGGAGAGATAGTGTATATACCTATCTCTACACTGTCACCACAGAATGACTCCTTCATTAAGATGGGCGGCGATTTTAATGTTTTATTAATAGTGAGAGACAAAGTCACAAGACAGTGTCCACAGACCACAACTGTTCAAGAAAAAGGAGAGCCGAAGCGGACTCGAACCGAGGTCCTTCTGCTTACCAGCCTACTGCCTTACCGCTAGACCAAACCGGCTCACAGGCTAACACTTCTGTCAATGCACCTTTTATACCCAGCGTCCCTGGGATCCTCGTCTTCACGCTCTCAAATCACACGCAACCTACAAAGTTGGAGGAGCCTAGACTAATCTCTTGCGTGGTGATGCCTTGAATTATTAATCTCCTACGAGCGGCCGCTTAAATGAAATACTTTGAATTACAAAGTTCGCGAACCTGGAACTCGTCTGGGACGGATCAATTTTACAACTGGAGTTGAGTGCTGTACGAGAGAGTGCCATGTGTCACAGTTTGACATTGAATGTCCTTCAGCCATTGGGAGAGTTCCTAAGTAGCGCAGGGCGTATGTGGCGACTTTCTCTCAACAGCTATAATTTGTGCTCCTGATGGTTGGACAAATATCTCGGATTGTATTACGTTCTGTCTCTGGTGAACTTTGCTTTTCATGCAACTAGATCTAGTGCTGCGAAATGCAACCGGCTTCTGATACAACTAAAAAGAGGCAGTATATTAAAACTCTATAAAATAACCTCAGACGAAGGCCATTCGTGATTTTCAAGCAGCATACTCGCCAAGTCAGACCGAATGTCATTCCGAAACCGAGTGTCACAGATGCCATGGTCAGTAATAAGTAAAGTCCTCACAGCAGAAGATCACGTTTTTGTGGTGTTTCGGGGCGTGAACTAGAAAATGGACAGTGGATTAAGTGAAACAGACTTAACTACGCTCCTCTGTTGCATCATTACGTCTGTTCCACTTTATCGGTTGTCCCCGTTTGGGTTTTATTCCCACGGGAAGAAACTGGGTCTTTCTTTCAGAGGACAGCTTATGGCCACAAAGGGCTTCTACCCAGAATACCTACTGATTCCAAATGCTTGCGGAACCTATAATTAATTGCCCGTGTGCGTGTGTGTGTCCAATTTAGACTCTTGAAACCACACGGCGGCAGTGAAAATCAATGCACGAGATATAACAGGTTATATGTTGTCCCATCAAAAAAATTCGCTTTGAACACCGAAATTGTACGCACTTCTGGTCTGATTTCTAAACCCATTTTGTTTGATGGGAGACTGCATATTGCCTGCCATGCCTTAACCATCAGACACGTCCGTTGGGAGAGCAAGCAAATTTCAGCGTCTGTTTCGACGACCCGTCTGGACTGTTCACCGTCACTGGCAGAAAGGTGAGACGCAAAAACCTCGCTCGCAAAACCTCCAGACGTTTTAGTCAATTTTTGTGAAAAAAGGAAGAAGAAAAAATTAAAAAACATCGAACTCTGCTTCATTTTACAGTTAAGGCTCCTGCCTCATTTTACAGTTAAGCCTCCTGCTTCATTTTACAGTTAAGCCTCCTGCTTCATTTTACAGTTAAGCCTCCTGCCTCATTTTACAGTTAAGCCTCCTGCTTCACTTTACAGTTAAGCCTCCTGCTTCATTTTACAGTTAAGCCTCCTGCCTTCATTTTACAGTTAAGCCTCCTGCTTCACTTTACAGTTAAGCCTCCTGCTTCACTTTACAGTTAAGCCTCCTGCTTCATTTTACAGTTAAGTCTCCTGCTTCACTTTACAGTTAAGCCTCCTGCCTCATTTTACAGTTAAGCCTCCTGCTTCACTTTACAGTTAAGCCTCCTGCTTCATTTTACAGTTAAGCCTCCTGCTTCCCTTTACAGTTAAGCCTCCTGCTTCACTTTACAGTTAAGCCTCCTGCTTCCCTTTACGGTTGAGCCTCCTGTCTCATTTAACACTTAAGCCTCCTGCTTCACTTTACCGTCAAGCCCCCTGCTTCACTTTACAGTTAAGCCCCCTGCCTCACTTTACAGTTAAAAGGTCACACCAATGAGCGACCAAGCCTATATTAAGACCACTTGGTTAGATCATCATGTCTTCTCAGTTACGTGTATTCATGTAAACTTGTTGATACTGTCATTCACTTTGTGTTGTAGTTTTATGTTATTTTGAATACAAATCCTGTTTAGACGAATTACATGCGCTGAAACATTTAAACACTTTACCAAAGACAATCCCTTCTTGTTATCAGTTGGTTATATGCTCATGCCTTCTTATAAAACATTTTGCCAAAGACTACTCCTACTTGTTATCACTTGGTTATAATTATACTCATGTCTTCTTATAAAACACTTTGCAAAAGACTACCCCTCCTTGTTATCACTTGGTTATGTACTCATGCCTTCACATAAAACACTTTGCCAAATACTACCCTACTTGTTATCACTTGGTTATATACTCATGTCTTCTTATAAAACAATTTGCCAAAGACTACTCAGTCTTTTAAGATCACTTGATTAAATACTACATGTAAATCAACCCCTCACTAAAAGACTACCCTTTTATCAACATCGCTAAGCTAGAGACTTTTTTTCTTCTGTTTAATAACGCATAAATCTACCCCTCTCCAAAGACCACACTAAATTTTTAGGGTGGTCGTTCGTCAAGGGGTTTTACTACTAATAATAATGAATACTTAGAGCGCCTAACCCGCACAGGCCCTAAGCGCTTACACGTTCTCTGCAAATACATATTTGTCAAAATTCAATGCATACATCATGAATGCACGCACACACGCACGCACACACACAGACTCGCACACGCACGCACGCACGCGCACACACACACACACACACACACACACACACACACACACACACACACACACACACACACACACACACACACACACACACACACACACTGTACTGTACTGTCAACAACGAACCGTGCACGTCTCGGCTCCCTAAGATACCGATGCCTAGCTTCATCTACACTTGCACGTGCAACGGAGCTGTACGACTGTCAATACACGGGCCAAGCAGCCACGCACGCTATGCTGTGATTGGCGCAATTGTCGGTAGCCATACTTGAACTGAACGTGGACGACCGTCTGTGATTGGCTCAATTGATGTAGACAAACTCCCTGTCTGACGCCTTCAGTCGTTGACGTGACGAGACTGCGACAGAAGGATTGCCTCCTGGTCCCTAGTCCTGCCCTTGTCCAGCTCCCCTGACACGCGGGAAAGGGGGGGTGGTCCCATGTTTTGCCCTGGTCAGATCAAGACACTTATTTCGGGGGAGGGGTGGATGGGGAGGGGGAGGGGTAGAGGATTATCGTCTGTTTTTGTTGGTGTCTGTGTCGCACTCTTCTAATAAGTCTGAGAGTGGGTGGAGGGGAGGATACGGGGGTTGTCTCGTGTCCCTCTTCCTGTCCTGGTTAGACTGAAATAGTTGGAAAGGGGGGGGGTAAAGAGTGTCCTGTGTCCGCTTTGTGTCTGATCAGTCTGAGAGGGGGGGGGGGGTGGGGGGGAGGGTATGTGGGTTGTCTCGTGTCCATCTTCTGTCCTGGTTAGTGTCCTGTGTCCTTCTTTGTGTCTGCCTCTTCTGGTCAGTCTGAGACAGCGTGGGAAGGAAGGAGGTCGATAGGGGGTGTCCCGCGTCCCGTTTTCTGCTATGATCAGACTCAAACAGTGACGTGTGTGTGTGGAGGGGGGAGTCCATGTCACGTTTTCTGCTGTAATCAGACTCAAACAGTGACGTGTGTGTGTGGGGGGGGAGGGGGGAGTCCATGTCACGTTTTCTGCTGTGATCAGACTCAAACAGTGACGTGTGTGTGTGGAGGGGGGGGGGTCCATGTCACGTTTTCTGCTGTAATCAGACTCAAACAGTGACGTGGTTGTGTGGAGGGGGAGTCCATGTCACGTTTTCTGCTGTGATCAGACTCAAACAGTGACGTGTGTGTGTGAAGGGGGAGTCCATGTCACGTTTTCTGCTGTGACAGCCAAACAGTGATGTGTGTGTGTGGGGGTTCACGTCAATACTGAAACAGTGGTGTGTACATTTTGTAGTGTGTGTGTAGGGTGGTACTAATGTCCATTCCCTGTGTGATAGACTGAAACAGTGTGTGTATGTGTGTGTGTGTGTGGTGGGTATATCCCTTTCCTGTCCGTGATCAGACTGAAACAGTGGCGTGTGGCGAGGGGTCGGGGTGGAGACGGGCAGTAGCAGTAACTGGATTTTAATGTCCTGTCAACCACACAGGGTCACCTCAGGACAGTCAGGCCTGAGGTTTACTCTGAGCCGCTCTCGCGTGCTTCTGGTCAGCCTGAGACAGCGAGGCTGTATTGGTCAGCCTGAGACAGCGAGGCTGTGTTGGTCAGCCTGAGACAGCGAGGCTGTATTGGTCAGCCTGAGACAGCGAGGCTGTATTGGTCAGCCTGAGACAGCGAGGCTGTATTGGTCAGCCTGAGACAGCGAGGCTGTATTGGTCAGCCTGAGACAGCGAGGCTGTATTGGTCAGCCTGAGACAGCGAGGCTGTATTGGTCAGCCTGAGACAGCGAGGCTGTATTGGTCAGCCTGAGACAGCGAGGCTGTATTGGTCAGCCTGAGACAGCGAGGCTGTATTGGTCAGCCTGAGACAGCGAGGCTGTATTGGTCAGCCTGAGACAGCGAGGCTGTATTGGTCAGCCTGAGACAGCGAGGCTGTATTGGTCAGACTGATACAGTGGTGGGAGGAGGGGGGGCTGTATGGTCAGACTGATACAGTGGAGGGAGGAGGGCTGATTGGTCAGACTGATACAGTGGTGGGAGGAGGGGGCTGTTGGTCAGACTGATACAGTGGTGGGAGGAGGAGGGGTGTTGGTCGACTGATACAGTGGTGGGAGGAGGAGGAGGGGTGTTGGTCAGACTGATACAATGGTGGGAGGAGGAGGAGGGGTGTGTGGTCAGACTGATAACATGGTGGGAGGAGGAGGAGGAGGGGGTGTGGTCAGACTGATACAGGGTGGTGGTGGAGGAGGGAGGAGGGGTGTTGGTCAGACTGATACATGGTGGGAGGAGGAGGAGGAGGGGTGTTGGTCAGACTGATACAGTGGAGGGAGGAGGAGGGGGGTGTTGGTCGAGCTGGGTGGTGGGAGGAGGAGGGGGGGGGGGCTGTTGGTCAGACTGATACACTGGTGGAGGAGGAGGAGGGGGGTGTTGGTCAGACTGATACAGTGGAGGGAAGAGGAGGAGGAGGGGCTGTTGGTCAGTGATACAGTGGTGGGAAGAGGAGGAGGAGGGGGTGTTGGTCAGACTGATACAGTGGTGGGAGGAGGAGGGGGGTGTTGGTCAGACTGATACAGTGGTGGGAAGAGGAGGAGGAGGGGGGTGTTGGTCAGACTGATACAGTGGTGGGAGGAGGAGGGGGTGTTGGTCAGACTGATACAGTGGTGGGAAGAGGAGGAGGAGGGGGGTGTTGGTCAGACTGATACAGTGGTGGGAAGAGGAGGAGGAGGGGCTGTTGGTCAGTGATACAGTGGTGGGAAGAGGAGGAGGAGGGGGGTGTTGGTCAGACTGATACAGTGGTGGGAAGAGGAGGAGGAGGGGGGTGTTGGTCAGACTGATACAGTGGTGGGAAGAGGAGGAGGAGGGGGGGTTGGTCAGACTGATACAGTGGTGGAGAGGAGGAGGAGGGGGGTGTTGGTCAGACTGATACAGTGGTGGGAAGAGGAGGAGGAGGGGGGGCCTGTTGGTCAGACTGATACAATGGTGGGAGGAGGAGGAGGAGGGGGTGTTGGTCAGACTGATACAGTGGAGGGAGGAGGTGGGGGTGTTGGTCAGACTGATACAGTGGTGAGGAGGAGGAGGAGGAGGGGGTGTTGGTCAGACTGATACAGTGGTGGGAGGAGGAGGAGGAGGAGGTGTTGGTCAGACTGATACAGTGGTGGGAAGAGGAGGAGGAGGGGGGTGTTGGTCAGACTGATACAGTGGTGGGAAGAGGAGGAGGAGGGGGGTGTTGGTCAGACTGATACAGTGGTGGGAGGAGGATGGTGTTGGTCAGACTGATACAGTGGTGGGAGGAGGAGGAGGAGGGGGGTGTTGGTCAGACTGATACAGTGGTGGGAAGAGGAGGAGGAGGGGGGTGTTGGTCAGACTGATACAGTGGTGGGAGGAGGATGGTGTTGGTCAGACTGATACAGTGGTGGGAGGAGGAGGAGGAGGGGGGTGTTGGTCAGACTGATACAGTGGTGGGAGGGGGAAAGGGGGGTGTTGGTCAGACTGATACAGTGGTGGGAGGAGGAGGGGAGTGTTGGTCAGACTGATACAGTGGTGGGAGGAGGAGGGAGGAGGGGGGGGCTGTTGGTCAGATGATACAGTGGTGGGAAGAGGAGGAGGAAGGGGGTGTTGGTCAGACTGATACAGTGGTGGGAGGAGTGGGGGGGGTGGGCTGTTGGTCAGACTGATACGGTGGAGGGAGGAAGAGGGGGTGTTGGTCAGACTGATACAATGGTGGGAGGAGGAGGGGGAGGGGGTGTTGGTCAACTGAACAGTGTTGGAAGAGGAGGAGGAGGAGGGTGTTGGTCAGACTGATACGGTGGTAGGAGGAGGAGGAGGAGGGGGCTGTTGGTCAGACTGATACAGTGGTGGGAAGAGGAGGGTGCAGGAGGAGGGGGGGGGGCTATGTTGGTCAGACAGAGAGAGGAGTGGGAATCGTCAATGTCGCTCTTCTTGCCCCTGTTCAGCCACCAGGACTGAGGTCTGCATCAGATAGACGTGTGGTCGTAGTGGGCACTCGACCCAAGGCGGATTCTATGGGTATTAAGGATAATCATTCTGCAGACGAATAGGAAAATTGCTATTTTTCCTTTCGCGTAGGTTGTGTCCTTCTCTAGAGTCTGAAAACAACTTCCGCCCACCTCTTGCCGAAAGACGTGGCTTTCTTGCCGCATTGCATCCCACTATTACTCGCGGCATCAGTGATCTGTCTAAACCACTCTGCTGGTTTAACCTTTTCCTCGCATACCTGTTCAGCATTCCAGCTGCCATGTCACTTCCTACTGCTGACATTGCTGTGGGGGTCCATTCAGGTCGGTTCAGCAAGTTACAGTGATCTGCTTGCACCCGGCACGATGCGCTAAAAGCAGGAGGTGCTAATCCTGTCATGATATGCAAAATCGATGGATAACACGAGGGACCTTTGGTCTAATATTACGAGTAATGACGCCATTTGTAGCCTTAGTGCACAAAGGCACGGTGTTGTTCAAGTACACTTCCAGTGCGTGGCTAGTGCAGGCAGCTCTGTTGCTTAAGGCTTTCAAATAAGCTTGTGTCTCATTAGCAACTTCGGATGCAAAAAAAAAGAAGAAGAAAAAAAAGAAGACGTAAGTAATAGACTGCAAGCTACAATTTGAGCGGCAGCCCGTTTTATAAACTGTTGCATCAAGCACACACACACACTCAAACACAAACATATTCGAAAGAGCAGGGGTCGACAAACAAAGTGGGGGGTGGGGTGGGGGGATGGATTTCAAAACCTTTTTGTTTCGTTTCGTTTCTTGTTTTACCAAATAATCATCTTCTGTGTTATTTTTTTAAAATCCAAAACATATTCCAGTTTCCGAGGTATTCTGTATCCATCCTGTTCTTCGGAGGCTGTCGCGAATGTATAGCCAGACCGTTACGGAAGAGAACGGATGGCAGCCGGAGGGGGTGACTGCAAAGCGAAAAGCAGTAAATACAACTCGTCCCGTCGGCTCTGGCTGACGCCTCCTCGCGAATCGAAATCCGCTATCGGAACGTGTCGTCCATCCGCACAGGTAATCTCTCCGCTCTCGGTGAGTCTGATCCTCGTCTTCAGGAGGCACGAGAAGCGAGGCGGCCTCTCAGGTTTGGCCTGTCTAATCTTCCTCGACTCTAATCGTTCACGGCGGACGAGAAGTAGGATACTGTGTGTGTGTCTTTCCCTTGCTGTAACTCGTGTTCGTGTTGATGCTCAGCTGTGAATGGGCGGGTTTATGAGCTGAGCTGCCGTAGTTTATCTATTTACTGCGAAAATGAGACAAATTTGGTAGACCTGCGCTCTTGATAGAGTTTTGATTTTGCAGCGTTAGGCTCGAACAAAATGTGACATTTCTTTGAATATTTCTTTGCTTGTGTGTTTGCTTTCTTCGTGGACATTTTGCTGGGTCTAAGATCAAAACTCCATTTTTTTACCTTCTTCACTGTTGCGAATCATTTGTAGCCGTTTTTGACAATGTGTTTAGCTTCACATTTACCCTATTGCCTTCTGGAATTTGTTCTTTGTTTATTTCTTTACTTGTTTGTTTGTTCGTTTCTGCATTTGTTTTGCTTTCCTTCTCTGTTGAAAGCTGTAAACGTTTTAGTAGCGAATGTACCATAATACCACGAACTGAATCCCGTACCATAAAACTCACTTAAGAAACCGTCAGTAAAAAAAAAGGAGTGGTAAGAAAGCCCATGATGATCTGACTGTGTAGTCCAGTCTTTGAAGTGATCCTAATGCGAATGTTACGGCAACTCTTCACGCCCGATGAGACATTCCACTGATGTACGAGGAGTCTGAGGCGAAGCTTCAAAGAAACATCTCCCATAATTTCTCTCATTTTCTGCCGGCCATCATGCAGAGATTCCACGCCCTGATTAGCTTGACGTGGCGTGTTGCTCTACCCATGAACCTATACACAGGTCCATGGCTATACCCAAGTAACAGAGTTCAGCTGTATGAAAGTCGAGGTGGCCGTCCTGGGCTCCCCGTCCTAATGAGCCTTATGGTTACTATGGACGTAAAGCAACATTGAGCCATGCACACGCACTGGTCGCAGTTTGTCCCTAATATGTCAACCGACATCCGAGGACATTACGCTCCACATCATCATCATCACCCAAGTAACCATCCGAGGACATTATGCTCCACATCATCATCATCACCCAAGTAACCACCCGAGGACATTAAGCTCCACATCATCATCATCACCCAAGTAACCACCCGAGGACATTAAGCTCCACATCATCATCATCACCCAAGTAACCACCCGAGGACATTAAGCTCCACATCATCATCATCACCCAAGTAACCACCCGAGGACATTAAGCTCCACATCACCACCATCACCCAAGTAACCATCCGCTCCTGCCTTAGACTCCAATACCGCAATGTTGCAGCATGAGGACATGACATACAAGGGTGCATCATCGACCAGTCTGCCTCCTTATCTGCTTCAGGAGCTGTGCCATGGTCACAGGAACAATCAAGTGCAAGCAGGAGGGAACGTACTGAATCAGAACTGCTGCAAGAGAAGTTTTCACTCGCGTTTCGAGGAATGCAATCGACTTGGTAAAAATAACGAATCACTTTTTGTATACACTGTAACTGAACTGAACGATCTATGCTTTTCCGCCGAAAACATCTTCGCCTATTCCATCAGAATGGTTTTGGAACATTTCACTAAAGGGGTCTTGGGGGATTTCACTGAAACAGTAAAAGGACGGTGGCCTATGTCACCGAACGGACCGCGGTCTATTGTACCAAAAAGGCCTTGGTCTATTTCAACAAAAAGGGCGCCTGGGCTATTTTATTAAAAGAAGCATTGGGCTATTTCACCAAAAGAGGCCTTGGGCTATTTCACCAAAAGGGGCCTTGGGCTATTTCACCAAAAGAGGCCTTGGGCTATTTCACCAAAAGGGGCCTTGGGCTATTTCACCAAAAGAGGCCTTGGGCTATTTCACCAAAAGGGGCCTTGGGCTATTTCACCAAAAGTAAAAACGATTGGGCTATTTCACCAAAAGACGGGCTTTACCGCGGCTATTTCACCAAAAGGGGCCTTGGGCTACTTCACCAAAAGGGCCTTGGGCTATTTCACCAAAAGGGGCCTGGGCTATTTCACCAAAAGAACTTTGGGCTATTTCACCAAAAGAAACATTGGGCTATTTCACCAAAAGAACATTGGGCTATTTCACCAAAAGAGGCCTTGGGCTATTTCACCAAAAGAAACATTGGGCTATTTCACCAAAAGGGGCCTTGGGCTATTTCACCAAAAGACTTGGGCTATTCACCAAAAGGGGCCTTGGGCTACTTCACCAAAAGGAACCTTGGGCTATTTCACCAAAAGGGGCCTTGGGCTATTTCACCAAAAGAAACATTGGGCTATTTCACCAAAAGAAACATTGGGCTATTTCACCAAAAGAAGCATTGGGCTATTTCACCAAAAGGGGCCTTGGGCTACTTCACCAAAAGAGGCCTTGGGCTATTTCACCAAAAGAAGCCTGGGACTATTTCACCAAAAGAGGCCTTGGGCTATTTCACCAAAAGAAACATTGGGCTATTTCACCAAAAGAAACATTGGGCTACTTCACCAAAAGAGGACTTGAGCTACTTCACCAAAAGAAACATTGGGCTATTTCACCAAAAGGGGCCTTGGGCTATTTCACCAAAAGGGGCCTTGGGCTACTTCACCAAAAGAGGCCTTGGGCTACTTCACCAAAAGAAACATTGGGCTATTTCACCAAAAGAGGCCTTGGGCTATTTCACCAAAAGAAGCCTGGGACTATTTCACCAAAAGAAACATTGGGCTATTTCACCAAAAGAAACATTGGGCTATTTCACCAAAAGGGGCCTTGGGCTATTTCACCAAAAGAGGCCTTGGGCTATTTCACCAAAAGAAGCCTGGGACTATTTCACCAAAAGAAACATTGGGCTATTTCACCAAAAGAGGCCTTGGGCTATTTCACCAAAAGAAACATTGGGCTATTTCACCAAAAGAAACATTGGGCTATTTCACCAAAAGAAACATTGGGCTATTTCACCAAAAGAAACATTGGGCTATTTCACCAAAAGAGCTCTTGGGCTACTTCACCAAAAGAAACATTGGGCTATTTCACCAAAAGAAACATTGGGCTATTTCACCAAAAGAAACATTGGGCTATTTCACCAAAAGAGGCCTTGGGCTACTTCATCCAAAAGAAACATTGGGCTATTTCACCAAAAGAAACATTGGGCTATTTCACCAAAAGAAGCCTGGGACTGTTTCACCAAAAGAAACATTGGGCTATTTCACCAAAAGAAGCCTGGGACTGTTTCACCAAAAGAAGCCTGGGACTATTTCACCAAAAGAAGCCTGGGACTGTTTCACCAAACTTTAAAGAAGAAGGACATGGATAAACTCACACTCCGAGCATCGCTTTCCGGCACCTTCCTCCAAAGGAAGGATGTGGTAAACCAGTGCTTGGAGTTTGGGATAAACTGTGCGGTTTTTCTTGTTAGAAACGAGGTCGCTTTTTCCCTCCTGCATTGAAAAATAACCTGGTTAGCATCAGCGTTCTACAACCAGTAAGCAAGTTTTCGGAAAGATCCAGTTGCTCAGTGAATGCATTCAGTGTATGGACCGATCTGTGAAGGAAATAACGAAATGATAGAAGAGCAGACAGTTCAAGCGGCACAACTCACATCACTCGTCTGCATACGTGATTTTGATAAACTACGCATGTACTTCTCCTATCTACTGCAATCACAGTCTCTTAACTGTCTTCTTTCTATTCTATCTTTCTTTCTTCCTTCGTCATTCGTCTTTACCTCTTTGAAGTTTTTTCCTCTTGTCGTTTCTTTTTTCCTGTCTTCGTCGTTGACCAGCAAACTTTGGTTTCTATTGTATAATTCTTTCTTCCTGCCCCAGTAACTTCACCTCTTTTCGACATTTTCTCTTTCTATTCCTTCTTCCTTCTGTCATCGTTTCACAGAAGCCTTCGCCTCTTTGAACATTATTTTCTAGTCTGTTCTTTCTTTCTTCCTTTCATTTATTTTTTCCAGCCGCCTTCACTACCTTGGATTTTCTCCTTTCTGCTCTTTCTTCCTGTCTGTCCTATCTTCCTGATTGTTCTTTCTTTTCTTCCTTCTTCCTTTCCCAAGAGCCTTCGCCTGTTTCAACCTTCTTTCTTCTGTCTTTCTTTACTTCTTTTCTTCTCTCATTTTCGTGCTGAGGTGACCATGTGCCGTTGTTGAGAGACGTAAAAAAAAAAGACCCAAGACTACTGGGAGCGGGAGAGCTCAGTGGTTAGAGCGTCGGACTCGTGATCGAAGGTCTCGGGTTCGAGTCCCGGCGGGCGAATTATCTTCAGGGTCAACTCTCTGTGCTGACTCATATTTCAGTATCCGTTCCCCACCCGTGTTACCGTAACAGCGGCAGGTGAAAGAACCTGGTTATTCTGCCAAAAGTGCAGGTGTCAGGTTACAGCTAACCACAAATGCACCCTACGCGTGTGGCTTGGAATAAAGTGATACTGTAAACAGGTGCATGGCTGTATGGTGCACACAGAACGTGCGCCGAGACGGCAGCAGTTTCACGTGGCACCAGCCATGTCAACACTGAATACACGACTAACATTCACGCGCTGTGAAAAACTACAATCACTCATTCATAATCGCATACGACTAGAGCGATACGGGTCTGCTCGGAAGCAAAGAATAGCGCTATGTAGTTGCCGTTGTGAAGCGCTTAGGGTTCATCTCGAGATGTGTGCCTCAACAAGTAGTCATATAAATAAATAGCACTCTTTTCTCATCATGTATGTTCGCGATTAAAGTTGGAGCCACGAGATCTCCGGCCGCCAACCCGTTTCCACGTTAAAGTGTGAGCTTTGATACGACTGTGTGGGAGGACATCCCGTTACCATCTTTTTATCGCTGCTTATCTCACCATCCTGACGTCAGCTTCTCTGGGACACAGCGACCTCGTAGACTAGGAGGGAGGCTGTGGAGAGAGACTGAGCTGTGTAACGTTACGAACAAAACAGGTGTGTGTACACCTTGCACATAGTTACGCTTTTAACCTTGTTGACGTGTGCATGACGCGTTAGCCGTTTTGTTAAATTGCGGATAGCGTTCTCTGTCTCGATGTACATTATGTGCTATGTTTGTTCAGCGTTTTGGTCCGCATGGTGGGCGCTTTACAAATTTCCTTCTTTAAATATGTGTGTGTGTGTGTGTGTGTGTGTGTGTGTGTGTGTGTGTGTGTTCTCTCTCTCTCTCTCTCTCTCTCTCTCTCTCTCTCCTCTCTCTCTCTCTTTTCTCTCCTCATCTCTCTCTCTCACTCTCTCTCTTCTTCATCTCTCTTATATATATATATATATATATATATATATATATATAATATATATATATATAAACACCAATGTTATTCTGGTCCTATAATGAAGTTGGTAACTTGGCTAGAAATAATCTAAATAATCTATATCACTTGTGATCAAAGCTTCCCTAAGCAAGGTCAAGTTATTGGGAAACACAGTCCGCTTGCTCTATTCCGCCCTTTTCGTTGTGAAGAGAGTCTGGGGAAGGGAAGGAGAGTACTAAACGAAGACCTTAACGAAAGCGTTTCAGTCCTGTTGTCTTTAGTGCGTGTGTTTTCTGCTCGAGCAAATATTCGAGGGTTGTCTATGCATATACTAGAGAGGGGGAGGGGAGGGAGTTTAAGGGGGAAAGAGGGGAGGGAGGAAGTGTGTGTGAGTGTGTGTGTGTGTGTGTGAGAGAGAGAGACACAGAGAGAGAGACAGACAGAGACAGAGACAGAGACAAGAAAAGAGCGTGTGTGTGTGTGTGTGTGTGTGTGTGTGTGTGTGTGTGTCTCTCTCTCTCTCTCTCTCTCTCTCTCTCTCTCTCTCTCTCTCTCCATCTATATACAGACATATATATATATATATATATATATATATATATATATATATATATATATATATATATATTAAACACCAATGTTATTCTGGTCCTATAATGAAGTTGGTAACTTGGCTAGAAATAAGCTAAATAATCTATATCACTTGTGATCAAAGCTTCCCTAAGCAAAGTCAAGTTATTGGGAAACACAGTCCGCTTGCTCTATTCCGCCCTTTTCGTTCTGAAGAGAGTCTGGTGAAGGGGAGGAGAGTACTAAACGAAGACCTTAACGAAGGCGTTTCAATCCTGTTGTCTTTAGTGTGTGTGTTTTCTGCTCGAGCAAATATTCGAGGGTTGTCTATGCATATACTAGAGAGGGGGAGGGGAGGGAGTTTAAGGGGGAGAGAGGGGAGGGAGGGAGGGAGGAAGTGTGTGTGTGTGTGTGTGTGTGTGTGTGTGTGTGTGTGTGTGTGTGTGTGTGTGTGTGTGTGAGAGAGAGAGAGAGAGACAGACAGACAGACAGACAGACAGACAGACAGACAGAGAGAGAGAGAGAAAGAAAGCGTGTGTGTGTGTGTGTGTGTGTGTGTGTGTGTGTGTGTGTGTGTGCGCGCGCGCGCGCGCGTGTGTGTGTGTGTGTGTGTGTGTGTGTGTGTGTGCGTCGTGCGTGTGTGTTTGCTGTGTGTTTGTGTGTGTGTGTGTGTGTGCGCGCGCGCGAGCGTGTGTGTGAGAGACATACAGACAGACAGACAGAGACACAGGCAGAGAAAACATGTCAGTCGAATGTTAAAATTTCCAAACTTTTGGGCCAGTCCTTCTGAGGGATTTACGCGTATTGCTTAAATATGCAAAGGGAGAGAGAAAGAGGAGCGTGCAGGTGACGGCATCTGTGACCACAGCTTGGCTTGGAATCGATAACTAAAGCTTCTTACTCCTGTCCTGGCTTTACCCAGTCGCTTTCAATAACTCTATGCGCCTCGCCCCCACACTAACCCCTTATTCCCAACCTGATGCCATGTCTTCGATATGGGGTAGGGGATGGGGGTGGGGAGGGGGGTATCTAGGTGCAAGGGATGAGTCGAGGTTCTGATATCTAATTATTATATTTGTACCTGTACAGAAAAAGACAGCAAATCTGACGTTTCACGACCTTCGATGTTTCGACTCCATGGAGTTTTAACCCCTTCACTGCCATGATGTTCCTTGAAAACTAACAATAAAAGTGCGAAATTTGAAATCATTCATCTATTCATCTTTTTTGTTTTGCTTTTTGAATTAATATGTGAAAGGATTTTCATCCAAACGCACAATATTGAAATCAGATTTGTTACAGAACCGGAAAATGTTCTATTTGCAGGTGTGTTTGTGAACTTTTCAGCCCGGAAATCGATTCGCTTCCGATTTGTATTGATATATTTGTTCATTGTTGTTTTCTAGTTTGCTATTGCTGTTGCTGGTGTGTGTGGGGTGGGGGTGGGGGTGGGGGTGGGGGTGGGGGGACGTGTGTGTGCGCGCGCGTGCGCGTGTGTGTGTGTGTGTGTGTGTGTGTGTGTGTGTGTGTGTGTGTGTGTGTGTGTGTGTGTGTGTGTGTGTGTGATCTGTAGTACACACACACGCACACACAACACACGACACCTTTTGTGCCAGACATACCTACGACCTGACAACTTAGAGTCATCAGATTATATACCGTGAGCGACACAAAACATTGTAACTTTCGTATTGATTGGAGCATTACGTAGTAGAAACCACAATCCCAAAGATAGTGTCCGGCGATTTCTAATTTACATCTGTGCTGAAAGAGACACAAAAATGATACATTTTTGTCCATGCCAGTGTAACGTGCAAATATTGTTCAGTGGACTAGCAAATTTGATATTGGTATAGCTGCATTCCAGTCGATACTAGTTCGTGCCTGTAAGCGTAATTATATTGCGTTTGCAAACTCTCTCTCTCTCTCTCTCTCTCTCTCTCTCTCTCTCTCTCTCTTCTCTCTCTCTCTCTCTCTCTCATCACATGCACACACACACACACACACACACACACACACACACACACACACACACACACACATGCACAGCAAACACATACATGCATAGCAAACATACATACACATGCACATAACACACACACACACACACACACACACACACACACACACACACACACACACACACACACACACACACACACACACACACATATACATATATATATATATATATACACACACACATTTACAGTTTCATACTCGCACACATTAACACACATACACACATGTAGAAGTACACGGGCACACAAACTCTACCAAATGAACACATAATTATTACACAAAAATACGAAGGCTACAAAACAAAAAAGCTCACCAACCAACACACGGACGGAGACAATTAAAACTAGATTGATAAGTTCCAAATTCAGTTTGTATCACGCTGACAGTTCAGAAAGTCACTATTCAATATTCTGGTGAAGAATATGCAATGCAGAAACAAATAAGTCAGCGTAATACCATTCACTAATAGTTCTGTGTCATTTCATATTTTACTTCATTGTGTTTCTGTTGTTGATGTTTGTTTCTTTGTTTCTGTTGTTGTTGTTGTTGTTGTTGTTGTTGTTGTTGTTGTTGTTGTTGTTGTTGTTGTTGTGTGTGTGTGTGTGTGTGTGTGTGTGTGTGTGTGTGTGTGTGTGTGTGTGTGTGTTGACGAAACATTCCTGCTTTCTATTGCGACACTGAAAAATACTTAACCTCGAAATCTTTAGCCTGATTATTCCACGTTTGTTGGTTCTTCTTTCTTCTTTTACTGCCGAATTCCTCTTTTTATGGATGTAGTACACCCGTTTTTCTGGAGACGAATTGCGTATGTGACCTTTTTCACTTCCTCTGCCACTTGGCGGACACATCAGTTCCGTCTTGGAGGGTTGACCTAATGTGTGCTGCATTTTCATGTGCCTCAACAATGGTTGTGGCTGCCAATGTCTGGGATCGTTGACGTGCGATGAAATGTTAATATGCATGCCACTGCACTTCGGGACTGTGAGAACACCGCTCAATCCTTTAAAAAGAGCAATGTCTTTCAATAAAGATGCTCTGTTCTGTTCTTGCGAGTAAGAACACAAATACAATAATTTATGGGGCACGAGTGAACAAATACAATATTTCACGACTTTACTGCATGAATTATTCACGGATTTGCCTTTTGCAAGTAAAGTTCAAAGACGACTTTTTCTGCGCAACAAAATAAGGCGCAAACAGCCGATAAATACAAAAATAATCCTCTTCTCGTATTCTTCTTTCTTCCATGAAAACTCTTTTCACTCACAATAGTGATTTTACACTTATCTTAAAATCATCGAGGTACGGGGAGAAAATCCGCCAGCAGACCAACATACTATCCTTCTCCACGCACTTGAAACATCAGAAGCTCCAAGGAAACTCCGACGACACTATGTGTTACACAATCGCGCGGTTTCCGTAGTAATGGGACACATGGGTCTACGAGGACTCTTCAATAAAGGATCCACATACATGTACAAAACCGAACAGAATACAATTCTTTCATACAGAATCCTACGCCCGCCTGCTACATCCAAACTCACAAAGTGCATCTGATGAATCTGTACGTGAAGGTAGCTCTGAAGGACATTCGATACTACTTCATAGTTTGGGACAAAAATAGATGATCACAAAGTTCATAGGGTTAAAAATATTGGGATCAGATCCGTCTAACTCGACAAGCGATGGGACTGAATAGAAAATCAAAGGCAGATAAGGTCCAAAACAATTTGTCGCCATGTTCGCAATCAAATAAGCAAGCATTGCACCAGACACACCCACAGCAGCAGAACGAAAATAGACTGCTCCATCAAACATGTTGTAATCGGTTTTTACGCTCTTCTGGGGCAAGTATACAGGGTGCCAGTATGTTACTCCAATTCCACAAGCTGTAAATGTTAAACAGCTTCTAGTTCACGAATATGACAATTCACCGTATTCAGTTATTTTCCTTTTCGTTACAAAAAAATAAAAGCGTTTATTGATCATTCGTCTTGTGTCAGTTTATTCATCGACGTCATAGCTGTTACTACTGATGCTGCTGATGTTGCTGTTGCTCATCCTGAAGTAATCCTGTTATACTGTCCGGCTCACAGGACGATGAATTCGTTCGGAAACTAACCTCTCTCTCTCTCTCTCTCTCTCTCTCTCTCTCTCCTCTCTCTTCTCTCTCTCTCCTCTCTCTCTCTCTCTCTCCCCTGGCCCCCTATCTCTCTCTCTCTCTCTCTCTCAAAATTAACTGCAATTCACTGCGACTGAAAGAAGACGTTAAAATGATTTAATAAAGACCTAATCCTACTTATACCTGGGGATTAGGTCCAGATCGAAAAATTTCAGATTAGGTTGCAAAAGAAAAAAGACTGAACAGCACAAGTATTCGCACTCCGAATCGAGAAAAGAAGTTGTGGAGAGAAATCGACTCGACTGTACTTTAGACCGGGAGAGAGAAAGGACCTGTCAAGCACTAAGGGCAAGTGCCGACAGTAACACTCAAATAAGCATACTGCTTTTGTGTTTCCTGTACCTTATTTGTTGAATTTATGATTACGATGAATGAATAAATTTTGTTTAAACCAAGTGCCGACAGTGAGCAGGGCATGTTGGTTAAGGGGAGGTGGGGGGGGGGGGGGGGGTGTGCATCAGGCAGCAGTTTGACCAGATCACAGCATCACATGTAACGGTTCATGAAATCACGACGTCAGTTTACGAGACCCCTATCTTGTGCCGTCTCGCTGATGTTGCTAACTGCCCATTATTACAATATTCTCTCGCTGAACATCTTCACGGGGTGTTTCTCCGGTACTCAAAGAACAAATGAAGCAATAACTTCCTCCAATAGTACATTTAATCTTCAAAAAGGTTCAAACGAATTATCAGCGGAGATTCTGAGCTTGTCGGTCATTTTCCCGTGCGTTAGCCACAGGTATCAGCTAGCTGTCAGTCTGCTTAAACATGTATTCAATGTAAAGACAAGAAAGATGAAAACGGTCGTGCTACAAAAAAGTATGACTTCTGTCTGGCGCCTGTTTTGTATTGTCCAATTAAAGCAGGCGTTTTTTGACTGAAAATGTGCGCATGTTTTGCATTGTCCAATTAAAATAGGCGTTCCTTTTGTGTGTTGTGATCAAAATCTTTAAAAATATGACCTGTACGCGTCCCGTCCATGTGTTTGGATAAATGTCATGCCACACACAAAACAATACATCGTACTTCACCGTGTTAAAAAATTCATATCTTTATTCTTCACTTTGGTACAGTAACAGATTGTATTGCAATATCCGCTCACATAATTCTCTAAAACATCTCGGGCTGGACGATAACCCAAGCGATGGTATAATTATAGAAATCAATAATAGCACAGCTCCATGCGAGCTAAACAAAACAATTGAACGCATTGAAACAAAAATATGATGGCAGCTATGTACATGTATCAGAACTCAAGCAGAACACCGAAATGAAAGCAAAATGCAACCCAGAGCGTGTACAACAAACAAAATTTGCACCAAGATGACCGCATGCATCAACGGAGGTTACAATACGAACGCTCACAACGATCAAAATGCAACCAAAAAAATGAAAGAAAAATATTCAAACTACATACACACTGTACATTATTGTCTCACCAGCAACTTATATCTCTGACACAAATTCCTTCATTGGTCAGCTTTTGAAATGCGACTTCAGTTAACCAGATTGGTTGGTCTGATTTTGATGTCTACTGCGGCTACCTTAGTGAATACGATTCGTTGCTCAGACCTTAACAGAACAGGATTCATTCCCACGGAGACTCAGAGCTTTCACTGGTCAGACGTCACGCAGCGCTGTGTCCCACGGAGACTCAGAGCTTTCACTGGTCAGACGTCACGCAGCGCTGTGTCGCAAGCGGAACTCCAATGACGAAAGCAGTCGGGTTGCCGGTAGCAACGCAACTGGGTGAGGTAGCCTACAAGTTCCGCGAATGAAAGTTAGTGGGCCTCATTCTTCTGTATACAGTGCCGAGCCTAACCGTGTACGTATCTACGCGTCTCGTGCCATCCTGTGACTATGGAGACGTCGACAGGGGTGAGTATGGCAAAATGCACACGGTTCACTACAATGCAGTGCCATCTGTTTCCATGACGTCTCCAACAGTGTAACCTCCATCAACGACGCCAACAACGGCGCAGTCACTAAGAGTGACGTACTTCGCAGAGAGACATCATCAACACCACAGATCCCATAAGCGACTAACCAAGTGTGTGTAGTTTCCGTTAATGAAGCCTTATCCGTAAAGCCGAATTTCCCGCAGACGATTATAAGTATGTTAGAGCAAGGCCAACAACAGTTACAACTTATACTTCTGTATAAACAAGCTGATCGCCTATACAGAACAAGAAAGATCATGAATACAAAACAACGCCCTAACCGGACGTCGACATTAAACAATTTTTTTCCTGAGAAAAGTTTTGCTAGGACATAAAAAGCTCGTGAGACAAAAATGTGAGCTACTCGCTAAGACAAGAACAAAAACCTCAGTTGCACGTACAAGTGAAATCAGAGTCACACTATTCAAAGCAAACCAACGAAAAACAAGGTCATGATGGTACACAACTGATTCTGGTGGTGGTTCTCGTTCAGGAATGCGGACACAAAAAGGGAACAGTTGCATATTTTTTGCACCGATTAACTTCTGCCTAGGCGTACTTCAGCCTCAAAACAAAAACCACAAAAGAAACGCACCATATATATGTATATATCTTTTTTTTACACATGTATGAAATTCGTTGATGTTCCGTCTACTATGCCTCTACACTCATTGCTCCAAAAACACCGCTTGCAAGCCAAGGCCTAGGAAGCAAAATAATAAGGAAAAGGAACGCTAGACGTCGATGAAAGCCTGACACATATCTTTAGGCACAGCGACGTCATGATCCAGTCCTACTCTTCAAGCTTTGGCGATCCAATGACACTGCCCAGTGGGACCAACGGAATGAATGATTTTTACATGAGGTAAAAAAAAAAAAAAAAAAAAAAAAGACTGGGCGGATCTAGAATTCATCACATTGTGATAATCAACACGTTTAAACGGAATTAAGTGAAAATCCAGCTTTTTTCATGAGAAAAACGTCACTAAAAACGAATGTCGTCATTACATCATATTTCAGGTGCATATCACTTTTTATTTACATACTTTATGCAAATTTGTCTCATTGGTATATATATTATATATACAGCAGTGTCAGCGTCTATTTCGAAGGGCTGAACTTACCTGACACTGGGTCAGAGCAGGGTTTCTGACTCTGCGCGAGACCCTAAGTCAGTGCTAGTACTTTGCTTGCTTCTCAACGAATCGAAATCATCATCATCATCAAAATCAGTTTGTGCGGCACCATGACGCCTGACAACATAGGGGCTGGGATACCTTTCGGACTTGGAGGCTATGGAGGTGTTCTCGTCGTCGTCCACAAAAACCCCGGTGGACTCCGGCACCCTACCTGCCGCCGTCATTTCCGCCAGTTCCTTGGCGCTACAGTTCGGGGTATCCACTGGAATGGTGTTGTGGAACCGGGAAAAGTCGATCTGGTACTGGCCGTTCTCCTTCTGGAAGGTGACGAGGCGCTCGAAGCGGTGGCCCCACAACACTTCACCGGGCAGGTAAGAGCTCCGCGCCTGCGTAGTCATGCCCGTGCTCTCCACGATCCCCTCCAGCACCACGATCAGCTCGAACTGCTCCCGGTGAAGGTCCTCGGGCGTCAGCTCCCAGAAAGGGCTGTTCTCGTCGATCTTGTGCACGATGATGACGGGCCAGACCAGGAACAAGCGATCCCGCCCTTCGTCGAAGCCCAGGTCCACGTCGAACTGGTAGAGGGGCAGCACGTCGCCCTCCTTCGTGATCTTCTTCTTGATCAGCACGGCGCGGATGTGGGCCTCCACGATCTGCGACTTGCGCATGTCGCCCACGCGCAGCAGCAAGCACAGGTCTCCGTCCTGCTTGCAGATGCAGGCGCTCTTGCTGAACATGAGGGTCTCGGCTCGCTTCTTGGGCCGCGAGAGTTTGGCGAACACGATACCCGTCATGAGTGCCTGGCAGATGACCCCGAAACACGACTGGAACATCATCAGCGCGATGGCTTCGGGACACGCCTCGGTGGTGTGTCGCGACCCGTAGCCGATCGTGTGCTGGGTCTCTATGGAGAACAACAAGGCGGAGGTAAAGGAGTGAATTTCTATGACGCACGGCTTCCAGTCGGGCACACCGATGTTGTCCAAGTCGCCGTGAGAGAAGCACACGAGCCACCAGATGAGCGCGAAGATAAGCCAGCTGACGATGAAAGCCATAGCGAAGAGCATGAGGTTGTAGCGCCACTTAATGTCGACCAGCGTGGTGAATATGTCGGCCAGATAGCGCCGCCGTCGCTTGCGGATGTTAGTCTGTGTGATGTTCACCTCCCCGTTCTTGTACACCAAGCGCCGCCGCATCCGCTTTGAGTAGTGTCTGTCCGCCCGCCGGTTGAAAGTCTGCGAGATGGGGCGGACGGACGCGCGGGCAGCGTACTCGGTGAAGGAGTCCTGGGACTGTCTCCGGACACTGTCCGGGTTGTTGCACTGGGTCTTGCCGTTCTCCAGCAGGTCGGGCTCCGCCATGGGCAAGGCGCCCGCCGGCCCGTTGATCGGCCCGTAGCTCGTCTCCATCAGCACCGTCTGCATCAGGACGTCAGGATCCGCGCGCGTGACGTCAGACCTCGCGCCTGACCCTGCCTCGTCGGGAACCCTGCCCGCGACCTCGCTCCTCCTCCCCGCGCCGGCGTCCTGACGAAGGGTGGCGGGCGCCGGAGGGGCTTCTCCGTCAGCGGCGGTCTCCGCGACGTCGGAGGGCGAGGAGGCGTGTCCGCTCGGGAGGTCGGTGGTGGCGGTGGTGGGGGTGGAGGGCGGGGAGCCTGGGCACGTGGTGCCCGGGGCACGGGACGAGGAGGGCTGGGGCTCGCTGCTCGCCCCACGCCTCCACAGCTCCAGATCCGCGGCGGTCACAGTGTCGGCCCGGGTGTCCACGACGTCACGCTAACGGTCACCAGGGGGAGGGTGGCCGCCAGCGTGACACGGCCACCACCGCGTCAACTGACAAAAAAAGAGGGAAGGAGAGGGAGAGAGAGGCCTTCGTGACTTGGTCGTCACGGCAGACGACGACAGCGGAGGCGGAAGAGCCGGCGCCGGCCACGCGGTCTGGAAGTGAGGCTGGAGGGGCCGCTGCCGATGGTAGTGGTGCTGCACGTGGTCCTGGTGCTGCTAGGTCAGAGGTCAAGGTCACAAGCTGCAGAACCATTGCATTCTGAAGGTCGTCTTTCTGAACCTGCAACATCGAGACAAACTTTCATTCACAGAAAGCGAGGAGGAAGACAACATCGACAACGACACAAACGACGACGACAGCGAACGAAGGGATGGACAGTGGGAGTAGATAAAGTATGGGCGTTTTTGTCATCTTTACGAGCTCAGGGGGCTGTGTGAATGTCGAGGTGGCCGTCCTGGGCTCCCCGTCCGTAATAGTCCGTACAGTCTCTGTGGACGTAAAGCAAGAGAGTTCAGGAGCTGTGTGAAAGTCGAGGTGTCCGTCCTGGGCTCCCCGTCCCTAACAGTCAGTACGGTCTCTGAGGACGTAAAGCAGTACTGGACGAACCATGAACTGTCAGAGCTCAGGAGCTGTGTGAAAGTCGAGGTGGCCGTCCTGGGCTCCCTGTCCTTAATAGTCCTTATGGTCTCTGTGGACGTAAAGCAACATTGAAATGAACTGCCATCTGAAACGTGGGGCCATGATAAAACGAGGGGACTGTTTTTCACACGACGACAGAAACACAGAGACTATGAAATAATGACTGCTACCATCCATAACCATCACCGTCATCATAATAATGATATGGTAAGAGCAGGGTAGTAGCACCAGTAGCAGCAGCGGCGGCAGCTGTAGTAGTAAAGTAGCTGTTGTTGTTGTTACTAATCTTGTCGTTGTGTAATATAATAAAAATAACTGTTATCAAATGGATTCTCTCTCTCTCTCTCTCTCTCTCTCTCTCTCTCTCTCTCTCTTCTCTCTCTCTCTCTCCCCCCCCTCTCTCTCCCCCTCTCTCTCTCTCTCTCCCCCTCTCTCTCCCCCCCCTCTCTCTCTGCCCCCCACCCCCTCTTTCTCTGCCCCCCCTCTCTCTATCTCTCTCTCTCTCTCTCTGTTAAATCTTTTATAAGGTATTGTACATACGCTCGCTCGTATTTCACTCTCGCAGTTGGACACAAACACAAGAGAGCCAAGAAGCAAACGATGAATACGGTGACGCGTGGTCAGCAAGGTCAATCCTTGGTGTTCAACGTGCCGTGAACTTCGTGCACAGAGTCATTTCAGCAAGCGTGAAATCTCCCGTTTAGCGCAGATCACTGCACAGGGGGTATACAGTGCGTTAAACCCACTGAATGTCAGCTCCACGGTAAAGTGCACAGCGTGAACATGGATCAGGGAGCCAGGTGCAATACGTAAAAAGAACAGCGCAGATCAGCTGAGACTGGGGCCAGCTGGGTTGAACAGGTATTGGGGTAATCTAATTAAGTGAGGAGGCTGGAGTGCCGGTGTAATCTCACGCCTGTAAAGATCGCTCACACATTCCTACACCCAGTCCCTCACACTCGCTACGTCACAGCTCTCTCTCTCTCTCTCTCTCTCTCTCTCTCTCTCTCTCTCTCTCTCTCTCTCTCTCTCTCTCTCTCTCGTGCTTATTTGTGTTTGTAGTATAGCAAGGACTGGCTGTTAGACAGGTCCAAAATGGACCTGACGGTACTACCCTTGAGTATTAAAGTTTTCGATTTCGAGTTCTCTCTCTCTCTCTCTCTCTCTCTCTCTCTCTCTCTCTCTCTCTCTCTCTCTCTCTCTCTCTCTCTCTCTCTAATCCTGTAAAATAACGACGGTACGGGGGGGTCGGGGGGAGGGGGGAGGGGGGAGGGGGGTGGGGAGGACCAAACAATAAAGGGAAAATCCAACAGACTCGACCCTTGAGAGGCAAGTCTTCGGCAGTCTGGGCGGACCACGGATCACCGCTGTCTACATGGAGGAAACCGTAAGTAAGTAAGTAAGTAAATTAGTGTTTTACGTCCAGTCAACCAGAACAGCTACAGACAGGCGAACGGGAAAGAATAAAATTTATAACAGACTAATTCATCAGAGACAACAATGTAGATATTAAAGTCAAACAGACGCGAAACAGCCGGATGACTGCAACATTCATTTTCTCTCTTCCCTGACCGTAAATTCTCCGTTTCTCGCAGGTTTTCCATGAACAACGCTAAAAAAAAAAAAAAAAAAAAAAAATCCTTGAAAACAATTGCGTGCCTGTTTAACACATGTAAGGCAAAACTGAGAAAGAGTTTATTACTGTTCGCCGCGGATCGCAGATTCTTAACGGTTTTTCAAATCACGACATGTAAGCACTAACGGGTCGCATGCACTGGCAAGACTGGGTGGCGCTGTTCTTTTGGCTGCTGTAGTAGTTTAAGCAAGTAAGTAAGTAAACACGGTGCTTAACGTCCACAGAAACCGCCAGGCTTATTAGGGATGGACTTAAGCAAGGTAACAATTCCACCTGAAGTTCCCACAAGGAGCTGGCAAATAAGCCGTGTTGTTTGTAAAGTGCCAACTCTGCTGTCTGACTGCCCATCTGTTAAGGAACCGTACCTTCCACGCTGTAATTGCCAGCAAGGTCCATGCAATCAGTCTCTCGGATCAGAAAGGATTTTCTGCAATGTTGCAGAGGATTGACTCTGCGCGCAGTTAGCCAGACGTCGCCAAAAGGAGATTTTCGGTACTTGGCCAAATCGTAGGGCAACAGAAAAAGATTTTCGGTACTTGGCCAAATCGTAGGGCAACAGAAAAAGCACAGACCCTAACCGTCCCGAGACACTGTGCTACCGTTACATGAACCGAGGTGCTTGGCCAAAGCGTAGGACAACATGGAAAGCGCTGTCCTGAGGTGACCCTGTGTGGATGACAGGACATTAAAATCCCATTACTACTACTACTACTACATGGAAAGCACAGACCCTAACCAAGCACCAACGGCGTCCCGAGACGATCGACAGGTGCTTGGCCAAAATGTAGGGCAACATGGAAAGCACAGACCCTAACCAAGCACCAACGGCGTCCCGAAACGATCGACAGGTGCTTGGTCAAAGCGTAGGGCAACAGAAAAAGCACAGACCCTAACCCAAACGCCAAGCACTGGTTTACGACATCCTTCCTTCAACCACTGCCGTATTTAGTTACGCCATAGGGTCCAGAAAACTGTTTTTTGTTGGTGCTCAGACAGTAGTAAGTTTGTTACAAACAACTCAAATTATATGAGACGTTTGTTTTTATAAGTGACCATGTTGCTTACGCCAACTCAAATAAAACCACAATCGTTTGAATCGAGACGGAACTCTTTTTTTTTAGCCGGGCTGGATGCGCCTCATGTTTACGTGCGTGCTTGGGTGCTAGGTTGCTTCCACAGTCTTATCAGTACCCAAACCTTTCGGAGGGCGCTGATCGCGTCAGTGGACAGCTGCGCAGAGATAAAGAGTGCCACTTCAGTGGCGTAACCAAATCTGGCAGTTTGGAGGAAGGTGCCGGAAAGCGATGCTCGAAGTGTGACCCTAATAACCGTCCCGAGACGATCGACAGGAGCTTGGCCAAAGCGTAGCTAGGCAACAGAAAAAGCACAGACCCTAACCGCCCCGAGACACTGTGCTACCGTTACATGAACCGAGATGCTTGGCCAAAGCGTAGGGCAAAATGGAAAGCGCTGTCCTGAGGTGACCCTGTGTGGTTGACAGGACATTAAAATCCCATTACTACTACTACTACATGGAAAGCACAGACCCTAACCAAGCACCAACGGCGTCCCGAGACGATCGATAGGTGCTTGGCCAAAATGTAGGGCAACATGGAAAGCACAGACTCTAACCAAGTACCAACGGTGTCCCGAGACGATCGACAGGTGCTTGGCCAAAAGCGTAGGGCTACAGGGAAAAGTAAACATAGTGCTTAACGTCCACATAAACCGTAAGGCTTGTTAGGGACGGGGAGAAGGGGGAGGGGGTATGGATGTGGGGGAAGAGGGAGATTGTATAATTATATACCTATCGCTGCACTGTCACCACCAGAATGATTCCTGCATTAAGATGGGCAGGATGAGAGCCATTTTAATGTTTCAGTAGGAAGTGATGGACAAAGTCACAAGACAGTGTCCACCAACCACAACCTTTTTGAAGAGAAATGAGAGCCGAAGCGGTATCGAAAGGGGGTCCTTCCGCTTACCAGCCTAACGCCTTACCGCTAGGCCAAACCGGCTCTTGCAACAGCTACAGGGAAAGCACAGACCCTAACAAGTACCAACGGCGTCCCAACACGACCGACAGGTGTTTGGGATTAGGCCAGGTGGGCGAGTAAACTGGTCAAGCCATTTACTTCACTTAGTCATTTTCGTCTTCGTGTGACCCTGTGGGGTTGGCACACGTCAATGTCCAGTTACTGGCGCAATGTCCAGTTACTGGCTACCTCTTGTATCTTCCGTGAGACACGCATGTCGACTGTGATCAGTGTTTCCAGGGTGGTGCCGGGGAGTCCAGTGGAAAACACGACAGTGAGGGCGTTGAGGAGTCGGCCGGGTTCTCTCTCTCTCTCTCTCTCTCTCTCTCTCTCTCTCTCTCTCTCTCTCTCTCTCCTCTCTCTCTCTCTCTCTCTCTCTCATTCAGTAGTTAGCAAGGACTAGTTGTTTGACAGGTCTAAATGAACCTAAACTACAATCCTTGGAAAATAAAGTTTTCGAGTTCGAGTTCTCTCTCTCTCTCTCTCTCTCTCTCTCTCTCTCTCTCTCTCTCTCTCTCTCTCTCTCTGTACTCCTCTCTTAATCGTGTAATGTCATGTTAGTAGACATCCCTACTTATGGCCACATTTGTTAACCCCATTCCACATATTGCATAGTTCAGACTTGCTCTGGTATGCCTTTTTTTTCTTCTTCTGTTAACATTTGCAAACCATATTGATTCACGCTCAAGACCTCTTTCCTATGACCACTTTGTGTTGAACCTGAGAGCGGTCTTTTGTTGGAGGTTGTACTGTAGCGCCAAGGAGCTAACGTCGCTATCCCGAAGTTAGGAACAAGAGGATAACGTCGTTACCAGTAAGAACAAGAGGAACATTAACGTGTCATAAAACCCACGGTGTTAGAGACAGCTATAGCGAGTCTGCGCCCTGAACTCTCAAGGCAGACAACCCGGAACACACATCTCGCCAACGGTTAACCCTTTCACTGCCGTGCTTGTCGCGCCATCACTCGGAAAACGACCAATAACAGGGCCAAACATGAAATCATTAAGGCTCCCCCCCCCCTCCCCCCTTCGAATGAGCACGTGAAAGGATTTTTATCAAAATGCATGCATAGTATTGAAAGTAGATTTGTTATAGGACCATCGAATATACTGTTTGCAGGAGTGCATCTGTGTACATTTCAGCCCGGAAATTTAACAGGCTGGGGCGGTGAAGGGGTTAAATAGGCCCATCCCTTACTTACAAGTCACCAAATAAATCGGCTCACTGGGTCATTTCGTCCTAGACGGCCTCGACTTACGTCAATCGGCAAAGGATCGGACTGTGGACTGGATAAGACACAAACAAATTTCTCCCATTCCGGCATTTTTCCACGGATATACACTGACTGCTCTGGAGGATGGGTTTGGCTCAGGATTTGGGGAGGCTGCATCCATCAATCAGCAGCTTGCGCCAGGAGTGCACTGCAATCTCCTCGTTGTTCTGTAGGCGAGGTCTTTGAGGGCTCATTGTTTGGTCTGTGATGGCCATTGTCATCTGGTTGTTATGACTGTAGGGACAATCATGACCTGCTGATTGGTCTGTGGGGGCCATTGTCATCTCGTTGTTATGACTGTAGGGACAATCATGACCTGCTGATTGGTCTGTGGGGGCCATTGTGATGTCGTTGTTATGACTGTAGGGACAATCATGACCTGCTGATTGTTTGGTCTGTGGGGGCCACTGTCATCTGGTTATGATTGTAGCGACAATCATGACCTGCTGATTGTTTGGTCTGTGGGGGCCATTGTCATCTGGTTGTTATGACTGTAGGGACAATCATGACCTGCTGATTGTTTGGTCTGTGGGGGCCATTGTCATCTGGTTGTTATGATTGTAGCGACAATCATGACCTGCTGATTGTTTGGTCTGTGGGGGCCATTGTCATCTGGTTGTTATGACTGTAGGGACAATCATGACCTGCTGATTGGTCTGTGGGGGCCATTGTGATGTCGTTGTTATGACTGTAGGGACAATCATGACCTGCTGATTGTTTGGTCTGTGGGGGCCATTGTCATCTGGTTGTTATGACTGTAGGGACAATCATGACCTGCTGATTGTTTGGTCTGAGAGGGCCATTGTCATCTGGTTGTTATGATTGTAGCGACAATCATGACCTGCTGATTGTTTGGTCTGTGGGGGCCACTGTCATCTGGTTGTTATGATTGTAGCGACAATCATGACCTGCTGATTGTTTGGTCTGTGGGGGCCATTGTCATCTCGTTGTTATGACTGTAGGGACAATCATGACCTGCTGATTGGTCTGTGGGGGCCATTGTCATCTGGTTGTTATGACTGTAGGGACAATCATGACCTGCTGATTGGTCTGTGGGGGCCACTGTCATCTCGTTGTTATGACTGTAGGGACAATCATGACCTGCTGATTGTTTGGTCTGTGATGGCCATTGTGATGTTGTTATGACTGTAGGGACAATCATGACCTGCTGATTGTTTGGTCTGTGATGGCCACTGTCATCTGGTTGTTATGACTGTAGGGACAATCATGACCTGCTGATTGGTCTGTGGGGGCCATTGTCATCTGGTTGTTATGACTGTAGGGACAATCATGACCTGCTGATTGTTTGGTCTGTGATGGCCATTGTGATGTCGTTGTTATGACTGTAGGGACAATCATGACCTGCTGATTGTTTTGTCTGTGAGGGCCACTGTCATCTCGTTGTTATGACTGTAGGGACAATCATGACTTGTTGCTATGCCTGTGATGCTGTTGATGTAGGGACAATCATGACCTGCTATTGTTTGGTCTGTGAGGCCATTGTGATGTCGTTGTTATGACTGTAGGGACAATCATGACCTGCTGATTGTTTGGTCTGTGAGGGCCATTGTCATCTCGTTGTTATGACTGTAGGGACAATCATGACCTGCTGATTGTTTGGTCTGTGAGGGCCATTGTCATCTGGTTGTTATGACTGTAGGGACAATCATGACCTGCTGATTGTTTGGTCTGTGATGGCCATTGTCATCTGGTTGTTATGACTGTAGGGACAATCATGACCTGCTGATTGTTTGGTCTGTGAGGGCCACTGTCATCTCGTTGTTATGACTGTAGGGACAATCATGACCTGCTGATTGTTTGGTCTGTGGGGGCCATTGTCATCTCGTTGTTATGACTGTAGGGACAATCATGACCTGCTGATTGTTTGGTCTGTGATGGCCATTGTCATCTGTTGTTATGACTGTAGGGACAATCATGACCTGCTGATTGTTTGGTCTGTGATGGCCATTGTCATCTCGTTGTTATGACTGTAGGGACAATCATGACCTGCTGATTGTTTGGTCTGTGAGGGCCATTGTCATCTCGTTGTTATGACTGTAGGGACAATCATGACCTGCTGATTGTTTGGTCTGTGGGGGCCATTGTCATCTCGTTGTTATGACTGTAGGGACAATCATGACCTGCTGATTGTTTGGTCTGTGAGGGCCATGTCATCTCGTTGTTATGACTGTAGGGACAATCATGACCTGCTGATTGTTTGGTCTGTGGGGCCATTGTCATCTCGTTGTTATGACTGTAGGGACAATCATGACCTGCTGATTGTTTGGTCTGTGGGGGCCATTGTCATCTCGTTGTTATGACTGTAGGGACAATCATGACCTGCTGATTGTTTGGTCTGTGAGGGCCATTGTCATCTCGTTGTTATGACTGTAGGGACAATCATGACCTGCTGATTGTTTGGTCTGTGGGGGCCATTGTCATCTCGTTGTTATGACTGTAGGGACAATCATGACCTGCTGATTGTTTGGTCTGTGAGGGCCACTGTCATCTCGTTGTTATGACTGTAGGGACAATCATGACCTGCTGATTGTTTGGTCTGTGATGGCCATTGTGATGTCGTTGTTATGACTGTAGGGACAATCATGACCTGCTCATTGTTTGGTCTGTGATGGCCATTGTGATGTCGTTGTTATGATTGTAGGGACAGTCATGACCTGCTGATTGTTTGGTCTGTGATGGCCATTGTGATGTCGTTGTTATGACTGTAGGGACAATCATGAACTTGTTGCTATGACTGTGGGGAATGCTGTTACCGTAATGTCGCGGGTAGAATCGACGTCGTTTGTTTCCCGTTGTGTGTTGATTCGTTGTTATGTCTGTCATGTGAACCTTTCAAAAAGTATGGTGGCTTCGTTATTGCAGCCATCAGGTGGACCACTGTGGTAACCTGGTTATGTCTCAGTGATTCTTTCAGGACCATTATGACCTCGTTGTGATGGATGTAAAATGGACCTTTCAGAAGCATGGTGACCTCGTTCTGAATGTCAAATGGACCCTTCCGAACCAGGGTGCCCTCGGTGTCACACACATGCATTTTGTTCTGATGCATGTCAAATGGACCTTTCCAAAAAATGGTGACCTTTCTGTAATGTTGCTATGTCTGCCACAGGGGACGGAGTGGTTTTGTGGCCAGTCGGCAGCAAAATGCTCCGAAGCAACGGAGGCTGTGCAGGAACCGGAAGACCAGTAAAAGCCCAGGAGACAGTAGCAGATAGCGAAAGGGCGGCACAGTGCATTGCACCGTATTCTCTCGCTCATTCCTCTTCCTCTCCTCCAACATCTCGCCTTCTTCTTAAGCTAATCCTCCAGCCAACTCTTCTTCCCCTAAAAAACAAACAAACAAAAAAGAACAACTCCACAGTCGACTGTGCTACCGTTTCTGGCGTGTTCTCCGGTACTAGAAATCAGTGACGGCCTTCTGCCCAACAGAAGCCAGACCT
The DNA here is from genome assembly GCA_018857735.1 of Alviniconcha marisindica. Lineage (NCBI taxonomy): Eukaryota > Metazoa > Mollusca > Gastropoda > Provannidae > Alviniconcha > Alviniconcha marisindica. The sequence goes on along the minus strand of JABMCL010003469.1, from coordinate 2,280,466 downwards.
AGCGCGTGCATCTTTCTGCCGGGTAGACGACATGGTCATTTCAGTTTGCATCTTTTCGGGTGCCGTGCAGTAAACTGGCGGCGACAGGACCTAACGAGAAAGAGATGGGGACGGAGGGGGTTGAGGGGAGGAGGGAGGTAGGGAGGTGTGGTGGGGTGGGGGGGCTTTCCCCAAAGACGAAGCGTGCAGAAGTGATGAGGAAGGGCTGACGCGGCCACAAACGACAGTCATCGATCAGTTCCTCTCCACATCCAGCACGGGGCAAGCCACTAGCTGGCTTCCACTTCCGTCCGGCCCCCTTTTCGTTTAGTGCTCCTCACAACACATTTGCCTTGACGCGAGGAACCGTTCTACACCTATTCAACTGCCCCCACTCCTCCTTGCTTTAACGGACCTTCTTTTGACACCAGAAATGCTTCACACCTAGTCAACTCACACACACACACACACACACACACACACACACACACACACACACACACACACACCGTTTTCCATTCAGTGCTCTCTACAGACTTCCTCTTGACTCTAAAAAAATGATGCTTCGCACCTAGTCAACATAAACACACACACACACACACACACACACACACACACACACACACACACACACACACACACACAGTTTTTCGTTCAGTGCTCTCAACAGACTTCCTCTTGACTCCAAAAAAATTATGCTTCCCACCTAGTCAGTTCACACACACACACACACACACACACACACACACACACACACACACACACACACACACACACTCCTGGTTTTCCGTTCAGTGTTCACAAGAGACTTCCTCTTGACTCCAGAAAATTGATGCTTCCGACCTAGTCAACTCACACACACACACACACACACACACACACACACACACACACACACACAGTTTTCCGTTCAGTGCTCTCTACAGACTTCCTCTTGACACCAACAAATTGATGCATCCCACCTAGTCAACATGCACCCCGCCCCTTTCGGTCAGTGATCTTTACAAACAGTCCCTTGACACCAGAAACGTTCTATGCCCATCATTCAGCTGCAACCCGCCCATCTCTTTCGGTGAGAGCTCTTTACAGTCATTGACTTGCCGTTAGTGGTGTTTAACACCTGTTCAGTTTATACCCCACTTCTCCTTTCGCGTGACGCTGTTTAAAAAAACGTTTGCTTTCTTTTACACTCAAACACCTATAGACAACTCCGGTTCACCGTTCTACTTCTTACGTGTCTGAAGGTACTAGCCGGAGCATTCTCTCGCTAAAGTTTTTGTTGTTGTTTTGTTTTGTTTTGACCAAGGAATACGACGGCAACGGATAGCAAAGCCCCAAGGGAGTCTGAACAACAACAAAAGGAAAAGATGACGCTTTTCTTTTCCTTCTCCCTTAGATCCTCGTTTTTCTTTCCATTCCGAGTATGTTTTGATGTCTTCAGCCCTGTAGTCATCTTCCTTTCCCTTTTTAGTGTCTTCAGCCCTGTAGTCATCTTCCTTTCCCTTCTTAGTGTCTTCAGCCCTGTAGTCATCTTCCTCTCCCTTCTTAGTGTCTTCAGCCCTGTAGTCATCTTCGTTTCCCTTTTTAGTGTCTTCAGCCCTGTAGTCATCTTCCTTTCCCTTTTTAGTGTCTTCAGCCCTGTAGTCATCTTCCTCTCCCTTCTTAGTGTCTTCAGCCCTGTAGTCATCTTCCTCTCCCTTCTTAGTGTCTTCAGCCCTGTAGTCATCTTCCTCTCCTTCTTATCTGATAGTGTCTTCAGCCCTGTAGTCATCTTCCTCTCCATTCTTAGTACTTGATAGTGACTTCAGCCCTGTAGTCATCTTCCTCTCCCTTCTTAGTGTCTTCAGCCCTGTAGTCAGCTTCCTCTCCCTTCTTAGTGCTTGTTAGTGTCTTCAGCCCTGTAGTCATCTTCCTCTCGTGAGGTGAGTGTTTTTAGTCCGGCAGTCACCTTTCTTTTATAATGTTCCTATTAAGAGCACAAACCAGTGCTAATCCACTCGCAAAGTAATACACAATCTCTTTGGTTCCTCATATGGTGCCAGTGGAAGTAAGGAAATTGGTGTTTAACGCTCAGTCAACCACACCGGTTATATCAGCGCGAAACACATTTTTATCACAACACAACATATTATGGTGTCAGCACTCCGCCTACTCTTCAGTGACAGGGAAATAAAAAGCAGTTGCAAGCGTGATCATTTTGCGAGAGTTACAATCTGAAACACAAAGAGGCCCAGAGCGCTTGTGCAGAATCAACAAACAAGGGAGTTAATCAGAGCTCGAAAGACGTCACACACAAACACAACAACAAGGACCTGAGTCGCCTGGGGTAACTCTTACATGGCATGCGAGTCAATACAAGGTATATGAACTCCACCAGAGGTACATCCTCACGGTATAACCTTCCAGCATATACATTTAACGATAATACATTTAATGATAATACATTTAACGATAATTATTACAACCTTCTAAAACTTTCATCCGGTTCAAATAGTAAGATGTCAATAACAGCTATTTTAGTATGTAACTATCACCATATTAACTCTGTGTGTGTGTGTGTGTGTGTGTGTGTGTGTGTGTGTGTGCGTGCGTGCGTGCGTGCGTGCGTGCGTGCGTGCGTGCGTGCGCGTGCGTGCGTGCGTGCGTGCGTGCGTGTGCGTGCGTGCGTGCGTGTGTGTGTGCTAAATCAGCAGCATGACACATTAACTTTACAAAATATATTTGCAACGGAAATAAGAAGCTGGTGAATATTATCTACAAGAGATTAAAAAAACTAATGCAGGGCATACTCAAAGTGGTTGTGCAGTCAGTTGCAGAGATTGCTCGTGACACACGAACATGGACAAAAACATCCTTAGACGCAGTTGTTATTTGCAGTCGATTCGTCTTGTTTTGAGTAAAGCACCGCTGTCCCCATTCGCATTCGTACGACCATCGCGGCTGACAGGCCCTTGAATATCAAGTGTCTCACCGCTGTCTTCTCTCCGGCTCCCCGCTACAGAGCTACTGCCTCTTAGCATATCAGGGTCGTCGTCAATGTCTTGTGTCTAGTCAACCGTGGGCAACACCGCCTAGTTCTTTCCCTTCAGCTCCCCCCCCCCCCCCCCCCCCCCCTTCGTGAAACGAAGTACTGTCAGAGCAGCGCCGGCACGCCACCGTACACTGAGGAAGGCCGGAAGGGTGCTGTCGACAACGGCCACGGTGTCTGGGCAAACAGCTGGCTCTCGGAAAGGACACGTCGCAGCATAATTTGTTTATCGTCACGCAACAATTTGCTGCCTGGTGGCATGTCGTGCAAAAGCATCCGCTCTGCCTGCACGATTTGTCAACCCGGCACAATTTTCTGCCTGGTGACTTGTCGTGCAAAATGCCTGTGCTTTCTGGTGATGCGTGAGACAAACTGTTCTGCCTGTACGATTTGTCAACCCGGCCCAATTTTCTGCCTGGTGACTTGTCGTGAAAAAAAAACCTGCTCCGCTTCCACGATTTGTCACTACGGCACAGTTTGCTGCCTGGCAACATGTCGTGCAAAAACACCTGCTCTGCCTGCATGATACGTCACTCCGGCATAATTTGCCACTTTTGCCTCACGAGAGGGAACTGCACAGAGCACATTTCGACCATATTCACTCAGTGTCAATATCTGCCAAGGTGACAAACTGTGCTGCAGCAAACTCTACAAAATACGCGCAGCGGTTACACTATTACTCACACTCTTAGGATTGCATGGTCACAACTTGTGTAGCAACAGACGTCAGTCTTAAAGTCCACAAGGACTACTTTAGCAGTACCATAGGGATGTGCCCAAGAAATGAAATTACTGTTCTTGAAGCACTTCTGCCAGCGGCGAGCCAAGCTATTCTGTTACAAATTCAAATAAAAAGCTTATTTTAGCAAATAACTGGTGAGCATGAGAACAACAAACCATTACTCATCCGACCAGTATCTTTCATTATTAATTTGTTGTCGTTGTTGTTTTTGTTGTAAAAGATCCGTGTGCTGAGTGCCGAAGGTGTATCATTCGAATTTGACAAAAAGCCACACTGTGTCCCTGAAGCGGCCAAAAATTAAACGCATGATTTTGTGCCGGAAGTACAGCCACATATTCATCATTCTGATAACTCTGCTAGTGCTTCTATTATGCGCTTTCTGTGTGTGCTTCATACCACCGGCCGTTAGGCCATATCCTGCTGGAACGTGGACATGGGATCTTTAACGTGCACAGTGAGTCAGCGCGTGGCGTGTACACGACGGCGAGGCATGCGGACACTGTAAAGCTGCACCAGCGGGGACTCGCCAGCACGGAAAGTACCCTCAAGCTGACTCAGGCGGGGTTCGAACCCGCGCCGTGCGATTACAGCCCAGCACGAGACCAACGGGCCAACGAACCCCTCCCTGCCTCACCCTCATTCGCGGGGAAAACCATTCGAGAAGGCAACACTAACAATAAGAACAAAAAAGCGCGAGGTTTGCCAATGAAAGCCGCGTGGTGAGAGACCTACTCCAGCCCCTCTACTCGCAAGGGCCCTGGCCATGTGGCGAGTTGTTGACGTCTCCACGGGAGGGCACAACAAGGCCAGAGATAACAAACCCCTCCTCCTTGTTGAACATTCCTCACCCTCGTTTTTACAAATGGGGCTCGATTTCTCTTTGTTGGAGCTTTAGTCTTCTGCCCGCTCGCACAAAGATGAGGCGAAAAGCGGAGCGGGACGGGTTATTTGCAGAAACCGACATTTGTCTTCGCTTCCAACGGGAGAAGAGCCTGTGGCCTGTTTACAGAACTGTACGTCACAAGGACCAGAAACCTCTGCTGCTGGAAAGCTAACTGTTTACTTTGATGTCTTAAGCTATGAACTTGCACTAATCCTAAAGCTAAACTTGATTTAACCCTAACTTAAGTACAGCTAACTTCTCCATCAACTGCAGTCTAAGCTGTCAGATGTCTTGCATTTTATCGTATGATATTGTATTATTTCATCTGTCTCTCTGTCGCTTGAAAAAGGTGCTTGAACTGAAAATTTGCATTGTTTTGTACTGTCCAACTAAAACCAGCGTTCTTTTGAACCTTCGATATATGTTTTGATCCCGAAGTAAACGTTTAACAAATCAATATAAAACGTGAAACAAAGCTGCTAGCGTTTTGAAACAGGATCAAAACACACAAAAGGTTAAAAAGGACCCAGGTGTAAATTGGACAATACAAAAACTGAGCAAGTTTTCAGTGAAAAACCTTTTGCAAGCAACAAACTGATAGATAACACACTAAGAAACGATCGTACGGATGAAAACTGCGTACTCATCTGGCAGTTAGTGCCGGAGTGTTTAACAAGTAAGCTTCACGAGATGGAAATATCCTCAAAAATGCTTTAGGGCCTAACCTGTTTAACGTCTCTTTTCGTCATGATAGCAAGATCCTCAGAAATGATTTAAGGACTATCCTGTTTCATGTCTCTTCTTGTCAGCAGTCAATTCAGCGGTGCCAGACCG
>JABMCL010003469.1:2230000-2267500 GCA_018857735.1 Alviniconcha marisindica | reverse complement strand
CTTATCTCGTCACCACCCACGTCATCCCTAGACCTGTCACTGACACGTGCTACACTGCCAAGGAATTTGATAGTCTCTGCTGCAACAGGATCAAATTGATCGATTGGTCCTTTCCGCATGGAGCTATTCTCTGTTTCAGAGCAGACTCACTGCGTTCTAAATGCACGCGACTCTGAAATGAATGAATGAATGAATGACCGCAGTTTTACGTAGTGCGTTTTGGGCTATGCACCGTAGTGCTGTACTTACAGCACATGGTGCATCAAGTCGATCTAATCTGAGCTCTGATTTTCACCTCTGGGTCCCCTGGAACGGATCGCAAGGTGTGTGAGTGGATTGGTTAGTTCTTGGATTTTAACGTCCCGTCAACGGCACAGGGGCAGCTCAGTGAGTGGCTGGATGAGAATGAACACGCTGAGACGGGGTGAAGCGCATATGGGCGTTTCCGAGCGTGTAGATACCTACTATTGACTGACGCTGTAGGTTATGATTATTATCATGCGCAGAGTCGCCTCTAGAGCGCACCACTAGCAAAACATCGCTATTGTCAGGAAGATATCAAATCAAAGCGCTGACCAGCACAACACCGATATCAACGCCAATGAGGTCAGTCTGTAAAACACGGCCATCAACGCCAGTGAGGTCAGTCTGAAGTCATGACAATCAACGCCAATGAGGTTAGTCTGTAAAACACGGCAATCAACGTCAGTGATTCAGTCTGTAAAACACTCTTATCAACGGCAGTGAGGTCAGTATTAAGTCGTCGCATTCAACGCCAGTGAGGTCAGTATGTAAAACACGGCAATCAACGCCAGGGAGGTCAGTATTAAGTCACGGCAATCAACGCCAGTGAGGTCAGTATTAAGTCATGGCAATCAACGCCAGGGAGGTCAGTATTAAGTCATGGCAATCAACGCCAGGGAGGTCAGTATTAAGTCATGGCAATCAACGCCAGGGAGGTCAGTATTAAGTCATGGCAATCAACGCCAGGGAGGTCAGTATTAAGTCATGGCAATCAACGCCAGTATTGAATCATGGCAATTAACGCCAGGGAGGTCAGTATTAAATCATGGCAACCAACGCCTGGGAGGTCAGTATTAAGTCATGGCAATCAACGCCAGGGATGTCAGTATTAAATCATGGCAATCAACGCCAGGGAGGTCAGTATTAAATCATGGCAATCAACGCCAGTGAGGTCAGTATTAAGTCATGACAATCAACGCCAGGGAGGTCAGTATTAAATCATGGCAATCAACGCCAGGGAGGTCAGTATTAAATCATGGCAATCAACGCCAGTGAGGTCAGTATTAAATCATGGCAATCAACGCCAGCGGGGTCAGTCTGTAAAACACTGCAATCAACGCCAGTGAGGTCAGTACGTTAGTCATGGCAATCAACGCCAGTCAGTCGATGGGTGTACGTGTGTCGGTCAGAAAGACACGGCTACCATCGTCAGTGAGATGGCCGAGATCTATGTCAGTCCAAAGCCATGCATATTTACGGACTTGTAAGTGAGCGGTCACTGTCAACAAGCCACAGTCGGCGAGCGAGACAGGCGTTGGCAGAAAATAAATGTTGAACTGCCGTCGTGATCTGTGTGGAGAGTGGGGAAAGACTCGCAGACATCTTTGACAGGAGAGAGAGAGGGGGGGGAGGCAGATGAGAGAGAGAGAGAGAGAGGAGAGGAGGAGGGAGAGAGAGAGAGAGAGAGAGAGAGAGAGAGAGAGAGAGAGAGAGAGAGAGAGAGAGAGAGAGAGAGACGGGGAACATGGGTAGAAAGAGAGATGAGAGAGAGAGAGATGGGGGAGAGCGGCGAGAAAGAAGAGAGAGACAGAGACAGAGGCGGGGTACATGGGACCACACACACACACACACACACACACCCAGCAGCCACAGGAAGATGATGTACGGAAAAATGGTAAGTTGTTTTTCAATGAAATGTACGACGAAAAGGTAGGATTTAAGCCGGGATTTCAAAGTGTCAGTGGTTTCAAAGCCGGGATTTCAAAGTGTCCGTGGCTTTCGCATGTCTGATGTATCGAGCGAGCGAGCTCCCCGACTTAAAAGCCAAGTAGGAGAACGAGCTGCCGCCTTCAAACCGCACGAGCTAACACAAGACGGTAGCCGGAAATAACGTTCCCAGCCAGCTCTCTGCCACAACGATGCGTGACGACAGGCCAGGAGCGCCGCAATTCTCAGCCCGCCATTCATCAAGCAAAAGCCACGGGTGTCATCATCCCAGAACTTTCGACCACATAAATGTCAGCTCAGATTATTGGACACGATGTTCAAGTCGGCCATCTGCACGTGAACACGTAACGCGGTGCCCTTTGGCCGGATCTGGTGGTTTACAAGTTTTCGTGAAAGGAGGAGAGCACATCGACCGGCAGACAGGCTTTACGCTTGCGTCCAGTGCATCAGCTTTATTGCAGGCATCAGCAACTCGTTTAAAGGGGCGGTCATAGCCAGCCGCTCCTTTTAGAGTTTCGGGGTGATCTTTTTGCGGTGAGAATATTCCGCGAGTTTCTCTGCAGCGAACACATCCCCCCACACACACCCCAGCCACCCCCCGCACTCACCCAACCCTCTCCACACACTACGTACACACACTACACACACACACACACACACACCACACACACACACACACACACACTACACACACACATACACCACATACCACTACACACAACACACCACACACACACAACACACACACACACACACACTACACACACACCCCCCCCCTCCCCCCCCCCCGTCCCCCCCCCACCTCCCGCCGCCCACTCCCCCCCCTCCACACACATACATACGCCACCACCCCTCCAAGTCTTTGTTTTTCATTCAAATGTAATCGGATCACGCAATACGCGCCGCCAAAGCAATTTGCGTCACTTTTTCTGATGTTAACATTCGCCGCTCTTAGCACACCATATTTATGATGTCTTTGGAAAAGTGCGCTCCGTCTGCCGATGGAATGTCACATAACTGTACACCAAACGCCAATGGCCTTGAATCCCATCTGCCGATGGAATGTCACATAACTGTACACCAAACGCCAATGGCCTTGAATCCCATCTGCCGATAGAACGTCATAATAGACACACACAGCAACTAACCAGCACTGTCCTTCACCGATTTTAGTCCGTACAATGTGTGTGTGTGTGTGTGTGTGTGTGTTGTGTGTGTGTGTGTGTGTGTGTGTGTGTGTGTGTGTGTGTTTGTCTGTCTGTCTGTCTGTCTGTCTGTGCGTGTGTGTGTGTGTGTGAGTGTGTGTGTGTATGTTTGTGTGTCAGTCTGTGCGCATGCGTGTGTGTGTGCGCGGTTGTGCGTGTGCGTGTGTGTCTGTGCGTGCGTGCGTGCGTGCGTGCGTCTGTCTGTCTGTCTATCTGTTCTTTAAATCCAGTTTGCTACGGAAGCCATGATCACCCGGACTTGACCCAGGAAGTCGACTGGGCATTAAAGCCTATATCTTACCAGAAAGCCATCTGACCTCACCTCCTCATGCAGTCTTGTGTGGAGCACAGTTCTCCAAATCAACACATTGTTGGACGGACACTGCACCAACACTGTAAATCCTTCGGAAGGAAAAAAAAAAGGGTGGAACGACGATAGTAGTGCTTCTTTCCTCTCCAAATCACTCCGTGAAGAAATCAAAGACGCATTAACTTACTTATATTTTAAGGCAACAGAACGAAACGTTAGTAGCACGTTTCCTTCAAACCCCAGAAGACGAAACAGATGCTATGACTTGACAATCGTGGCACAGTTATTTCAACGTCGGGGGGGGGAATGTCCTGCTTTTGAAGTCTTTCTGCCTGCAAACAATGGTTAGCTCAAACACCAGACTGCAAAACTGGAATGACAAGAGACGTATTCAACCACACGTGTTTTTGTTCTTGTGCACGTTCCTCTACCCGATTGGCAGTTCATGTTTCCGATGTAAATAGATTCGATCTCTTTCATCAGTGGGTTTTGGCGCCTGCGAAGCTTGCTATTACATTAGCCTGATACTGTCTTGACGTTGGGGGTCCGTGGGGGGTAGGGGGTGGGTGGGGGGTGGGGGGAGGGGGGGGGGGGATTATGTGGGTGATTCACAGCAGTGGCAATCTACAATAAAGGGGAGAAAAGAAGAAGAAGAAAAAGACAGAAATGGGATCTTAGTTTAATCTACATGACACTTTAATCTACATGACAATCAACTCGGGCGCGAGCGCGGGTGTGTGTGTGTGTGTGTGTGTGTGTGTGTGTGTGTGTGTGTGTGTGTGTGTGTGTGTGTGTGTGTGTGTGTGTGCGTGTGGTGTGCGTGCGTGCGTGCGTGCTTGCGTGCGTGTGTAATTATTGGATGATATGGGTAAGGAAAGAATAATTACATGTTGGGCGTATCTCTAACATCGTCAAGTTACGCATTCAGGTTGTGTTTCTTTTGTCGACCACTTCGAGCTGCTTTGTCATCGGGTACAGGCGTCAGTTCGGTATCGCTTCTTCATAGGGTGTTCATGTCAGTCTCTATCATTTTGTCATCGGGTACTTTGGCGTCAGTTTGGTATCGCTTCTTCATTGGGTATTCATGTCAGTCTGTATCATTTTGTTATCGGGTATCGGCGTCAGTTTGGTATCGCTTCTTCATTGGGTATTCATGTCAGTCTGTATCATTTTGTCATTGGGTATTCGCGTTAGTTTGGTATCGCTTCTTCATAGCGTATTCATGTCAGTTTGTATCATTTTGTCATCGGGTATTCGCGTTAGTTTGGTATCGCTTCTTCATAGGGTATTCATGTCAGTCTCTATCATTTTGTTATCGGGTATTGGCGTCAGTTTGGTATCGCTTCTTCATTGGGTATTCATGTCAGTCTGTATCATTTTGTTATCGGGTATCGGGGTCAGTTTGGTATCGCTTCTTCATTGGGTATTCATGTCAGTCTGTATCATTTTGTCATTGGGTATTGGCGTTAGTTTGGTATCGCTTCTTCATAGCGTATTCATGTCAGTTTGTATCATTTTGTCATCGGGTATTCGCGTTAGTTTGGTATCGCTTCTTCATAGGGTATTCATGTCAGTCTCTATCATTTTGTTATCGGGTATTGGCGTCAGTTTGGTATCGCTTCTTCATTGGGTATTCATGTCAGTCTGTATCATTTTGTTATCGGGTATTGGCGTTAGTTTGGTATCGCTTCTTCATAGGGTATTCATGTCAGTTTGTATCATTTTGTCATCGGGTATTGGCGTCAATTTGGTATCGCTTCTTCATAGGGTATTCATGTCAGTCGGGTATCATTTTGTCATCGGGTATTGGTGTTAGTTTGGTATCGCTTCTTCATTCATGTCAGTCGGGTATCATTTTGTCATCGGGTACTGGCGTTAGTTTGGTATCGCTTCTTCATAGGGTATTCATGTCAGTCGGGTATCATTTTGTCATCGGGTATTGGCGTTAGTTTGGTATCGCTTCTTCATAGGGTATTCATGTCAGTCGGGTATCATTTTGTCATCGGGTATTGGCGTTAGTTTGGTATCGCTTCTTCATTCATGTCAGTCGGGTATCATTTTGTCATCGGGTATTGGCGTTAGTTTGGTATCGTTTCTTCATAGGGTATTCATGTCAGTCGGGTATCATTTTGTCATCGGGTATTGGCGTTAGTTTGGTATCGCTTCTTCATTCATGTCAGTCGGGTATCATTTTGTCATCGGGTATCGGCGTCAGTTTAGTATCGCTTCTTCATAGGGTATTCATGTCAGTCGGGTATCATTTTGTCATCGGGTATTGGCGGATATTTGGCATCCGTTTTACGCTGCCTCAATCTGGGGAGTGGGTGGGTGCGGAGGAGAGCTATTTCACAGCGGTGATATTCTGTGACAAACAGCAACACAGTCTTGCTTGGCTCAACTACAAAACAGCAAGAGAGTGTGACACTAGACACTGGGTGAAAAACAACGTGTTTAATTACGTAGCTTAGCAATAATTTACTATTACGTAGCTTAGCAATAATTTACTATTACGTAGCTCAGCAATAATTTACTATCTTCTACCGACAGGACGACAGAAAGAAAGCAAGACAAACGGACAGGACGACAGAAAGAAAGCAAGACAAACGGACAGGACGACAGAAAGAAAGCAAGACAAACGGACAGGACGACAGAAAGAAAACAAGACAAACACAGAGAAAAATACACACGTGCATAGATAGCAGCATGCCACACACCATCGAAATAACTTATTATCGGCTGATCTGGATGTCCACGTAATCTCATCACACTCAGTTCCCGCTCCGCGGAGGTTTCAGCCTGTCAGCCTTCAGCTCATCGGTAAATATGAGAGGAACTACACATTTCAGAAAAAGACTTCAGAGAGAGAGACAGACAGACAAACAGACAGACACACACACACACGGGCAGACAGACAGACAGATAAACAGATAAACAGACAGACAGTCTCAGCAGTCCTATTCAGTGTGTGCTGACATTGGACCCTAAGCCTGAGAAAAGAAATAAAAGGCGAAATAAACTGATGACATACCACCAGACAACATAACGAGTTATACTTCTGACGAAGTCAAAACAGTCAACAATAACCAAGTATGAACGTAACACTCCACTCACTTACAACCAACAGAAAATAACCTCCCTCGAAATGTCGAAGATGCGGTCTGACAAATATTTCGTAATCATTCGTCAACGAATGTGCGGTACTTCTAGCATCACTCAAACCTTAAGACAAAAGAAAAGGAAAAACTCGGAGGAAGATCGATGTTGTCGTAGGATGCTCTTTGGGGTTGGCGCTGATAGCGATCCGCTGATATCAGGGTTTGTTGCTCAACCTCTACACATGTGCAAACTGTGCATTTTTTCACTTCTTGGGAAAGGGAAACATGTTCGATGAGGTCTTAAGGGGTACGTTTTGGGTCCTGTGTTGCTTCGATCAGCTTCGAGCTATTTTGGCTTTTTTTTTTTCTTCTTTTCTTTTTGTCTTTTTTTTTCTCAGCGTTGTAGGCTTTTCAAGTTTCTAGTCAGTTTTTGTTTAGTGCTTGCTTATTGGCTTTCGCTGCTTTTTCGGATGATAATCACTATAATTTGAGACTTGAGGCGTCTAACAAAGTTGAAAACGTTCTACTTTATATTGTTGTCAGTAAGCACAATCTGATCAGTTTCAAATCATACACCTTCAATCAACAGTAAAATTGGGAATAGATCCGATGTTTTTATACATGTATCTGCATAGCCATAATTGTAAAGCAAATGGCAAAAAAGGGAGAGGGAGAACGACATCTAAAAAAAAAAAAATAATGAAAGGTGGGGGGGGAAGGGAATAACCAAACGGCAAGTATGCGCACGTGCGTGAGGACGGCGGCGGCGTTGCGTGCGTGTGTGGTGCGTGCGTGCGTGCGTGCGTGCGTGCTGCTGTTGTGTTGTTGTGTGATGTGTGTGTGTGTGTTGTGTGCGTGGTATGTGTGGGGCGTGCGTGGTGCGTGCGTGCGTGTGTGTGTGTGTGTGCGTGGTGCGTGCGTGCGTGCGTGCGTGTGTGTGATTTTCTCTATACTATCAGCTGTTAGGCCTTCCTCTGTGCAAAGGTGGACATGATCGTTAACGTGTGCAACTATCTCAGTGCGTGCTGTGCACACGAAAGGCGAGACAATCTGCCCGAATGTCGACTCGGAATAACTAAAAAACGGCCCTTCTCCCTGTCGAGTCCAATGAGCCGGTTTAGCCTAGCGGTAAGGCGTTAGGATGGTAAGCGGAAGGACCTCGGTTCGGTTCCGCTTCGGCTCTCCTTTCCCTTAAAAGTTGTGGTCTGTGGACAGTGTTTTGTGACTTTGTCCCTCACAATTAATGAACCATTAAAATGGCTCTCATCGCTGCCCATCTTAATGCAGGAGTCATTCTGGTGGTGACAGCGTAGCGATAGGTATATAATCTCCCGCTCTCCCCCCCCCCCCCCCCCCCCCCCCCTTCTCCCCGTCCCTAATAAGCCTTATGGTTTCTGTGGACGTTAAGCACCATGTTTACTTACTTACTGTCGAGTCCAGGAGTAGAACCCTGGCCGCTGGAAGCTTTAGTTGCATGCTTTAGCGAAGCGACCACGAACTTTGAACAGCACGGAAATGTTGCTACTCCCTTAAGACAGTCTACGATGAATGCAATTTGCCCGGTCAATACTCCCCGAAAAGGAAGCCTACTGCTTGGATGGCTGAACACGGCTCCATGCAGATCATGGTTGGAGAAGAAAACAGTATTGACTGGCTAGGCAGCTTGTGAGATGATAGAAGCATACGTTTTGCGTGCACCTTCCTTCCCTACTCACATCCCATTTTGTTAATCGGCGTGCTTGTTTGTTGAGGCCGTATCAACTTCGCTGTGTCGAGTGTTCGTCATTGGTTGTGACTGACCTGATACTAGCGTGTCGCCATTGCAAGGATCGCGCGAGCTGGCTACGTATCAGTCGCTGCTCTTTTTTTTAATTTTTATACTGTTTTTATGTACACGCGCGCGCGCGCACACACACGCACACACACACACACACACACACACACACACACACACACTCTCTCTCTCTCTCTCTCTCTCTCTCTCTCTCTCTCTCTCTCTCTCTCACCACACACACACCACACACACACACACACACACACACACACACACACACACACACACACACACCACATACACCACACACACACACATGCGCGCGCGCGCGCACGCACGCACGCACGCACAAACTGCTTGTTCGCGAAAAAACAAACTCTCAAAACAGAGTTGGCTGCTTGAGTTTCGAAAAAAGACAACACACAAAGGGTTAAAAAGAACGCTTATTTTAACGGGGCAATACGAAACATCTTCACATTTTCAAGGCAGTCTCCTTTTTTAAACAAAATTCATCTATTTATATAAACGAACGACAAAGAAAATGAAATCATTTAGTATCCACTGCTTTTGAGAAGAAGTAAAAAGTTGGGGGAGGAGGGTAATTTTACCGAAAAAAGTCTTGTGCATTGTTTACCTAGTCATGTTGTTAATGAAGTGTTTTCGATCAGTCGTTGTGGAGTGGCGTTGCAGAGCTGCAGTGGGCCCCACGCTCGGTGCCAGACAGGTAAGAGCTAGATAACTCCGTGCTGGCACGCGAGGTAACAATGCTGTTAGCATCGACTGGCTCGCTGCGTCCCTGGCATCCCTCACCTTCCCTCATTAGTACCATCTCCTGACTCTGCTGTTCTCTTATCACGTCTCTGCGTCTCGCCATCTCTGGACCAGCATCCTTCTCTGCCCCCTCTATCCTCCCCCCTCCCCTCCCGCCCCCGCCACCGGTACCATCTCCTGACTCTGCTGTTCCCTTATCACGTCTCTCTGTCCCCCTCCCTTCACTGGTACCATATACTGTCTCTGCTGTTTCCTCATCATGTCTCTGTCTCGCCATCTCCGGATCAGCACCCCTATCCTCCCCCCCCCCCCCCCCCCCCCCTCTTCCGGTCCATCTCTTCTCTGCTGTCCCTTCCGCATTTCTCGGTCTCTCACCATCTCCGGACTAGCATCCCCCTCCTCCGCCCCCCCCCCCCACGCCCCCCCCCCCCACACCCCCCCCCCCCCCCCTTCCTCACTGGCCCATCTACTGGACTCTGCTGTCTCGCCGTCTCCAGACCTGCGTCCCGCCCCCCCCCCCCCCCCCCCAACTGCTTCCATCTACTGTCTATGCTGTTTCCTTACCACGTCCCGCGGAGCAGGGATAGCTCAGTGGTTAGAGAGCCGGACTCGTGATTAAAAGGTCGCGGGTTCGAATCCCTGCAGGAGCGGCGGGAGAATTTTCTTCTCCAGGGTCAACTTTCTGTGCTGACTCTTATTTCCGTATCCGTTCCTCTCCCGTGTTACCGCAGTAGCACGTAAAAGATCCTGGTCATTCTGCCGAAAGTGCAGGTGGCAGGTTACAGCTAAACATTCATGCACCTTACGTGGCTTTGCATGAAGTGACACGGTGCATTGTATGGTGTAAACAGAACGCGCCGAGACGGCAGCATTTTCATGTGGCACCAGCCATGTCAGCGCTTTAAGTACACCACTTCGGTGAATATTGAAAAACGCGCTATAAAAAGCTAGCCACTCATGTAGAATCACGTGCGAGCGCAGTGAGTCCGCTCGAGAGCGGAAATTGCGCTATATAAAAATAAAAGCGATCAACAACAACGTCTCCCTGTGAGTGAGCCGGTGTGGCCTAGGCTGGTAAGCGGAGGGACCTCGGTTCGAATCCGCTTCGGCTTTCCTTTCTCTTCAATAGTTGTGGTCTGTGGACACTGTCTTGTGACTTTGTCCCTCACAATTAATGAAACATTAAAATGGCTCTCATCGCTGCCCATCTTAATGCATAAGTTATTCTGGTGGTGACAGTGTAGCGATAGGTATATACTCTCCCTTTTCCCCCACGTGCATACCCCCTTCCCCCCTTCTCCCCGTCCCTAATAAGCCTTATCGTTTCTGTGGACGTTAAGCACCATGTTTACTTACTTGCGTCTCCCTGTCAGCCTAGCCCTCCCTTCACTGGTACCGTTTACTGTATGTGCTGTTCCCTTATCACGTCTGTCTCGACATCTCCGGACCAGCATCATACAAGGTAGTGGTGTGGAAATATCTGCTACCAGGACTTCTAGCTTTTGGAGTCAACCGGTTTGGCCCAGCGGTAGGGCATAAGGCAGTCAAGCGGACGACGCCGGTTCGATTCCCCGCTTCGTCTGTCCTTTCTCTTGAAAAGTTGTGGTTTGTGGACACTGTCTTGTGACTTTGCCCCGCTCAATTAATGAACCATTAAAATCGCGCTCATTGCTGCCCATCTTAATGCAGAGTCATTCTAGTGGTGACAGATGTAGTGGTAGTTAGATATAGCTCCACACACACACACACACACACACCACACACACACACACACACACACACCACACACACACACACCTCCTGGGCTCTCGGACCCCGCCAGTATTTTATTTTATTATTTCTTTTCTGTGTTCGTTGCGTACACCATACAACCATGCACAAGTTTACAGTGTCACTTAATTCGCAGCCACATAAGTAGGGTGAGTGTGTGTTTAGCTGCAACCTGCCACCTGCACTTTTGACAGAATGGCCTTGACCCTTTTGGATCTTTTCACTCGCTACTGCGGTATCACGGGGGTGGACTGGATACCGAAATAAGACTCAGCACAGAAAGCGGACCATGTGGAAGACATTTCTGCTGCCGCTTCTGCCGGGGGCTCGAACCCGAGACCTTTCGATGATGAGTCCGGTGCTCTAACCACTGAGCCGTCTCCGCTCCAACACTGAGCACCGACGGCACGGTTAAGTCTATCCCAGCTAAGCAACCTCAAGTCACCTTGAGCGGGTTAATTGTCACAAGTCATCGTTACACGTGAGAGCAGGGGCTCCATCATGCCCCTTTATGAGGTGGCCGCGTTCCTCACAGTCGGTGGCACGGTCGATTGAGTCATTACTCCGCACGCGTGACCAGTCGATCCAGTCACGGCCAATTATTATCAGCTCGTCACGCCTATATGCACACGGAAATGTTTTTCTTCCTTGTTGTTGTTGTTCTGTTTTGGGGGGTTGGTGTGTGTGTGTGTGTGTGTGTGTGTGTGTGTGTGTGTGTGTGTGTGTGTGTGTGTGTGTGTGTGTGTGTGTGACTGAGTGTGTATGAGTGTGTTTGTGTGTGTGCGTGTGTGTGTGACAGTGTGTGTGTGTGACAGTGTGTGTGTGTGTGTGTGTGTGTGTTGTGTGTGTGTGTGGTGTGTGTGTGGTGTGTGTGTGATGTGAGTGGTGAGTGTGGTGCTGGTGTGTGTGTGTGTGTGTGTGGTGTGTGTGTGTGCTGTGTGGATGAATGTGTGTGTGTGTGTGTGTGTTGTGTGTGTGTGTGTGTGTGTGTGTGTGATGGTGTGTGTGTGTGTTGTGTGTGTGTGTGTGTGTGTGTGTGTGTGTGTGGTTGTGTGTGTGTGGTGAGTGAGTGAGTGAGAGTGGTGTGTGTGTGTGTGTGTGTGTGTGTGTGTGTGTGTGTGTGTGTGTGTGTGTTTCGTCCTGCCATCAATACTCTGTCATTGAAGAAGAAAAAAATGGCGGACCCCCTCCGCCCCCCCCCCCTCTCTCTCTCTCTCTCTCTCTCTCTCTCTCTCTCTCTCTCTCTCTCTCTCTCTCTCTCGGGTACAGAAATTAAGATCTCTCTCAGCTGAGAATCTATAATGACAATAGGTCAGCGCCAGAAATGTCTTCCTTGTCTTAATGTCTGCTTTCCCGGTACATTCACCATCATTTCTTCCAAAACCTGTCCTTGTTTTCCAGCAGCATTATTTTGGGCTCCCTCGCAGTTTTCCGTGAGGGGCTGCTGAACGAAAAAGGTCATAGCAGTCATAATCCATTTAATTAAACAAATTTCCGTGGCGAGCGCCTGCGGAATATAAATAGGCACCACCTGTGTTACAGTGCGTCATAACAGGGAATTTCACACACACACGTGTTTTGACCAGTTGTGTTTTAATTGTGGACTGAATACGTCTCATGGGATCTGTCTAGAAGTATCTCTTGCAGTTATTAATAGGCGAAATGTACATATCCACATGTGCTACTTATTGACTTTTTTTGGCTTGGTTATTTTTAGCGTTGATTGCAGTGTGTGTAGAACTGTGAGACAGCTTTTTACATGTGTTTTGCCGACTGTGGTATGGACTGTGGCCGTGTGATTCGTCCTGAGGTGACCCTGTGTGGCTGACGGACGTACAAAGCCAAGAACAAGCAAACAATATTGCAGTCTTTCTTTCCCTCTCTCCCTCGCTGCATTAATCAGTTGCTTAATCGTGCTTGTAATATTTGTTTGTGGGATTGTCGTGTTTATTTGTGTTTGTGGTATAGCAAGGACTGGCTGTTAGATTGGTCCAAATGGACCTAACGCTACTGTCCTTGAGTATTAAAGTTTTCGAGTTCGAGTTCCCTTCTCCCTCCATCCGCCCTCTCTCTACCCCCCCCCCCCCCCTCCCACCCCTCGCCTCCTCCTCTACCCCCCCCCC
Source organism: Alviniconcha marisindica (assembly GCA_018857735.1). NCBI lineage: Eukaryota > Metazoa > Mollusca > Gastropoda > Provannidae > Alviniconcha > Alviniconcha marisindica. The sequence goes on along the minus strand of JABMCL010003469.1, from coordinate 2,254,481 downwards.
CCCTACCCCCCACCCCCTTTAATAAGTCTTTTTCTTTTTCTTTTTTTGGAATGCAGCATTAGCCTACATTGTATTGGTAGTGCCAAATTTCATTAATAAACTATTGTGCCAACACAATCATACCAGAGATCTTGGACAGTTCTGTGTTCTCAGCAGAGGGGAGGATAATTTCTGCGTCCGCGGCATCCCACTGCGAGGGAGGGAGGGAGGGTGACAGGCTGGGGGGGGGGGGGGGAACGATCCTTCACTGCTGTGGCTATGACCAGGAAGAGACTGCGTCCACTGCACGCGGCACGAAAAAATGATAATCTAGACTTCAAAAGACGCTAAAAATACGTATTCCTCAAGGCACAGCGCATCATACGATCTTCTTAAGCAATTAACAAACAGCCACTGATGGGAGAGGGAGGGAGACTGAGAGGCAGACAAGCAGCGATGCAGAAAGGCAAGACAGGCAGACTGAGGCAGCGCTTTGCCTTTCCTGGAAAGCATTTCTTTATTCGGATTTGGTTGGGCGGCAATACTGCGGAAGAGTGTTGTCTCGCCCCAACAGCTCCCAAATACAACGATAGAGTATAAAGTGCTGACACTCGTGATAAAAATCGCCATGATGATCTGCACACACACGCGCACGCGCGCGCATGCACGCACACGCACACGCACACAGAGACAGATAGAGAGATACGTAGGCAGATAGAGAGACAAACAGACAAACGTTGTATCTGTGACAGGAGTTACATTTCCAATACCATCCATAGTAATAAAATCCCGCAGGAACCCATCATTACACAGCGTATTGAACTATCGACGTTTTCAGTGACATCAGGAACAAGAAGCTGACCACGCGTTCTCCCTGTTAACACCGTCCATGTTAATCTCCCTGTTAACACCGTCCATGTTAATCTCCCTGTTAACACCGTCCATGTTAATGAGACACGCCATCGTCAAACAGGAAGCCCACAAGTGCACCCAGTGTCCCGCCCCATCACTGACACACACACACACACACACACACACACACACACACACACACAGCGACTGCACTTACTTCACGTCCACTCAGTGTTGCACGTGCTGATTGCCCAGTTTCGTCTCACCTTCGCAATCTCGTCGCCGCTAAAAGCATCGTCAATCATAGGTGCGCAAATGCAGTGAGAACTGTCCCGTGAGCATGCGTTGATTGATCTAGTGGTGATAGCGCTGGTTCATTGAACACTCCCGTTCTAATGGACTGTCTTGTTAGTGGGGGGGAAATGTTCCATTCGAGCTTTCGCGAGGAGTCAATAACATTTACTGACAACACGAGCACAATTCCAGACGAAGCCCGAAAGCAAAGTTCATTCACACTCACAGTCTGCATGGTTTTTATGGCACTGTCTGTCTCAAAGTTCATTCACACCCACAGTTTGCATCGTTTTTACGCCACTGTCTGGAAAGCAAAGTTCATTCACACTCACAGTTTGCATCGTTTTTATGGCGCTATCTGTCTCGAAAGCATGTTCATTCACATCCACAGTTTGCATCGTTTTTACGCCACTGTCTGGAAAGCAAAGTTCATTCACACTCACAGTTTGCATCGTTTTTATGGCACTATCTGTCTCGAAAGCAATGTTCATTCACATCCACAGTTTGCATCGTTTTTACGCCACTGTCTGGAAAGCAAAGTTCATTCACACTCACAGTTTGCATCGTTTTTATGGCACTATCTGTCTCGAAAGCAATGTTCATTCACATCCACAGTTTGCATCGTTTTTACGCCACTGTCTGGAAAGCAAAGTTCATTCACACTCACAGTTGCATCGTTTTTATGGCACTATCTGTCTCGAAAGCAATGTTCATTCACATCCACAGTTTGCAATCGTTTTTATGGCACTGTCTGGAAAGCAAAGTTCATTCACACTCACAGTTTGCATCGTTTTTATGGCACTATCTGTCTCGAAAGCAATGTTCATTCACATCCACAGTTTGCAATCGTTTTTATGGCACTATCTGGAAAGCAAAGTTCATTCACACTCACAGTTTGCATCGTTTTTATGGCACTGTCTCGAAAGCAAGTTCATCACACCACAGTTTGCATCGTTTTTAGGCCACTGTCTGGAAAGCAAAGTTCATTCACACTCACAGTTTGCATCGTTTTCATGGCACTGTCTCGAACGCAATGTTCATTCACACCACAGTTTGCATCGTTTTTACGCCACGTCTGGAAAGCAAAGTTCATTCACACTCACAGTTTGCATCGTTTTTATGGCACTATCTGTCTCGAAAGCAATGTTCATTCACATCCACAGTTTGAATCGTTTTTATGGCACTGTCTGGAAAGCAAAGTTCATTCACACTCACAGTTTGCATCTTTTTTATGGCACTGTCTGGAAAGCAAAGTTCATTCACACTCACTGTTTGCATTGTTTTATGGCACTATCTGTCTCGAAAGTTCATTCACACTCACAGTTTGCATCGTTTTCATGGCACTGTCTCAAATGTTCACTCACACACAGTTTGCACCGTTTTTATGGCTCGTCCGACGTACCTCCGCTGAAAATATGCACATTAATTTGTTCTCTCTTTTAAAAAAAATGTACTACCGTTCTGTGTCTTCTGGGAGTTAGATTTTGGATTTAAAAAGTCCCGTCGACCACAGAGAGAAAACGAAAACAAAGAACGCTCTTTCAAAGATGAATAATAATATTTAGAAGAAAAAGAAAGAAAAAAAAGCCACGGAGTTCACAACCGATCACGTGCCCCATTTCCAAGCAAAACCGAAACAGTCATCATTTTAAAACGCTTTTCTTTAGAATTCCAACACTGAGGCAGCGCCTTGGTGCCCAACCCACTGAATCAAACTGGCTGTCAACAGACGACTGCACCAACACGATGACGTCACAGACTGGCGTCATCGTTCCATTCCACGCAGCGGAAATGAGTGACGGTTGAAAATGAAAAATACCAGAGACTGACAAAATGGGGTCATCGATGGAGCAGCCCTGTCCCAAAACAAAACTGAAACTCTTCCCTTCCTATTCTCTGGGTTTTCTCGACGGTTTAAACAAAAGAAGTTCCGTCGCAGAGAATAAAACAAAACACAGAACAAAAACATTTGCTTTCCACTAGTCTGCCGAACGACATGGGAGAAAAATACCAGACAGTGACAAAATGGGGTCGTCGATGCAGCATCTCCTCTGTCCAACAACAAAACTGAAACTCCTGATTTTCCGTTCTTTAGGTTTTCCAGACGGTTCAAACCAAACAAGTTCCGTAGCGGGAAAAGACAATGCCTTCTATTCTAAAGTACGACAAGGAAGATGAGACAGAGGTGTTGAATGTTTTGCTGGTCTCACTTCAAAAGAAATCAGAGATTTTTTTCCTCGTTTTTGAGTGTAGTGCTTGGCACGGTTCGCCGTCTAGGAAACGGAAACCCTTCAGTTTGAATGCAGGCAAACAGTGAAAGTGAACCCACCTAGGTGAAGTGGTGTCTCGGGAAAGAAAACACACACACACACACACACACACACACACACACACACACACACACACACACACACACACCTGGAATGGCAAAGGCTTCAACACTCCAATTCATCAAAACTGTCAGTTGCATGCAGGTTTGCTCTTTGACGGCAGCCTCTCATACCCTGGGAGTATGTGTCTATGCCCTGGGACGACGATCCACGGTGAAACTGCCGCGATGCTGATGTGATCTCCGATGAAATCCGAGCGATGAAATGATTTTACAATGAAACTGCCGCTGCAGTGGAATGATCTACAATGAAATCGCTACTACCCTGCTATGATTTTACAATGAAACTGCCACTGCGCTGGAATGATCTACGATGAATTCGGCGATTCCCTGGGCTATCTCCGATGAAACCGCTACTACCTGGGATGATTTTACAGAGATACCCTCGGATAACTCATGATGAAATCGCAGCTACCCTGGGATGATCTGCGATGAAATAGCTCTACCCTGGGATGATCTACAATGAAATAGCTCTACCCTGGGATGATCTGCGATGAAATAGCTCTACCCTGGGTTGATCTACGATGAAATAGTTCTACCCTAGGATGATCTACGATGAAATAGTTATACCCTGGGATGACCTGCGATGAAATAGCTCGATCACTGGTTGATCTACGATGAAATAGCTCTACCCTGGGATGATCTACGGTGAAATAGCTATACCCTGGGATGATCTGCGATGAAATAGCTCCACCACTGGTTGATCTACGATGAAATAGCTCTACCCTAGGATGATCTACGGTGAAATAGCTCTACCTGGGATGATCTACGATGAAACAGTTCTACCCTGGGATGATCTACGATGAAATAGTTCTACCCTGGGTTGATCTGCAATGAAATAGCTCTGCCTACATCTCGATGTGTATCAACGCGTTCTATTACGTTCGTACCGTTCAGCACTTTCAACCCCTATAATTACCATAATCAATATTACCGTTAACTGATGCCCGCAGAAAGGACACACTCGGGCAGACTGTATAATTTATGGACAGCGGCTGTCCGCCGACAGGACAGCACCGCGGGCATGTGAAGTGAAGTGATTCAGCCAGGGAAGAAGGAGAGACCTGCAGCTAGCATACGCTTCAAAGTAGCTGAGTGGACAGACTGCATGCTGCCCCGGCGTAGACTGCATGCTGCCCCGGCAAACGCTTCACAGTAGCTGAGTGGATATAGACTGCATGCTGCCCCGGTGCCGCGGCAACAGGTCGGCGCTGCACGTACAATCTCGGTGCCAGGGTCACTAATCCGTTTGCTCTGCGACGAGCTGGCTGCACCAGCTGTAAACCCCACAGTCTGTCTGCCTCCAGACAGCCTTTGATCAGCCACGCCGCTTCTGCACCCAAAACCTGCTTCTTACACGTGTCTGTGTGTGGTGTGTGTCTGTGTCTGTCTGTGTGTTAGTGTGTGTGCCTGTGTGTGTGTGTGTGTGTGTGTGTGTGTGTGTGTGTGTGTGTGTGTGTGTGTGTGTGTGTGTGTGTCTTTACGTCTGTCTGGGTGTGTGTGTGTGTGTGGGTGTGTGTGTGTGTGTGGGTGTGTGTGTCTTTACATCTGTCTGGGTCTGTGTGTGTGTGTGTGGGTGTGTGGGTGTGTGTGTGCGCGCGCGCGCGTGCCTTTGTGGTGTGTGTCTATGTCTGTGTGTGTGTTTGTGTGTGGTGTATGTTTATGTCTGTGTCTCTATCTGTATTGTGTGTGTGTGTGTGTGTGTGTGTGTGTGTGTGTGTGTGTGTGTGTGTGTGTGTGTGTGTGTGTGTGTGTGTGTGTGTGTGTGTGTGTGTGTGTGTGTGTGTGTGTGTGTGTGTGTGTGAGTATGTGTGTGTTTGTGTGCGTGCGTGCGTGCGTGCGTGTGTGCGTGCGTGCGTGCGTACGTGCGTGCGTGCGTGCGTGTCTGTGTATATGTCTGTGTCTGTGTGTGTGTTTGTGTGTGGTGTATGTCTATGTCTGTGTCTGTATCTCTGTGTGTGGGTGTGTGTATGTGCGCGCGCGCGCGCGCGCGAACGTGCGTGTTTGTGTGTCTATGTCTGTGTGTGTGTGTGTCTGTCTGCATGAGTATGACTTGTGTCTGTATGTGTTTGAAGGTGGGGGGGGGGGGGGTGAATGTGTGCGTCCATAATGTATGTGTGTGTATGTTCTGTGTCTTTGTTTCAAGTACGGTGTACGCTGTACAAACAACTCATGACAAAAACCCGCATTAACATACACTTCAACCAACAGAACCGCGTGAATGAGTAAATTCAAGCTGCTTTAAATCTCTTTAAGGTCTTTTATATTCTATGGATGAAAACGAGTACCAAGAAGGTCTAGTCTTTCGCACGATTACACCAGACTTACACCAGCACTCACACACACACACACACACACACACACACACACACACACACATGCGCGCGTACCAGTTAGTCCCCGCTCGCCGACTCAAATTTGCACGCCCCCCCCCCCCCCCCCCCCCCAACCCCTACCATCCTCCTTATGCAGCCGTCAACGTTCAACAAGCCATCCAATGCAGGCACGCCACCTTTCCTCAGAAAAAATACTAAATTCTGCTGGAAAGCTTGGGCTAACAGGAAGGTTTTGAGGTGGAATCTGAAACTGTGACAATGTTGAACAGCTCTAGAGAAATGTACTCACCTAATATATATATATATATACTCACCAAATATACTCGTCGTATAGGTGAGTACATTACATTTTCTCTCGAGCTGTTCTATTTTGTCGACCTCACCAGCAGTTGTTCACTCATTCCTGAGACAATGTTGGTACATTTCTGAGAGTGGTACATTTCTGAGAGTGGTACATTTCTGAGAGTGGCCGGCAGAGAGTTCCAAACGGATCGCCCCAAGGAGCTCGCTTAGATCAGCAGTCATTAGAAACCATCGGTGAACGTCCGACAGGTTAAGAGTTCCGGATTCCGGATTACGGGTCAACGTAGTAACTAATACCTCCAGCAGTTCCAGCTTTGAGCCCCCTCAAGGACCTGCGGAGCAGCTTAGAGAAAAGGGGAACAGCGTAGCCGGCAACGTACCATGCGCACACAGTTCCGGGCAGGGCTCCACTCGACATGGAACCATTCACACAACACTTAACGCATGCACCAGGACCGTAAATCTAGCAGGCCCCGAACGTTTTCCGACTTGTCCCAGGCTGTAAATTTATTATTCTCCTTCGGGAACGTGCAGCCACCCATCCGCGTGGATGGATAAATTCAAGTTGCTGTCAATCTGTTTAAGGTCTCTGTGGTTGTGTTCTATGAAAGAACCAAGCACCACGAAGGTCTCGGCTTTCGCACGATTACACAAGACATGCACCAACGAAGTTCCTTTCTTTCGCAGCATACGCTGGCGTTAAGACTGAACTAAACACTTTGCTTGCTGCGTCAGCCCAGATCCAGTCTTTCACAACACACATGTTGAAACATCGAGTTGCATGCAGAGCACACGAGTTGCCAGTCTGGCAAGTGGCGCGTCTTTTGAAACTTCGTCCCTTGACTTTTCGCGCTGGTAAAAAGGTGAATGGGAATTATATTGTTTGGCGGTTCAGAAACATGGTGTGCGTGCGCGTGTGTGTGTGTGTGTGTGTGTGTATGTGTGTGTTCCCTACCACCTTAATATATATTGTTCTGGTGGTGGTCTGTCACTTTTTTGGAGTGTCCAAAGACGCTTGGAGCGAGCAAACTTAGGTACCTACCACCTATACCCATCACCACCACCACCACGACAACAACAACACCACCCCACCCGCACCCGCACCCCGCCCCGTCCTTAATAAACCGAAGGTTTCTGCGGACGTTAATCAACAAGAATCAGCCAATCAATCATCTGTTTAAGCCGCCAGTGTTAAAAATCACGCCACAGACGATGAGGAGGCGTGGTCACGGTACGGTAACGACTCGGGTGATGTAAGAATAGAGATTCTACAACAGCAGGTGGTTCCGCCGCCGATACCAGAGATTATTCCTGTACCCTCTCTGCTCGCACCGCTGCACGGGCAGACAGGCAGACAGTGCCTGAGAGACGGTACCCCGGCTTCAACCGCACTCGTCCCCGCTGCTGGTAGTGCTGCTGCTGTTGTGGTGGTTGTTGTCGTTAACGTTTTGTTGCTCGCCGTGGACTGCCAAGAGTTCGTCCTGATACAAGCTACACGATTAGATGGGTGTTAGAAACGAATTTCGATGCTCTTGTTTCTAGGTGGGTTGGAAGGTAGGTAGGTAAATATGTAAACAGGTGCGTAATTCGTTTACACACACATACACACACGCGCCGCGCGCGCACGCACATTATACCAAGAAAGTTCTCGTCTTTCGCAATTTTACACGAGTTCCTTTCTTTCGCAGCATACTTCGGCGTTAACAAAACACTTTGATTACTACGTCAACCCTAATCCAATCTTTCACAACACACGTGTTTACACACAACATTATACACACACACACACACACACACACACACACACACACACACACACACACACACACACCAAGCATACCCTCGTCTTTCGAAATACGTTAGCCATATGTACGTCAAAGGTGACGCGGAGTTTTGCTCGAGCAGTGTAAGGGGAGGGAGTGAGTGCTAAGGGTTTAAAGCGATTACCTGTGGCCCATCTGGTCCGCAGACTGGTCCCAGTGTAGCACGCCAGTTAATCGTTAGCTAGGAGACTGCTGCCGAGGAGACGGAGTGAAGCACACACACAGAAAGACTGTGACGGCAACAGGCTGTTCGTCTATCGCTGGCTTTCAGTCTATCCGAGGAGTGGTCTTTGATCTTGCTAGGGGGTGAACAGGTCCGAGCTTACCTAATCTATTGCCTTGCTTTAACGGGCGCGCGCGTGTGGACACATACACACACATACATACACGCATACACACACACACACGCATACACGCACGCAAACACGCACGCACGCACGCACGCACGCACGCACGCACGCACACACACACACACACACACACACACACACACACACACACACACACACAACACACACACACACACACACACATATATATAAACAAGCAAACGAACTCGCGCGCTCGCTCACACACTGTGCATATTGTACACACAAAGACGCACTCATGAATGTACACACACACGCACGCGTGCGTGTACGTACACGCGCGCGTACACACACGTGCGCATATATACGTAAGAATAACTCTGATATAGAGCTGCACCCCGCAAAAATGTACGAGCCGACAGCGGTGAAAGAGTCCAGCGATGTTCACGTGCAGTAATACCGACACTGACGACGGCGGTATGCCTGCCCTAGAAAGGTGGGCCTGTTACCGCTACAGGTGTAACACACACCTAGCCCCCTGTTGCTGTGCCACAAATAAATCACAGTGATAAAGAAGGCGACGAGAAAATGGCACTAAGCTATGACGACTTCCGCAACATCTTGACAGGACAAGAGAAGAAAATCACGACCGGGGATATGGTAGGGGGGAGTGGGAGGTTGGGGGGGGGGGGGGGAGTAGGGAAGGGTTGGGGGGAGTAAGGGGAGGGGAAGGGGTGGGGGTGGGTGGGCGGAGGAGTAAAGGGGAGTGGGGAGGAGTGGTGGGGTAGGGGGATTAGAGGGGGGGGGGATCACACGGAAAAGAAGACCATACCTGACGGGTCTCCCCTGACGGCCCACTAACGTACGACACAGCGAGAGTCTCCCATTCTTCGCCAGTCGCTACTTGCGCGAGAGCGGCGAGGTCTCGGAATACACAAGACTGCCCGTGCTGCTCGGGGCGCTAAGAGAAACCACGTGGTGGCTTGCTTCGCGCGCCGCCAGGGCCTGTGCCACTGGCCCAACACAGCTCGGGGCCAGTCACCACCCAGTTTTTGCCTGGCCACGGAAAATGTGCGAGGCTGGCTCGAAAACTAGGTCTGCAGCAGACGGCCTGCTGTTTTCGTAATGACAGCTGAATCAGATTTTTTTTTTCTCAGTTTGTTTGTTGTTGTTCGTGGTGGTGGCGGTGGTTGTGTGTGTGTGAGTGCGTGTGTGTGTGTGTGTGTGTGTGTGCGTGCGTGCGTGCGTGCGTGCGTGCGTGCGTGTGTGTGTGTGTGTGTGTGTGTGTGTGTGTGTGTGTGTTCTACTGGAAATCATCAGCCAGGCAGGGAATTGTCGAAAGTAAAACCTTTTATACTAAAGGTATCCGGGGACATCCCGCCCTCTCGCCCCACTGTGACAAATACCTACCTTTGAAAACCTGACAGCAAAATACTGCTACCAAAATCAACTTTTAATGTTTTTCATTTTCTTTTCTGTCCTCCCTTCTTTCTTTCTTTTAAATTTATTTTATTTATTTATTTTATTTTTAGAACAGCTAGTATTGGGGAAAAGAAAGCAAATGACTGTTGAGACATCATATTTAGGTTTGGACGACCGTGCAGCAGTGTTAAGAAAAAGAGATGAAAGCGAACAGAGCGTAGTCCCTTCGTAAAGAATCTACTTGGTGCATCTGACTCAGTCTTTTCCTGACATTTTTAGCCCCCAATCCGAAAGAGGGTCGTCGTAAGAGAACGAATCCCACATCAGAGGCTTACTCTAAAAAAAAATATATACATATAAAGTAATCCCCCCAAAACAAAACAAATCCTAAGGTGGACCAATGCTGTCGGCTGCCTCGGTCAGAAATGTGTGTGTGTGTGTGTGTCTCTCTCTCTCTCTCCTCTCTCTCTCTCTCTCTCTCTCACACACACACACACACACACACACACACGCGCGCGCGCGCGCGCACGCACGCACGCACACATACACACACAAATCAGCGACCACCGGCACACACATAACGGTGAGGGGTTTCAATCAGTGAAAACGCCTTTCAATGGTCGAACTATGAAGTACGCTTGCGACGGCTTAGCTACATTAGCCATCACGGACGGACCTAATCTCCGCTGTGGCGGGACTGGGCAAAATCCGGTCATCGCGGAGGGGCCAGTTTCGCACGCTACGCTGCATCGCTACATGCGACGGGCGTGCTGGACCTGTGCCACTAGCCCACCCACCTTGAACTGCGTAAAGAACGGGAACCACATTTATGTAACAGGTATCAGTGTCTACGTGCATGACACAGCAGGGGCTGCTCGTGCGAAACGAGTCGTAAAACCTTGCACGTGCGTTCAAATTTCATGCATGACAAAGATGAACCCTGCACGTGTCTGGGTGCGCCTTAACTCCGCTCCGTGGACCTGGAATAGACGATTTCCGGAAATAACAGGCGAAGATAATTCGACAGTGTTTTCTTACTCCGGGAGAGTGAAGTCCCCTGAATGGAGGTGGCAGCGGAGAAGAGCCGATCTGCGACACTTTGAGATCTTCAGGCATGGACCTATTATAATTTATACTAGACTACCAGCTGGGGGAACCTACTATCCGATCTGCATGTTCCCCACGAAAAATGAGCGCTTGATCGGCATTTCTGATGCCTTTTCTGCCTTTTGTTTACGGGTATCCGTCATCTTCCCCACGTGCTCGCTGTACCCCTAAAAAAGCGTGCCTACTCTGTGCTATACCCGCAGGCATGGACCCAGATCTACAGGTCCATGCACGAAGGCTCTTACCGAGTGCAGTCCCCTGGATTCCCCAACATCGTCTATTATAGCAGCAAAGGAGAGATCGCCAAGGCGGGCACTGCAACGACCACTGCTCAGAAATCGCAGCAAGGTGGCGTGGTGTTTCCGGTTCCAGACAGTGACTCAGTTCCGGTGTCAGGCGTCCGTCTTTTTTACGGCTGCCTTTGCTGCCACGGAACGAGGTCGTAAACTACAGGTTTCATTTTCCGCTCCTTCCTCCTAGACTCTTCAGCAGAGTCCCATCGGGATTTCATAGTACCCCCCCCCCCCCCCCCCCCCATTCCTCAACCCCGTGAGTGAGTGTGTGTGTGTGTGTGTGTGTGTGTGTGTGTGTGTGTGTGTGTGTTTATTTGTGTGTGTGTGTGTGTGTGTGTGTGTGTGTGTGTGTGTGTGTGTGTGTGTGTATGTTGTGTGTCTGTCTGTCTGTGCCTCTGTGTGTGTATGTGTGTGTGTGTGTGTGTGTGTGTCTGTCTGTCTGTCTGTCTATGCCTGTGTGTGTGCGTGCGTGTGTGTGTCTGTCTGTCTGTCTGTCGGTCTGTCTGTCTGTGCCTCTGTGATTGTGTGTGTGTGTGTGTGTGTGTGTGTGTGTGTGTGTGTGTGTGTGTGTGTGTGTGTGTGTGTGTGTGTGTGTGTGTGCCTCTGTGCGTGTATGTGTGTGTGTGTGTGTGTGTGTGTGACTTCTCTTCTCTCTCTCTCTCTCTCTCTCTCTCTCTCTCTCTCTCTCTCTCTCTCTCTCTCTCTCTCTCTCCGGGTCTCTTTCTCTCCTTTCCCCCACCCCTTCTTTCCCTCCTTCACTCCCGCCATTGATTAAGAATAAATGACCGAGTTGCACTACGATTGCTCAATACTGGTTGTTTTTTTCGCAACCTCTCCGGCTGAACAACTCTCTCTCTCTCTCTCTCTCTCTCTCTCTCTCTCTCTCTCTCTCTCTCTCTCTCTCTCTCTCTCTCTCTCTTTCTCATGTAGATTAGCAGGGACAGATTGTAAGAATAGGCAACTGCCTAAAATGTTAATCCTTGTGTAATAAAGTTCTGAGCTCTCTGTCTCTCTCTCTCTCTCTCTCTCTCTCTCTCTCTCTCTCTCTCTCTCTCTTTCTCTCTCTCTCCGGCTGAACAACTCTCTCTCTCTCTCTCTCTCTCTCTCTCTCTCTCTCTCTCTCTCTCTCTCTCTCTCTCTCGCCGCCGTCACCTCTCTCTAAACAACTCTCTCTCTCTCTCTCCTCTCTCTCTCTCTCTCTCTCTCTCTCTCTCTCTCTCTCTCTCTCCGCTACTAAACAATCTCTCTCTCTCTCTCTCTCTCTCTCTCTCTCTCTCTCTCTCTCTCTCTCTCCCCTACCCCCCCGATCAGGCAAATCAATGCCAGAGTCGCATGCAGTACGCCTACTTTCCATGTAACCTCTCAAGCTGAACGAAGAACCGACTGTGACGGTGTGTTCAGCTGTGCACGGCATGTAACAGATAGTCTGGTTCCACAAACTGACAGCGACAAATCGGGGTCCTACCCTGCTGTTCAAGCAGTTGTGAAGCTTGACACTATGCTGGCATGAAGCAGATGTGGTGTGTGTGTGTGTGTGTGTGTGTGTGTGTGTGTGTGTGTGTGGTGTATGTCTTGTGTGGTGTGTGTGTGTGTGTGTGTGTGTGTGTGTGTGTGTGTGTGTGGTTTATGTGTCGCGCGTGTGTGTGTGTGTGTGTGTGGTGTGTGTGTGTGTGTGTGTGTGTGTGTGTGTGTGTGGTGTGTGTGTGTGTGCGTGCGTGCGTGTGTGGTTTATGTGCGTGCGTGCGTGTGTGTATGTGCGTGCGTGCGTGCGTGCGTGCGTGTGTGTGGTTTATGTGTCGTGTGTGTGTGTGTGTGTGTGTGTGTGTGTGTGTGTGTGTGTGTGTGTGTATGACTCTCTCTCTCTCTCTCTCTCTCTCTCTCTCTCTCTCTCTCTCTCTTTTCTCTCTCTCTCTCTCTCTCTCTCGTGTGTGTGGTTTATTTTGTGTGTGTGGTGTGTCGTGTGTGTGTGGTGTGTTGTTTGTGTGTATGACCTCTCTCTCTCTTCTCTCTCTCTCTCTCTCTCTCTCTCTCTCTCTCTCTCTGTGGTTTATGTGTCGTGTGTCTCGTCTCTCTGTCTGTGGTAAAACGTACACTTTGCACGGATTACACACTAAGCTCGATCAACAGCAGGCACGCTCGGAATTGCCATCGAAGCTTTGCCAAGACGCTGTTCACAAGCATTCCTTGTCTTGGCTTTCCATGCCTAATATATAACCCACACCAAAGCGCACGAGTTGTGTCACGTGGAGCCCAATCATCCAATCAACGTTCCCATCGTTTTTTGACTGGAACGAGTTCTTCCCAAAGGCGCCCACTGAACCGTGACGACCGCTTCACTTCTTTCGTTGACTAATCAAAGAAGTGAAACGGCGGACATCCCTGCAATTGATAATGGGAAGAAATGTGTACAAGTTTGACAAATCGATGTGGATGCAATCTTTTCTGTGTAACACGCCATATTCCTTACGTCTTTCTTTTTTCTTTCTTGTTGCTTTACGTCCACGGAGGCGAGATGGCCTATTAGGGACGGGGACAGAGTGGGAAGGGGACGACAGAGTGAAGGCTCGACCGCGGAAACCGCCCGAAAAAGACAGGAGAGACCGTGGACCGCCGCCAGAACAATGGAAGTGTTAGGGCGGTGTCCCCTCGCCATTGCCCAGCGACTTGTGCACTGCGCAATTGCTGTTTCAACTGCTGTGCTTGGCCAGTCACAAAGACTATTGTCCGTTGCACTGCATCCTTACGTCACCACCCTTTCATTTATATACGTCAATCTTACTGACGCTCGCGCTCCACCTTAGTGACAACTGAGAGATAAATCAGTTCATTTCTTTCGTCGTTATCTCGTAAACTGTCAGTCTGTTTCTTGCTTCAAAAAGTCAAATTGTTAAAAGTTGTTTTGTACTCTTCCATTTAATGAGAATGATAACCTTTTGCGTGTGTTTAGATTTTTTCTGCGCAACGATATTATTTGAAGCCACAGAAAGTTAAGAGAGCTATGGGGATTTCGCATGAATGGCAACTAACTTTTCAAATTGTGTTTGAAACGTCCGACCGCGATTGGACACTTCGCCGGCTAACAGGGAGTCTGTGGTGTCTGGTTACTTGATAACGTTTTGACCAACATTGGCACATGCCGAAAGATTCTCGAGGATTGGCAGCTCACTATCAGACCGCAACGGACACAGGGACACCACCCACTGTCGGACCACAACGGACACAGGGACACCACCCACTGTCGGACCACAACGGACACCACCCACTGTCGGACCACAACGGAACCCACCCACTGCCGGACCACAACGGACACCACCCACTGTCAGGGCCACAACGGACACCACCCACTGTCGGACCACAACGGACACCACCCACTGTCGGACCACAACGGACACCACCCACTGTCGGACCACAACGGACACAGGGACACCACCTACTGTCGGACCACAACGGACACAGGGACGCCACCTACTGTCGGACCCAACGGACACCACCCACTGTCGGACCACAACGGACACAGGGACACCATCCACTGTCGGACCACAACGGACACAGGGACACCACCACTGTCGGACCCAACACACCACCACTGGGACCACAACGGACACACCCACTGTCGGACCACAACGGACACAGGAACACCACCCATTGTCGGACCACAACGGACACAGGGACACCAACCACTGTCAGACCACAAACGACACAGGGACACCAACCACTGTCAGACCACAAAGGACACAGGGAAGATTGTAATCTAGGACTTAAAAAATGAACACTGTTCTGCGTTCGCTTCTGTCCCTGCCAATACGGAGAAAATATAGATAGATAGATAGATAGATAGATAGATGTGTGTGTGTGTGTGTGTGTGTGTGTGTGTGTGTGTGTGTGTGTGTGTGTGTGTGTGTGTGTGTGTGAGAGAGAGAGAGAGAGAGAGTGTGTGTGTGTGTCAGTGTGTGTGTGTGGGGTGGTGCGTGTGATTGTGTGTGTGTGTGTGTGTGTGTGTGTGTGTGAGAGATGAGAGAGAGAGAGAGAGGTGTGTGTGTGTGTGTGTGTGTGGTTGTGTGTGTGTGTGTGTGTGTGTGTGTGTTGTGTGTGTGTGAGTGTGAGTGTGGTGTGGTGTGTGTGTGATGTGTGTGTGTGTGAGTGTGAGTGTGTGTGTGTGTGTGTGTGTGTGTGTGTGTGTGTGAGTGTGTGAGTGTGTGTGTGTGTGTGTGTGTGTATGTGTGTACAAGTTTAATCAAAATAATTAATGTACCGTTGGTGCCTACAACAGCTCAGACGGATCGGAGAGGCTCAGGCTGGGACTAGAGAAGGGCTTTAAAACAACGCTCAGCACTAAACCGCTATTGATTCCACGCCCGCACAGTTACGCACGGCACAAAACACCTGGACCAACATTGACTGCCGGCGGCACACGCCTCTGCAGCACTGCGACGGAGCGGCAGGAGCAAGCGGGGCAATATCGGACACGACTGTCATCCCAGCTATTGACATGCCGCCAGATACTTTCATCCCCGTATCCACTTATTGAGCGGCTTTATGGTGTTCCCACATAGACTACAAGGGCTCAGCTGCTATACAGTCATGAATACCTGTAGCCAGACACACAGAGCTGGTATACAGTCGTGAATACCTGTAGCCAGACACATTCAGCTGCTATACAGTCATGAATATGAATACCTGTAGCCATACACACAGAGCTGGTATACAGTCATGAATACCTGTAGCCAGACACATTCAGCTGCTATACAGTCATGAATATGAATACCTGTAGCCATACACACAGAGCTGGTATACAGTCATGAATACCTGTAGCCAGACACATTCAGCTGCTATACAGTCATGAATACCTGTAGCTAGACACACTGAGCTGGTATACAGTCATGAATACCTGTAGCCAGACACTCTGAGCTGGTATACAGTCATGAATACCTGTAGACAGATACACTGAGCTAGTATACAGTCATGAATACCAGTAGCCAGACACATTCAGCTGCTATACAGTCATGAATACCTGTAGCCAGACACACTGAGCTGGTATACAGTCGTGAATACCTGTAGCCAGACACATTCAGCTGGCATACAGTCATGAATACCTGTAGACAAACACACTGAGCTGGTATACAATCATGAATACCTGTAGCCAGACACATTCAGCTGGTATACAGTCATGAATACCTGTAGACAGACACATTCAGCTGGTATACAATCATGAATACCTGTAGACAGACACACTGAGCCGGTATACAGTCATGAATACCTGTAGACAGAATACAGTCATGAATACCTGTAGACAGACACACTGATCTAGTATATAGTCATGAGAAAGAAAGAATTCGATTAAATGAAGTTGAATGAACTGGGAAGGAAGGAATTACAAAGGCAGAATTCACGGTAGCAGGCAAAACATGTTAGGCTATATCCGGACCTACTCCAGACAAGAGGAAACTATCGATAGCTCTGGGTTCTCAGCACAGGGAACCTTAATTTCTGTCAGAGGTAACGCCACGAGAATACGAAGCAAAAAACAGCCACGGAAAAGTGCAGTACAACACAGAATACCGATAAAGTCCCTGTGCATACACTCAACACTCTCCGATCCTCGAGTTTCCATGCTAATAGATAGAAGCCATAGCTACACTTGGGGCGTGAAAATCAATACTTTGGATGGAAGAGATTTTACCGATCACTCTTATCAAATGTAAACGGAAATCTCGTTCATTTGAAACGCTAACCTCCTATAATAATTATTATAATTACAATGTCCACCTTACGTGTGACCAAACACGAAGAGATTAAGTGCATGCAACGGCATCATTATTTCAAGCCGATTACAAGATTACCGTTCTATGAACTAGCCCAGAGGGGAGTTTGCTCCATTTCCACTGTAAACACTCAGCTGTGGGAGAAAAGAAAAAACACAGTAACATGTCGACACAGTTTACGAAAGTTGAGTAGAGCGAACTTTTACTCTGGGAATATTTAATCAAACTGATTCACTTCCCACCATCAATTACCGTGTGGCCGAGATTTGAGTAACAAACCGATATAAACCAATCAACAGGCGTTGACGAGACACAGTGCAGCTTTCACTCTCACGGCGACACTTTAATTTACACCAAAATGCTTCCCAAAACTCCCAGACTGCCCCAGACAAAGGCTCCCGTTGAAGTATCTCCTGGGCATTGGCCTAGAACTATCGGTACGTTTTGGAAAGGTGAAGTTGAGGCTGACTAAGCAACTAGTTGGGTTGTAAATCTAGATTTCGAGGTTGACTGGGCGTTAATATCAACTAAGCACCTAACCTACAGACTGGGCGTTAATATCAACTAACTAACCACCTAACCCACAGACTGGAAGTTAATATCAACTAACTAACCACCTAACCCACAGCCTATGAAGTATACTTCTGGCCTGTGACTGGTGACGGTAACTTTAAGAACTTGCCAGGAGATGATCGTAAAACAACAGCCTCTCCGGATATACCCAAGACAAGCCAGGGCATCGATCCCCGCCGATAGAGACCGGGTCGTATCTGGCATACAGCATTAAACGTGCCAATAAAAAGTCGGCCCTGATCGAAGCGCTACGTTTCAGCAAGTTGGGTGTTCTTTCTGTCGAGTTTTCAACACAGACAGAAAGTGGAGAAAAACGACTTGTTAAAAACTGACGTGACACGAAGTCGTTTGCACTTCCGCCTTCAACTCGTCACGTGATCGTCGCGTCTGCAGCGCTTCTGTGCGGTGATAGAGAAAGGTCTGGGCACAGGCAGACAACAGAGACATTATAAGTCTAATGGGTGGATATAAGTTCAGTGCAGCACTATGACAAACTCTCTCTCTCTCTCTCTCTCTCTCTCTCTCTCTCTCTCTCTCCCTCTCTCTCTTCTCTCTCTTCTCTTCTCTCTCTCTCTCTCTCTCTCTCTCTCTCTCTCTATCTATCTATATTTTAATTATTATTCATCAGTAGATTAGCCAGGACTAGCTGTTAGATTTTTTGACTGAAGCTAAACCGCAATCCTGGAAAAATAAAGTTTTCTCTCTCTCTCTCTCTCTCTCTCTCTCTCTCTCTCTCTCTCTCTCTCTCTCTCTCTCTCTCTCTCTCTCTCTCTCTCTCTCTCGTGGCCCACACCAAGACTCAAACGAAGAGCCTCTCAAGGAAGCTGCAGCCACCACGTTCATAAAGCCCCGCAGGCAGCGGTGCCAGAAACAGACGCCGCGGAATAACGTGGCTGTAAGTAGAGGCAACTGTATAATATATAGACGGTGCCAGTAGGGTTTACAGGGCTTCGTCAGCGCATAGCTCTACGCTGGCCCCTCTTCACCTCCTGTGGCCAAGCCGACCGCTCGCATCACGCCACACTTACCTGTGTGTACAGGTAGGTAGGTACCTGAAGGCCTCAGGTGAGAAAGGGGCAACGTGTGCACGGGTATCGGGGCCGCTGCCAGGGTGGCCGAGCGGTGAGGCACCGAGGCTTCCGCGAGTAGCACGTGCCGATGTGATAGCGTCAGGCACTTGGAACACGGCGGACACAGGACGTGGTTTGATGACAATACAGCACACACAGGGGGAGGAAAGAGAGACAGACAACAATACAGCACACACAGGGGGGGAAAGAGAGACAGACAACAATACAGCACATACAGAGGGGGAAAGAGAGACAGACAACAATACAGCACATACAGAGGGGGGAAGAGAGACAGACAACAATACAGCACACACAGGGGGAGGAAAGAGAGACAGACAACAATACAGCACACACAGAGGGGGAAAGAGAGACAGACAACAACACAGTACACACAGAGGGAGGAAAGAGAGACAGAGGGAGAAGGCAGGCAAGCAGGCAGGCAGGCAGGCAGGCAGATAAACAGCTAGACAGACAAACAGGCAGACAGATTGCAGGCATCCAAGGAATAATAATAATAATGAATACGCAGAGCGCCTAACCCGCACAGGTCCTGAAGCGGTTACACGAGCTTTACAAATACATATTGTCAAAATTCAACGCATACAACATGAACGCACACACACACACACACACACACACACACACACACACACACACACACACACACACACACACACACACACACACACACACAAACACCCCAAAAAACAAGAAAGAAAACAAACTAAAAGCCTTACGTCGCATCCTTGACGGGAAAAAAAACAAAAGAACCAAAAAACGCCTAAATTGCATCCAAAGACCCAAATTCCAAATCGTGCGCCAACATCTTCGGCGGAAAATAAAATACACGAAAAAACGCCGTCCAATCCCAACGAACAAAACAAAATGGAAACTCCGACCATCTCAACCAGCACGATACAACATGGAGAACGAACACCCCGAATTAAAAACGGATGACAGGACACAAAACACCTGTAGGAACTGAGGCGGGAACCAAGAAGGCAAGCCAGAAGCCGATGTACAGCACATGCCACTTCTCTTCGTGGCGTTGTGCGTTCCTCGCTATTTCCTATACATCTCTGGGGGAGGTAGGGACTTGTCATCAGGAGGGCAGAGGTAGAGGCTTGTCATCAGGAGGACAGAGGTAGAGGCTTGTCATCAGGTGGACAGGAGTTTGTCATCAGGAGGACAGAGGTAGAGGCTTGTCATCAGGAGGAGAGAGGCAGGGGCTTGTCATCAGGAGGACAGAGGTAGGGGCTTGTCATCAGGTG
Organism: Alviniconcha marisindica; assembly: GCA_018857735.1. Classification (NCBI taxonomy): domain Eukaryota; kingdom Metazoa; phylum Mollusca; class Gastropoda; family Provannidae; genus Alviniconcha; species Alviniconcha marisindica. The sequence goes on along the minus strand of JABMCL010003469.1, from coordinate 2,234,699 downwards.
GACAGAGGTAGGGGCTTGTCATCAGGAGGAGAGAGGCAGGGGCTTGTCATCAGGAGGACAGAGGTAGAGGCTTGTCATCAGGAGGGCAGAGGTAGAGGCTTGTCATCAGGAGGACAGAGGTAGAGGCTTGTCATCAGGAGGACAGAGGTAGAGGCTTGTCATCAGGAGGATAGAGGTAGGGGCTTGTCATCAGGAGGACAGAGGTAGAGGCTTGTCATCAGGTGGACAGAGGTAGGGGTTTGTCATCAGGTGGACAGAGGTAGGAGTTTGTCATCAGGTGGACAGAGGTAGGAGTTTGTCATCAGGACAGAGGTAGGGGCTTGTCATCAAGAGAACAGGGGTAGGGGTTTGTCATCAGGAGGACAGAGAGAGAATTTTCAACGCCCAGTCAACCGCATCGGTATGTCAACACTCCGAGTATCGCTTTCCGGCACCTTCTTCCAAACCACACTCTGAACATCGCTTTCCGGAGCCTTCCTCCAAACTATGGCCAGAACTGTGTACGTCACTGAAGGGGCACTCTTTATCTCCGCGCAGCTGTCCACCGACGCGGTCAACGCCCTCCGAAAGGTTCGGGTAAACAAGACTGTGGCAACAACACAGCGTCCAAGCACGCAGGTAAACACGAGGCGCGCCAGGAGGCTGTCTTTGATCACTTCGCTGTGGCCCGTCTGCCGAGGTGGGTCTTGACGCAGAACTAAGTGGACGACAGCATGAATACGGAGCGCAGCACGCTACCACCACTACAGGTTGCTGCCCCGTGAAGCACCGGCGAAGAAAATTAAACCGCGGCGCAGACGCGACTGTTTGGGAAACAGTGGAACTGATAGGTAAAAACGAGGTTATTGGGTTAGTTACTACCACTTCCGTCAGCAGACCTGAGCTGAGTAATCTCCACTTCTTCTTCTTTTTTCTTTTTTTCTTTTTTTTTCTTTTTTTTGGGGGGGGGGGGGGGGGGGGGGGGGTCCTTCTTCAAATCATCAAACTTCAAGTTGTGGAGAAAAAGCGAACGTGTCTATGCGTGCGAGTGTGTATGTGTGTGTGTGTGTGTGTGTGTGTGTGTGTGTGTGTGTGTGTGTGATAATTCGTGTGTGTGTGTGTGTGTGTGTGTGTGTGTGTGTGTGTGTGTGTGTATTATCTTGTGTGGTGTGTGTGTGTGTGTGTGTGTGTGTGTGTGTGTGTGTGTGTGGGTGTGATAATTACCTCTGTGTGGTGTGTGTGCGTGTGTGTGTGTGTGTGTGTGTGTGTGTGTGTGGTGTGTGTGTGTGTGTGTGTGTGTGTTTACTAATTATCTCTGTGTGTTAGTGCGTGACCGCGTGAATCGATGTGCACAAGTGTTAAAAATGGGTCAACAGGAAAGGTAAATGTTGTTGTACAAATCAGAAACGAAGCAAATTAGTTGCTTCATGCCGAATAGAGGCAGCTTTGGCTTACACAGACAGTAAAGATACGCCGATGTAAAGGTAAATACACTCGTGCAGAACAGTACTATCCACAACTAAATATTTTGTTGTTTTCGTTGTTAACTTTGTTGATTATGCCATCAGTCGAGTTATAGATTGAGGTATCCAAACTAAAAGAGCATGCATTTGGTTAGATATGTCATGGAGCCTGTGTCGATTCATCAACTCAAAAATTAACCAAAGATTGATAGCAGTTCCATATGCTAGCAAAGTTGGGAAAAGAGAACAAGCAGCAGCATTTAGTATTAGATATCTACCAACAACTCATTTTTGTTGAATTTTGTGCATGCACAATTACCGTTTCCAATTTCCGAATTCACTGTCGGATTCAACATTAAACTCAGTAGGATGTGAATACACACACACACACACACACACACACACACACACACACACACACACACACACACACACACACACACACACACACACACACACACACACACACACACACACACACACACACACACACACACACACGCACCACACACACACACACACACATACACATGTAAAAACAATGTCCCCAGAGAAAGCTAACGTTCACAATAACATTGCTGCTAAACAATTTCCAGAAAAATAACACAGTCCATCTTTACAACTTACGAGAAAACATACAAAACCCACGATTCCGTCTCCAGAAAACTCTAAGTCCGCGTTCACAGTTATCGAAAAACACACCAACGTTGACGATAACGATTAGCGAGAAAGCACCAAGATCCCCGCCTTAGTTTAAAGAGAAAAAAACCAGCTTCCAGAGTCAGAGAAAAATACACCGGTAAAACTAGCCATTGTCAAAACAGGATGCCCACCGTTCTGCCTCATTGTTCACTGCAGTCCAGCAAAGCCCAGCACAGTTCCAGACATCAGAACAGCCGAAGACAGAGCCTAAGCGCCATTCCGACGTCAATTAAGATAATACTTTGGAAAAACAAGATTGTGCCAACTCACGAATCGCGTAATTATTCACTTTGGACGTAAGTGCTCACAATTTCCCATTTAATTCCTCATCCAGGATTTATATAATACACACACACACACACACACACACACACACACACACACACACACACACACACACACACACAAAGACATACACAAACAAACACACATGCACACACTGACGCACATGTACACACGCACAAACGCACACACACACGCACGCACACACACACGCACGCACGCACGCACACACACACACACACACACACACACACACACACACACACACACACACACACACACATACACACGCACACATACACAGAGGCACAGGCGCGAGCGCACACACACACACACACACACACACACACACACACACACACACACACAGGGGTTAGCAGCACTGCCTGCTGAAAAGTATCCCTGAACCGCGCACGCCTTAACGTCAATCAAGTCAGCAAAACAAAACACGTGCACGGTTGACAAGACAAGTGGGCGGTCATCAACCTCGCTAAGACCTCTCACACACAACACAGACAACGCGACGGTCTGTACAAAGCCACACCGAGGCAGTCCTCCGTCCCGACGTCCACCGACGATGGACGTCAATAAAACAGGAAGCTCAAAACTACACAAAGGCTGCTGCGACCATATTGCTTTACGTCCACAGAAGCGAGGTTGCTTTTCAGGGACGGGGACAGGAGTGGGGGGGGGGGGGGGGGGGGGGAAGGGGACGAGAGAGTGAAGGCTCGACCGCGGATACCGCCCGAAAAAGACCGGAGAGACCGTGGACCGCCGCCAGAACAACGGGAGTGTTAAGGCGGTGTCCCCTCGCCATTGCGCAGCGACTAGTGCACTGCGCAATTGCTGTTTCAACTGCCGTGCTTGGGCAGAGTCACAAGGACAACTAGGCTACTGTCAGTCAGTGCCTAGCTATGAACAACAGCAGGCCGCTGTAGCATCGTGACACTGAACAGCAAAGCCGACCGCAGACCCGTGTCAGATGACTTAATTGTCTCCGTGTAGAAACAAATTAATAATCGCTGTACAAAGAGCATGATGGGGGGGGGGGGGGGGGGCTTGAGAACGTCACAGCTGACAAAGCAGAGGTCAACGTAGCATGAACGTAAATTTAGCGACGAAACACCGCCATCACAGACACGCTCACACTCGAGCATACACGCACTCACGCGCACACATACGCTCGCACGCACGCGCGCGTGCGCACACACACACACACACACACACACACACACACACACACACACCACACACACACATGCGCGCATGTACACACACACACATGCTCACAAACACACACACACACACACACACACACGCGCGCGCGCACGCACGCACACACGCGCACACATACGCGCACACATACGCTCGCACATACGCGCGCACACACACACACACACACACACACACACACACACACAAACACACACGCACGCACGCACGCACGCGCACGCACGCACGCACTCACCACACACACACACACACACACACACACACACACACACACACACACACACACACACACACACACACACCGTCACACGCCAAAGCAAAACAAAAATGGTTCACCAGTTCGTTGTGATGATATGTGAGATGTTTACAAACGTGATTCGGGGAACCAAACTCCCATTAACTCATTAACTGCAGGGGAGGAGGGACCGGGACCGGAGGGGGGGGGGGGGGGGGGGGGGACGTCACCACCAGAATGGTTCTGCATGCTTTGTGTCATTGACGCCGCATTCAGTTATGCAGCGCTGTGAGCTGTCTGGCTATTTCACAATCTGTGAAGACCAGCGGTTCCAGACAGTGTTCTCTTCTCTTCTTCTCTTCGTTTACCAGTTCCAGAGCAGTCTGTGAGCCACAACGTTCGGAGAGGGTGGCGAGCGGAAGCGGACACGAGCCTGGGTCCGTCTGCCTACAGTACACGCCGAGCGCTAACCACTGGGCCAACTGGCTCATTGCCCTTTCACCGTAACCCCAGCAGCAGCAACAACAACAACAACACAAGTGCGCTTTTATCCTAACCTTGAACACCACCAAGGCTGTGCACACGGAGGTGTTAAGCTAAAAGTACAATAGAACACACGTCCCCACGCTTACTGCCTATAATTAGGACGATTTTGAGGCCTTTGAAGTCTGTGGTGAATGTCTCATGACACACCGGAAATTGAGCGCATCCAGCGTGCTGTACCTACTCCTTCGGTCTCCCATTTTCTCATTTCAAATCGATTTCCAACTAGTTTCCACTCTTTCACCGAAGCAGCTTTACCAAT
>JABMCL010003469.1:2222500-2225000 GCA_018857735.1 Alviniconcha marisindica | reverse complement strand
ATCGGCAATCTAAGACTTCACATCTTTAAATGTATTCGTCGAACTGTCAAAAGGAAGGATTGACCACTTCACGAAACTGAGCGGTGCGTACGTGTGTGTGTGTGTGTGTGTGTGTGTGTGTGTGGTGTGGTGTGTGCGCGCGTGTGTGTGTGTGTGTGTGTGTGTGTGTGTGTGTGTGGGGTTTGTGTGTGTGTGTGTGTGTGTGTGTGTGTGTGAGTGTGTGTGTGTGTGTGTGTGTGTGTGTGTGTGTGTGTGTGATGTGTCTATGTGTGTCTCAGTGTGTGTGCGTCAGTGTGTGTGTGTGTGTGTGTGTGTGTGTGTGTGTGTGTGTGTGTGTGTGTGTGTGTGTGTGTGTGTGTGTGTGTGACTGGATTTTAACGTCCTGTCCACCAGTCAGGGTCATCATGAGTCTCAGGACTAAAGATCAAGAGAAAAAGAGACAGATACTGACTCATACGAAACAAAACCGCTTTGTTGTTTTCATTTATCGGCCCGGCAAAAATTGTACCTCCCCAGTATACACACCAACTAAAGCACAGAAACATAGACACGGTGTCAGTTCGGGACTGAGTGAGCGTCAGCTGCCACAGACACGGACGTACGGCGTGTGGGCGAAGTGGATGTGGGGTGTGGGGGGAGGTGGGGATGTGGGGTTGGGGGGGGGGGGGGGGGGTGGGAACAGCCTGATGCGCGGGTGGCCCAAAGTGTGCATCCTTATCGACCTACCATCTACAACCATAACAAGTCATAATCGCTGAACCGTCCTCACGACTCCGACGTGACATTTGTGAGAGGGGGAAGAAAAAGAAGAAAAAAGAAAAAAAAAAGAAAAAAGAAAAAAAAAACACTCCAAAAAACCACGCAAACGAACACAAACACTCATATCAAATAAAACTCTGCTGCCACTCACCTTCAGACACTCTGCGTCCCAACTGTGATGGCGATCGTAACAACAGCCGGTTTCATGCTCGCATCAGCTAGACGGGTTGGGGGCCGAGTGGGGAGGACCGAGGAGGCGAGACTGACGACCACAACGACGAGGAGGAAGAGGGTAAATCCACCACGTGAAACCAGCCTGGCCTCGTCTGAGCTCTCACAGCCTGCCCCCTCGTGTCAGCCCGGCCCGAGCTGTCAGACATGTCACAGATTTCCACGCCGAGAGGAATATTCCCACAGACGCACACAGACGCACACAGACACACAAACACAAACACGCACGCGTAGGCCTACGCTCGTACAACCTCCTACGACGTTTTTTTTTTTTTTTTTTTTTCTCTCTCTCTCTCTCTCTCCTCCACAACACACAGTAAAAACTTGGGTCCCCGCAGTCCTGGCGGTTCCGACAATACGTCAGAAGGTCAACGGATACGGGCGAGACGGGGTATCCTGAATTTGGCGCGGTTTCTCAGCAGCCAGACAGCGACGTGAGAACACAGTGACCGTGTACAGCAGTGACAGCGCAGCAACACAAAGCGTGGAGTGACCTGACGTTAGAAGGGGGCACGAACGTCCCGTCAACTCCACGTCCCAGCACAGGTCGCGACAACAGACCGCTACAGCGCTGAATCCCGGCTGCAACAACCGACTCCCTGACTCGGCTCGTTCTCTAATCCGCTGGCTGTAATCTATCACAATCCACGGACTACACCGTGATTAAAGTCTCAGCGTGCATGCCCTACCCGCTGCACGGGGCTTGCCGAAACTACGGACTGCTTCGCCAGGCGGAGTCTGGAACCCGCTCTCCAGCGCTGGGGTCAGGCGGTGCCGGAAAGAGGCGGCGCGGCGGCGGGGGTCTGTTTTCTCTCTGCTACACTTCACTTCACTGCCAGGCGCCCCTCTCCCCCTTCCCGCCCCTGCCCCCTTTGTGAATTGCCATTGCCGTCGTGGTCATTACCCACGTGCGAGGTCGGTCTCCGGGTCGCTCCGACTCTGCTGCAGTCTGCCCGCTCTCTGCCAGGACGTTTGATGGCATGCCCCGCTTTCACTGAGAAAACTCGCTCACAACCCGAAACTGTTACCTCCTTTGGCCAGTGTGTCAACCGGAGAATCAGCTGCTCTTCACTTCGGGCACTTCGCTTCACGCACGTTCTCTGCTTTTACTTGTTTTGTTGTTGTTGTTGTTGTTTTTCTGTTGTTAATTTTCTCTCCGAGTCCACAGGCGCCTGTACGCGATTACTGTGGCGTGGCGGCGAGCCCGTGATGCAATCACAGCCACAGACAGACTAGGCAGTCTGCGAACCACAACCCGCTTACTGGGAGAGAAACTGAGTTATCATCGTCCGCGGAGTATCAGTGCTGAAGTAGTCAGTCGTCATCATTCAGAATAGCTCACGATCTCAACAGCTTCTCTCACTAGCTGACTCACAACATCCTCCAGTTTTCTCAGCATCTGTGTCAAGTGTGCAAAAACAATTCCGTTGATGATGTTCTGAGGTTCGAACTCCTACTCGAGGGTTTCGGCATAGTCCGGAACGGCTCACTCACACCGCTAGCTGTGCCG